>CM075884.1:1377500-1705000 GCA_038021265.1 Cyprinella venusta | reverse complement strand
CCATATTTGGATCTGACAGCACTAGGGCTGGGTATCGAGAATCGAATATCGTTTGGAACCGGAACTAACTTTTCGTTTTTCCCGGAATCATTTAAAAGTAAAAATTTCAATTCCAAGTTTCGATATTCACAGTCCGCCGACCAGAAGAAGAAACCGCTGAACAACACCAACGAAGAAGCGTCTACCGGAAGTGTTGGCATAACCGCGCGAGTCGAACATGAGTAGCTTACGTCGGCGGTCCAAAGTGTGGCTTCACTTTTCTAAAAATAACAAAATCTCGGCAAAAATTTGTGACAAAAGGAGTATTTTCTTCAGAAAGACCGTTGGTTAGCAAGGTTAGCTAAACTTTTTTGACCCTGCTACTTAAAAGAATCAGAATCGAGAATCGTTGGGAACCGGAATCGAAACAAGGAATCGGAATCGGAATCAGAATCGTTCAAATTCAAACGATACACAACCCTAGACAGCACTGAAGAGGAGAGAGAGAGCTTGCTAACGGTGTGTGTGATGCCAACTTTTGAGGAATTTAGGCGAAATCTACACACGCAAACAGACAAAGTGTGGTAAAATAAAGACCTAAATGTGTATTTTGGACTTTTTTCAGCACAAGTCTAAAAGACGACATGTTATTGAATACAAAAAGCCCAAAATCTCAAAATTGACCAAGATGTTTTTGCCCGCCGTGTTTCGCCTTAAAGTAAAGCGAGAGTCTCCGTCAGCATCCCTAACTCACATCCAGCTACAGTAGGCCATTCATCATGGAGATGTTATCTGAACATCTTTACGATGGCACCTGTGTCAACACAGCAGGACATGGATTGCGCGAGGAGGGCAGCTTGTTCATTGTGTCCAGTTTAGTTGTCTTTTACAAGTTGAGCTGCTTTTTAACTGGCCAGTGGCATAGGTCACATCTGGCACAGCAAGCATGTCTTTCTACGAGGCCGTCTTCTAAATAAACCCCCCTACATTAACACTCAGAGCTAATGAAATCCAAGGCAGAAACTGTTTTCTGGATCTCGAGAGGACCCGTGAGCGGTGCCGGCTGGCTAAATGATGTGTCAGCAACTGTGTGTGTGTTTGTGTGTTCTGGGTAAACCCACAGCGCTGTCTCCAGATTAATGTTTGTTGGAAAGTGTGGCTGAATTTTGCTTCTCAAACTCTCGTCGCGCCCATTAACCTGTCTTAGTGTAGCCACGGGGGTAAACGGCAAGGAACGTACGTGTGTGTCCAGATTAATTACTCTCCCTGCAGATATATGCAATATAAACAACAGCGATTAGCTCACTAGACCCAGAACACCTTAAGACATTTCCTGCTTTGACGTTACACAAACTTTGTCATATGCCGAGGTAACGCTAATATCGTAGCGTTAGCATAGCGGTGTCAGCTCAGGTTTTTCCAAACTGTGTGCAGTGTAACTAAACTTTAACATTTACAGAAAACCCTTAGAAACAGTATAGTTTATATACTGTACATCCAAATAAGTTAGCAAAACGAAGAAAAAAAAAAGTTTAAGTAAGCATTTTTATGTCATAAATGTTGAAATATTTGAGTAATATATATATATATATATATATATATATATATATATATATATATGAGTGAAATATTTCAGTATGTTGAAATATTTGAGTAAACTAATTCATACATTTAACTTAAAATTATCATGTAATCTCAATTTAAATATTTTTAGTAGTTGATACTTGGTTAGCTTTAGCCATTAATGCTTACTTGGTTCATTAATCTTGCACAAAAATAATTATATAACACTTAATTTGAGCATTTACTCTCCCGTTGGAGTGTCATGGCAAAGCATGCTGGGAATAGAAATCCCAGCTTAGTTTCTGTTTTAAATGTATCTAAATTAAAATAAACACGTTCTTAAAACTCAAAATAACGAAACGATTCAGATTAACTACTTAAAATGTGTCAGTTTTATGAACTCAAAAGTGAATTTGATTGAACTAATTTGTTTAATTTAAGTTTACTCGACTCAAACCAATTAATTATTTTGGTTTCATTATGGTTTACAGTAGTAGTTGCCACTTTTTTCATGTAATAATTAATTATATATTTCATTTTCAGCTTAAACGGAACTATTTTTTATTAAGTTTTAGTATTTTTATTAAGTTTTAGTAACAATAACAACACTGATATGCATATAGAGCTTCTAGGCTACTTTAGGCTCTAACAGAGGCAGCTTCAGTGATATCTGGATTTGTTTAGCTAAGAAGAACTTGTATAAAAGGCTCGTTTCTAAATTACAGAAATGTTTAGATATAGCCTACATCATTGGGGTCTCTGGGAACCAAACCGTAAAAAACAGTAAAGTCAATCTCAGCAGAACATGAGGATTAAATCTGTGACACTTTGCTGGGTTTGTTTGCTCTAAAGGGAGACCTGAAAGTGATCTTTTTAACAAGCATCGCCTCTGGCCTGTAAAATAAACTGAGCACATATTCCACAGAGACCGGAGGCTTCGGCCACTTCACCACACTGCATGATGGGCGTCAGTTTGGTTTGAAATGTGCTGGGGACAGAGACGTATTCGGAAGGGCATTTTCAAAAGTGCTGGGTACAATGACGCATTCATTCTTTTTTTCTCTCTTTCGAGTAGTATTGAAAGACAATTTCCTGTTGCTTCCTGATGTATATAAATAAAAATGAGCACAATGTCCGAGTATAGTGAGTAGCTATACACAATATATACGTCCTTTTATGTGTATGATGATGGTCCGGGGGTAGATTGTTTGCCTAACGTGTCGAGACTCGGGAGGTCGGAGGTTCTAATCCGCACTCGTATAGTTTTTTTCCCTTCATCAAATCCAATAATGTTTATCAGTGGTTGAATTGATATAATGTTTATCAGTGCCTGTATAGGAAGAGCTCTTTTCTAAAACGCGATAAACGCCATTTAAAAAAAATGAGTTTGTCGTGTCATTCTGCTGTGGACATAACCCTTTCACTGCTCCATCAACGTTTCATGCCAAATCACTATATTTCCTTGTTTAAAATGTACTGCAAGATACAGTTTCTTTCCAAACTGCGATAAGCGCCAGCCCTTTTTTAGCCTAAACGCGATAAATCCTCAAATTAGATGAGCGTTCTACGCAATCCAGCACGGCGGCACTCTAAACCTATGACCTATTCTACACGCAATCGCCTCTGCCATAACGACCTATTGGTTTTCATTAAACGGAGAAAAATGGAATTTTGTTCTATTGACGATCACTGAGAAATGGTCTATTATTTAAAATGCAAAAAACATTTATTATTTTCAAGGTGAAAAGGATTCATTTGTCTTGATCCACGCCGAAGAAAACGTCTAAATGTCTAGTTTTTAATGAAGCAGCTTAATGAGTAAAATGTCTATTTTTCCGGCGTCCCCCAGCTCCTCGTTTGAGCAAAGGTACGCTAAAACAACGACGTTAGACCACGTTAACCGTGTTAACCATAACCTTTTAAATACTCGACCTAGTTCTGTTGCTTAGCAACGGGAAGAAACTGCCAACCCGCTATCAGGACAAGACGTGAGTTGGTCCACTTTGGAAAACGTGTAGCTTTCACGGTTTAACTGTGATAAAACCATAAATAGGGCTTTACTGCCCTCTTGTGTCAAATTATATTCCTATATTTATTTTTCCAACAAATAAAACCAAACTTGCAATAAATACCCATTCAATAAAGTCATAAACTCAACAGACTCAGTGGCTCAGTTGATAAAATGTTGGGCTTTAATCAAGAAGACCTGAGTTCAAATCCCGTTCTTGCGTTAAATTGTTTTGATTATATCAAACAAAGTGGCCAAAACAACATTTCTCCAGCCAACAAGACCTTGCTCCACTTTGGAAAATGTGTAGATGTCACGGTTTAACCCCCTCAAACGTGAAACTTACACGTTTGCGTTAACACGCTCCAGTGGAGAGATACCCGTGTTGACCTATTCTACACGCAATCGCCTCTACCATAACGACCTATTGGTTTTCATTAAACGGAGAAAAATGGAATTTTGTTCTATTGACGATCACTGAGAAATGGTCTATTATTTAAAGTACAAAAAAACATTTATTATTTTCAAGGTGAAAAGGATTTATTTGCCTTGATCCACGCCGAAGAAAACGTCTAAATGTCACATTTTTAATGAAGCAGCTTAATGAGTAAAATGTCTATTTTTCCGGCGTCCCCCAGCTCCTCGTTTGAGCAAAGGTACGCTAAAACAACGTATTATCGACGTTAAACCACGTTAACCGTGTTAGCCATAACCTTTTAAATACTCGACCTAGTTCTATTGCTTAGCAATGGGAAGAAACTCCTGTAACTTCAGTGCCCAATCCGCTATCAGGACAAGACGTGAAATATTCACGTTGGTCCACTTTGGAAAACGTGTAGCTGTCACGCTAACTGTGATAAAACCATAAATAGGGCTATACTGCCCTCTTGTGTCAAATAATGTGGATCCATAAAGAAAATCTACAAAAAGCCAATTCTATGATATGTGGATCCATAAAGAAAATTTACAAAAAGCCACTTCTATGATATGTGGATCCATAAAGAAAATCTACAAAAAGCCACTTCTATGATATGTGGATCCATAAAGAAAATCTACAAAAAGCCACTTCTATGATATGTGGATCCATAAAGAAAATCTACAAAAAGCCACTTCTATGATATGTAGATCCATAAAGAAAATCTACAAAAAGCCACTTCTATGATATTTCTATATTTATTTTTCCAACAAATAAAACCAAACCTGCAATAAAACCCATCCAAAAAACTCTTATACTGAATAAATTCAGTGGTGTAGTTGATAAAGTGTTGGGCTTTAATCAAGAAGACCTGAGTTCAAACCCCATTCTTGCTTACGTCAGCCAACAAGACGTGAAATTGGTCCACTTTAGAAAATGTGTAGGTTTAACCCCCTCAAACGTGAAACTTACACTTAAACTGAAACTTATCATAACGACCTATTGGTTTTCATTAAATGGAGAAAAATGGGATTTTGTTCTATTGACGATCACTGAGAAATGGTCTAAAATGCAAAAAAACATTTATTATTTTCAAGGTGAAAAGGATTCATTTGCCTCGATCCACGCCGAAGAAAACGTCTAAATGTCACATTTTTAATGAAGCTGCCTAAATGGTCCACTTCAGATAACGTGTAGTTGTCACAGTTTAACCCCCTCAAACGTGAAACTTACACGTAAAGCGTTAACACGCTCCAGTGGAGAGATACCCGGATGCTGACCTATTCTACACGCAATCGCCTCTACCATAACGACCTATTGGTTTTCATAAAACCAAGAAAAATGTCATTTTGTTCTATTGACGATCACTGAGAAATGGTCTATTATTTAAAATGCAAAAAACATGTATTATTTTCAAGGTGAAAAGGATTCATTTGCCTTGATCCACACCGAAGAAAACGTCTAAATGTCACATTTTTAATGAAGCAGCTTAATGAGTAAAATGTCTATTTTTCCGGCGTCCCCCAGCTCCTCGTTTGAGCAAAGGTACGCTAAAACAACGTATTACATCGACGTTAAACCACGTTAACCATGTTAACCATAACCTTTTAAACACTTGACGTAGTTCTGTTGCTTAGCAACGGGAAGAAACTCCTGTAACTTCCTTCAGTGCCCAACCCGCTATCAGGACAAGACGTGAAATATTCACGTTGGTCCACTTTGGAATTGGAAAACGTGTAGCTGTCACGCTAACTGTGATAAAACCATAAATAGGGCTATACTGCCCTCTTGTGTCAAATTATATTTCTATATTTATTTTTCCAACAAATAAAACCAAACCTGCAATAAATACCCATTCAATAAACTCTTAACCTCAACAGACTCGGTGGCTCAGTTGATAAAGTGTTGGGCTTTAATTAAGAAGACCTGAGTTCAAATCCCGTTCTTGCTTACGTCAGCCAACAAGACGTAAAGTAATCACGTTGGTTCTTGTAACTGTTCATTATACATATCATATTATATGTATATTATATGTATATCATATATATATATATATATATATATATATATATATATATATATATATATATATGATATATATATATATATTACTTTGTCTTTCTCGTTAAATTCCAATGTAATGTAATATGTATCAATCCTTGTACCTCTGGCTCTTGTTTGTGTTGTAAAACTTTTCACTTTTTTATTATGTAAATAAAAAAAAAAAAAGTTGGTTCTAGTAACGTTAGATGTCACGCATTGAATAGATAAACATTATGTGAGGAAAAGCTAAATAAATTGTACAAAAGCTAGCCGTTAATGTCAGGATTAGCGCTTAGCTGCTATGAATCAACCCTGTGTTGTTTTTTCAATACCACTTCACTAGTCTCTCGTAAATTCTGGTGTTTAAGTGTAAATTTAGTTCAAAACGACTTGAAAGTATTTGTGGCTGTGAGAGGGAAAGAAACCGAGAGAGAGAGAAAGTTGGACGGCTCTCACAAAGGTTTATTTGTTTGGCGTGAGTTTAGCCTCCCGTTTTTCATCTCAGCTTTCCGCAGTCTTTCTCTTGTAAAGTGTTTTTTCCTCAACTATTTGCAAATAACTGCAGAAACAAACCAAGGGACATGTGATTGTGTGGAACATTTGAGGTTAGTGACAATAGCAACATGTCTCTGAATCCTTATGAGACTCGCATAATCATATACGCGAACACCCAGAACAGCAATATGTAAACAACAACAGTGGTGCGTTACAAAGCCAGTCATAGCAAACAACAGTGAATATACACGGATAGATGTACTAGTAGACGCACAATTCTCTATATTTTCCTCTTTTGAGACACGTGTTGACAGTTTAGCTAACTTTAGCTAACTTACTCATCCAGATTTTTTTAAAATTGTTGCTCCACTAACACCTAAGAAACCAAAAGAAGAAAATTAGCCGTAGTTAGCCCAAATAGCGCTATTTTGTGGCAATGCTAATTGAGTTGACTTGTTTCATGAATCAGAAATGCGTGGAATCATAGAAACATTTGCGTTCATGTCTTCAGGGTTGCTTACTAAAGAAAAATAATGTTATAATATGCACTTTATATACAGTAAATAGTGCTGAAAAAATGTGTTCTCATCTTGCGAAAGGAAAATGCAATTCTTTCTTGCCCGTGGAACTGTCACAGAACCTTTCCCTCAGTCAGAAGATTATCTTATAGTCTATAGTATTCAGTGTGTCTGCTAGTGCTGGAACGATCAGAGAAATATGATGGAGGTGAAAGTTTTTGGCTCCATCATCAACTACTTCCTTTGAATTTCTCTGCAAGCCTGTTAAAGGAGTAGTTCACTTTAAAAAAAAAAAAAAAACTTTTGCTGATAATTTACTCGCCCCCATGTCATCCAAGATGTCCATGTCTTTCTTTCTTCAGTCGAAAAGAAATTAAGGTTTTTGATGAAAACATTCCAGGATTTTCTCCATATAATGGACTTCAATGGGAACCAAACGGTTCAAGGTACAAAAGACAGTTTCAGTACAAACTGTTCAAAGGGCTTTAAACGATTCCAGACGATGAATAAGGGTCTTATTTAGGACCCTTCGAGTCATGACTCGAAAAAAGATTAGTTCATTTTGATGAACGAGTTCGAAAAGGAGAGTCACGAACGCGCATCACAGAACAGAGCAAGGCAAGCATTTGAGCTTATAAAACTTAAACATTGTTATTTATTTATTAAATGAGCGATCATTTCGCTAGATAAGACCCTTATTCATCGTCTGGAATCGTTTAAAGCCCTTTGAACAGTTTGCACTGAAACTCTCATTTGCACCTTGAACCATTTGGTTCCCATTGAAGTCCATTATATGAAGAAAATCCTGGAATGATTTCATCAAAAACCTTAATTTCTTTTCGACTGAAGAAAGAAAGACATGGACATCTTGGATGACATGAGTAAATTATCAGCAAAAGTTTTTTTTTTTTTAAGTGAACTACTCCTTTAAGCAACTTTTATTTCAAGTTGGAAAGTTTTAGAGACACTGTTTGCTGACCATTCATCTGACCGCTTTCGAATTTTTCTCCAATTACCCGGTCCTGTTCGCTTTTCACCTTCTACACACGTGTAATTGCTAGCACAACAGTTTTCAATGGATTAAAGTAGAGGCCTGTAGGGTTCCAAAGGCCACATTAAGCTTCATTTGTCTAGTTGAAGAAAGAAAATGTTACTTTAAAATGTCTGGAATTTTAAATCTCGGTGTAATGAAAGGACTAAAAGTGTGGAATTTATGTCCTGCTGTTTAAAAACCAACCAAGCAGTACACTAAATGTCAACTCACTTTAGCTTCAAATCCCCGTGCTGGTCATTTTCTTTAGAGCACATGCCGGAAAAATGGAAAAGGAATAAAAAAGCATATAAAAAGAAGCAGTTAATGGTTTTGTGGTAGAATGTGGTCGTGAAGAGTTTTTGATTACATTAAATTATGTCTCGATCGCAGTGAATAAGGTCCACACAAAAAGATGAATTAAAAAATAAAAGTGTTTAATCAAACAAACTTACCAATAACCAACCATTTTAATTTGAGGAACTTAAAGGAATACTCCACTTTTTTTTGGGAAATAGGCTCATTTTACCACTCCCCCACAGGTAAACAGTTGTGTTTTATTGTTTTCAATTGTATTCAGCCAATTTTCTGAAATTTAGAAGAATATCAGTAACTGGTCTCATTGACTTTCATAGTATATTTTTTCCTACTATGGTAGTCAATGAGACCAGAAACTGTCTGGTTACTGATATTCTTCTAAAAATCAGAAAATCGACTGAATGGATTCGAAAACGGTAAAACTCAACTGTTTACCTCTGGGGGAGTGGTAAAATGAGCCTATTTCCAAAAAAAGTGGACTATCCCTTTAAATACGCACTGATAATGGACTGAAAGGCTAGCAGGTGTGATGATGGGATGAATTGCCATGGCGGGAAACATGAACAACAGGATATGATGAGAAGCAAACTACAAGTCCAAGATAGCAATTAACTGAATATCCCTGTCACTAATAATAGTCACAAAAAAGAAAGCTCTTCAAAATCCAACATTCTGTTACCATTTACATACCCACATGTCAAAACCCATATGAATTTATACAAGAGATTTGTAATAAAACGTGCATGCTGTTCTTTCTGACTTAGTAAGTAAGAGGTTATCTTGGCTGATTTTCAGTGAAATTTTGACTTTGACTTTTAAGATGTTGTCCTGGAAGATCCCATTCAGTTTTTAACGCAATCAAGCAGCTTATCCTTTTGTGTCCCACTTAAAAAGAGCAAGCAATGTGCGAAGCACATGGGGATTTTCAGCCACACTGACATCATTATTTGTCATCTCTGTTCTGGTTCAGGATCTTTAAACTTTTGCACCCGCGGTAATAATCACCAGATTCCACACTACATTAGATACCAGTGCTAACGTAATGTTGACGTTTCAGTGTTGGTGATCCGATGTGCATTACTCTTTAACAAGAGTGTGTTTACTCTTAGAGCTCTGAGCCTATTCATCACACAACAGCTTTGGTCGAACGGCCGTCATGTAAGTGCAAAGTAGTGATGTATGTGTGAACTTCCACAACACACTGCATCAGCAAAGCTAGTCCAGGGAGAATGTTTTGACTGTTCGATATAAAAGTGTGTGTGTGCACGTTTTTAAAGGGAGGTTATTTTGGTATTTCTTAATTGTGTTGTTGTATGCACCAACCGTACTGCCTATGAAACATTTAATAAGTGCAGTCTCATATGTGCATGTATTTTCATCTGCATCATTAGCCCACATACCCACGCACAGAGCATATCCCGAGCAGGGTGGGCCTCCACCACGGCCCATAAACCATGCAATCATCGAGCAAAACAACATAGACCACCGTGTTCCTCCTCCAGTGTTTGTTTTTTCCTCCTACTCCATCTGTTTGTTAGGTGAACTAACAAACTTTTTCCCTTCCTCTTCCTCAGGTCCCGAATGCTCCAGGAACTTCACCTCCAGCAGTGGAGTCATCAAGTCGCCCGGCTTTCCAGAGAAGTACCCCAACAACCTGGACTGCACATTCATGATCTTTGCTCCTAAGATGTCGGAGATCGTCCTGGAGTTTGAGAGCTTCGAACTGGAGCCGGACACACAGCCTCCCACTGGAGTGTCCTGCCGCTACGACCGCCTGGAGATCTGGGACGGTTTCTTTGGAGGTGAGTCTTTGGAAAGATCTGTTGCTCCAAACAAGACAATCAGAATGATGTTTGAAACAACCAACTATGGTCGCAAGTTCCGTCGTTATCGGCATAGTTCAACGAGTCGGTGTTTCCCGAAACAATCGTTCCGACGAACATTCGCAAACAGCATCGCAAAGTTGTGTGGTTTGAACGACAGCTCTCGACCTGTGGTTAGAGGCATCGTTTCTATATCGCATGACATTTGGAGGTAATAAATCCTTATCTTTGGCAAAATAAAGCCAAGTTCACACTACAGGATTTTAAGCCCGATAACAGGTCAGGGTGTTATCGCGTGCAAATCGCGGGGGATTAGCGGAAGATGAACGCTTGCCAATCTGTTAGTATGAAAGAGCCAACAACGCAGCGAAAACGCTCGCAGACGCGTCGCCGAGTCCAGAAAAATATCTAGCATGGACAAAAGTGTAAGCTTTAGATGTAAGCTTGATGTAAGCTTTGTAGAATAAAACTAACGACGGAAACACGACAAATATGAGAAGCCATATGACACGTTTCCTGCCAGAGGAGGAAAAACACTCGGCTGTACCAGTCGTTATATTATTAATTTACTGCAAGTATGCTGCTAGTTCAGGCACACATTTATTTTCCTGTTGGTTCTTTGCAATGTTAATAAAATATATTGTACGTTAATTCTTTATGGGTCATTACTTTGTACATTTAAAGGAAAGTATTTATAGTCACACACACAGAAAAGATTCAGATAATCGATTTGTAACATTATAAATGTCTTCACTGTAACTTTTGATCAACTTAATTTATTCTTGATGAATAAAAGTATAGATTTCTTTTTTCTTCTTCCCCCCAAAAAAAATTCTTACCGACACCAAACTTTTAAACGGTATTGTTTAATGTTACAAAAGCTTTCTATTTCAGATAAATGCTGTTCTTTTGAATTTGTGGGTGATTGTCTGAATTGGGTGCCCTTCAAGTCCCCCAAACTTGCTTCAAAGATTTTCAATTGAAGGAAATTGCAAAATGCATTTAATGCTGTCAATTAATAGAACCAGGTGCCTTTGCATTATAATGCAACACAATTGCTTTTGAAAAAAAAAAATAATTTGAAGATAATGGGTTGCCTAAGTAGTAGACAACAAGCATGTTTGCATGTCCTCACTAACCATCAATAAATAGCAAACAAATAAAAAGCGCAATTAATACCAAAATGTTGCTGCTGCTAATATAATCATATGTTGGTCTAGTGTATTTTCGTTTACTGTTGTGAATTGGAAAATCAATAATCGCTAATCGAGAATCGTTAATAACCGAAAATCGACTGTAATCGAATCGGGACTTCAATAATCGTAATCGAATCGAATCGAATCGGGAAATCAGACAGATTAACCACCCCTAATCTTGACATTGACTGGTTTAGTAAATAAACGTCAGCGTGTTGTCAATTTGGCGGGTAACTTTGACATCATGAACGGACAGATGCATATCATTGGATCTGTATTGTTATTTTTATGGCATAATTACCTGCAGCACCAACTATACACATGGCTAGTTCAAATTCGCCAAATGAACGTAGGGCGAATATTTTATCGTCAACCGGCAGGAAAAGCGGAGAAGTCTGCAAGTTGACTTCTTCTTATGCCATCAGACCATACTGTAATTAAAAACCTCGTCTCCTCATCTCCACATGTGCTACACGGCTCATGTCTCCTGCCACCTTCTGTTTTTTTGGCTTTTTGGGAACCACCAGAACTTCCTGTAAAAGCTCTGAAAGTCCGAACCATACAGAAATGCTTTCACACTAGAAACGAACCAAACCTTTTTTCAGTTTGATCTGGACCGAGACTACCTCTTTTCGTCAGACCGAATTTCATCTGTTTGGGCCGGACCGTGGTCCGCGGGAGGTTTCACACCTTTAATTTTGATTCGGACCAAACTGAAAAGTCCGAAAGTCCGGACCAAACAGGGTAGCTGTGAAAGGGCCCTTAGAGTAGTAACTAACCTTTTATGGGTAAATCAGGTACAAAGTTGTCCCTTTAGGGGTAGTGCCAGGTGTCCCAGACAGATCCAGCCCAGATCTGGGTCGACACTATGTTGCTGTCAGGATGATGTACCCCTAAACGTAAAATTTCTGATATTTCACCAGTTTTATCTGCCAGGAGAAAATGGTCAATCTGATTAGGTATAAAGCAATAGCAGACCTTTCCTCAACAAGCCACATGATTTGAGATATCATACATCTTCAAACAGTTGAAGTTCAATACTTACCCAGACAGCAACATAGCGCACATGTGGGCCGGATCTGGGCCGACACTATGTTACTGTCTGGGTAAGAATGGGGTGTGGAGAATTAAACTAAATAGACGTCAGTGGACGGGTCTACAGTATCTTTGGCCTCTAACAGAGAAGTCATATGCATGGCATCTCTAGACTCCAATCAATTTCACAAGCTAAACAAGGCCAGTTTTCTATAGGAAATTTGGTTCTGCACACAAACTCTGACATTCACAGTTTGCTGAGAACTTGTCGGGAGGATATCTTTATCCCCTTAATAGCTGTTCTCCTTTTCCGTCTGTCTGGACGTTAGTCTCGGGCAGTTCGGGGTGAGGGACTCTGGAATGCAGACTGTTGTCATAACACCCAAAATATTTAGTTCTTCAAGATAATTGCAGTTTGTATTTGCGTGTATTCGAACAAACCCATCAGGAAGATTCCAGCTCAAAGTGGGAAGGAAGTCTGCGAGGACCAGAGGTCTTATTCGGCTTCCGCTTCATTATCGACTCGACGGAGGAGAGAAGCCGTGAACAAACGACACCTTTGATCTGAGGCCGAGTCTTTCGAGCTTTCTCATAAATGATATTTTTTTCAAACAATTGTTTCAGCATCTCTTCTGAACATGGGTGGTGACCTATAGATCAACAATTATGATAAAAGGACGTCGGTTTAACAGGGTTTTTGAAAGGTTGGGGGAAGTGTCGAACCTAGGATAAAGGTTGCAAGCTTTATTTTAGACTATGTTAAAAAAAAATCTACAATAAAAAGGTGCCACAGAGAAAGAGCCAAGAGGGAGGTTGAAGACAAGACTTTAAAGGGGAGTCCCTCGGTGTAACTCCTCTCTACGGTTCAGACACAAGCTGCATTACCTGTGGAGCCACACCAATCAATAAGTGCATTAGTGTGGAAAGACTGCAGAGCTTCTATGACTTCCATCACCCACCGGCCGCCCACTTCGAGGCAGTCTCGGCCTGGCAGAGGGTGTATGAACCCCCCCCCCTCCTCCAAGACATGCTGGACGGATTCATGGAGAGGCTCTTTAAAATTTCATAGGTCTGTTGAGTCATGCAGATAATCCGGATGCTTCACCACACCCAACACACACACACAAAGCACACACACTTGGATGCACCTGTTTCTCCATTCTATGAATTCTTATGAAGATTAAGATTAATGTAATCCGTAGATCTGTTTTAAGTAAACACACACACTCACACAAAGCTGGCAGTTCGGTTTAATCTCATTAATGGACATCCTCTTAGAGCCAATCACTGTGTTCTTCTTTTAAAGAAACGGCTAACCTTGAAAATGGAACTATTTTATTTATTTCACTTGTTTTCAATTACTTTACTCCTGTAAAAAGTGATCTGTTGACTTGACTTGAAAAAGTGTGGAAACCCGTTGCCATTAAAATTAAGTAATAAAGATTGAATTTGACAATTCCACACAACTTAATTTTTTTCAAATTTGCATGAAGTTTATTTACTTATTAATTTTGAGGCAGCGGGTTTCCTCACTTTTTATTAAGTTAAGCCAACTGATCACTTTTTACAGTAGTAAATTTTAACCCTGGGTTAACATAATAATGGATCTTTCATGTTTTATACGGTTCAAACGGTATACGGTTTATAGTAGTTCAGTTAAAAAAAAAAATTGCTGATAATTTACTCACCCCCATGTCATCCAAGATGTCCATGTCTTTCTTTCTTCAGTCGAAAAGAAATTAAGGTTTTTGATGAAAACATTCCAGGATTTTCTCCATATAATGGACTTCAATGGGGACCAAACGGTTCAAGGTCCAAAAGACAGTTTCAGTGCAAACTGCAAACTGTCAAAGGGCTTTAAACGATTCCAGACGATGAATAAGGGTCTTATCAAGCGAAACGATCGCTCATTTAATAAATAAATAACAAAGTTTAAGCTTTATAAGCTCAAATGGTCACCTTGCTCTGTTCTGTGATGTGCGTTCGTGACTCTCCTGTTCAAACTCATTCATCAAAATGAACAAATCTTTTTCGTGTCATTTGGTTCATTCAACGAACGAAATGAACGAGTTGACTCTGGAAAAGATTCGTTCATTTTGATGAACGAGTTCGAACAGGAGAGTCACGAACGCACATCACAGAACAGAGCAAGGTGACCATTTGAGCTTATAAAGCTTAAACTTTGTTATTTATTTATTAAATGAGTGATCGTTTCGCTTGATAAGACCCTTATTCATCGTCTGGAATCGTTTAAAGCCCTTTGACAGTTTGCAGTTTGCACTGAAACTGTCTTTTGGACCTTGAGTGAGTAAATTATAAGCAAAAAGTTTTTTTTTTAAGTGAACTACTCCTTTAATAGTTTTTATTAGACAGTCCAATATGCGAAAACGCACAAAAATGTGCAATTTGTTTAATTTTCTGTGACTGTACAAAGCTCACGAATAATTAATAAGGCAAGCAATGGGACCATTCATGATTGGTGGTCTGTTGTCAAACTACGTTACATCTTAACAAGTTTTATATGTTGCCAAACCCAGAGTTTAAAAGTGTCCTTCACCCGGAGAGCCTTCTGCTTCTTCTTATTTCTCAGCGCTTTTCTCAGCTGAATGTACTGCATACCTCTCCATTTACAGACTTAGCTGTGTTCAATTCTTTGTCCCCTCCAACTCCTACACGTTTTATTTCTTTTAAAGTGGCTTCTGGGAAGTCACATCAGAGTGGCCCTGGAACGAACAATACGTGCAGGAATTTATGATCGCCACTGAAAACAGAAACCCAAGGTCATAGACACTTACAAAACAGACACTGCCCTTTTCATTTCCATCAACAAAAAGCTGTAGGGAGAATGTTTTGTTCAATCAACACCGTTATACAAGATCAACCAATGTCAATATCCTTGACGTTGACGCATTACAGTATCAGCTGTGTTGGAATGGCGTGAATAGTGGATTATTGAATGTATTTCTTCGTCTCTTTTTACAGTCGGTCCATACATCGGCAGATTCTGTGGACAGAATACTCCAGGACGGATCATATCCTACACGGGAATCTTGGCTTTGATAATCACCACAGATAGCGCTATAGCAAAAGAGGGATTCTCCGCTAATTATACCGTGCTGGAAAGGACAGTCCCTGACGGTAAGTCTAAAATGCACAAAGTAATTCATGAAATTAGTATAAAATTTTTACACTCATGAGGACTCCAGTCTTTTAGGTTAAAGGATATTTGAACGTGAGAACGAACTCAGATTACAAACAATAGTATTAATTAAATTGAGTAATAATTAAGCAAATTATTCCTTAAATTAACCATTTAAAATGAGTAAAGTTTACACCCCAAAAAATTAAACAAAAATATCTGAATAACAGACAGACGTCAAAGTTATTTTATATTGCCAACATTGAAGACACCTGATGATAACAAGCAGAACTGAAGGAGAAAACCGGCATTTTAAAACAAACACCGATCACCATAATGGTGACTTAAATGTGTGTTTTTTTGGTTGTTGTTGTAAGTTTTACTCATTTTAAATGGTTAACTTTTAAGGAATTAATTTGATTAATTATTACTCAATTCTAATTTCTTAAATTTAATTAATAATATTGCTTGTAATCTGTTGCCACAATTCTATTGATTAGATGAAGCATATTCATTTACAGTGTAAAACCAGCCTAGATGCTTTATCTAATCAAAAAAATTGTGGTAACAGATTACAAGCAATATTATTAATTAAATGTGACACATTAGAATTGAGTAATAATTAATCAAATGAATTCCTTAAAAGTTAACCATTTAAAATGAGTAAAACTTACAACAACAACCAAAAAAACACACATTTAAGTCACCATTATGGTGATCGGTGTTTGTTTTAAAATGCCGGTTTTCTCCTTCAGTGATTCTGCTTGTTATCATCAGGTGTCTTCAATGTTGGCAATATAAAATAAAGAGATCTTAATTAATCTTTGACGTCTGTCTGTTAGTGAGATATTTTTGTTCAGTTTTTTGGTGCAAACTTTACTCATTTTAAATGGTTAACTTTTAGGGAATAATTTGATTAATTATTACTCAATTCTAATTTGTCAAATTTAATTAATAATATTGCTTGTATTCTGTTGCCACAATTCTATTGATTAGATGAAGCATGTCTGTTGCCACAATTTTTTTTTTTGATTAGATAAAGCGCATTCATTTTTACAGTCCAGACAATGTTTGTTCCTAACGTTCTTAAATAACGTTGGCCAAAGTTATTGAGACATCTTCTGTTGGGTGGGGGCGAACCCCTTATGCAGTGTATGCACATTCAACATGATGTAAGCTATTAAATCACCATGTCCCTCTCAGCTGTGGCCCTCTTTCATTAAGTGATTGTGTTAAGAGTCATGACCCATCTGCCCTGCTTTTTGGAGGTTGGATTACTCTCTTTTTCCCCCCAAACCAGCTCACCCAGAGGGTTCACCTCTTCACCCCAATTTGAGAAATGCTCCAACTAAACATTTAATTTCAGAACACACCATCAACCCTCACCTGCAATCATGCTATGCATGTAAATCTATCCATAGACACGTTTCTGTCGAGAATATACCTTTTCAACATTACAGCTCAACGGCTGTTATTTTATGCATATGGTATGTATTGTGAACTGATGTTATATTTTAGCTTGCTACATCTGTACAGTCCCGGCTCATGCTCAAAAACACATTCGGTGTGTTCTCAGCAGAGGCTTTGCTGAACAGTCGCAGTCTATCAATTATTTATTGGCCCCATAAATTTACATTCTGTGGCAGCTCCTCTCGCAGTTCGACATGTTTACCAGTATACATTGTGCTTCGCAGGAAGGAAGGAGATCGCCATTGACAATAAGTCTTTATGCGAAGGATTTTTGTCAGAGAACCGTCATAGATTTATGGTCTCTGCCGAGCGGGACCGAACAGTGACGGATGCCAGATGTAATCGGACGAGCGATCTGGTTGTTTTCAGTCATTGTTCTAAAGAATAAAAGGGTGGATAGAGGATAGATGGCTTGAGGAGATAGAGAGATAAAACAGAGCACTAGAGAATGAGTAATCATGTTAAGATTAAGCTGTAGTTTCAAGGGTAAAAGAGAGAAATTCATGAGAAGCACATAAAAGACTCAACACTCCCTTTTGGCTTTAATAGACGTTGGTACGCTAATATACTGTAGTACACCTTTATTATTTGACAATAGTAGTTGTTATAATAAGTTAAAGTCCCCCTGTGGTGTAACCTTGTAACCAATCAGATCGGATCTCTGAGCAGCTGTGAGTGAGTGGAGGTGGGGCTAATTTGCATATTCATAGAACCGTGTATACTAAATGAGGCAAGGGTGTCGGGTTACATTCAAGCTATATTTTAAGGCAGGAAGAATAATAGACTTTTAAATATGTAATTTTGATGATAAAAGATTAGTTTTAAAGGATATAATTACAGGGGAACTTAAATATTTTGACAGAATTTATTACTATGGTATATTTTGCTATGGATACAATTGCCTGTTATTTAATGATATTTTTCTACACTGTACACTGTAAAAACATATTTTCAAGATTTGTTATCACAACATTTTTTCTTTTGTCAAATCAACTTAAATAATTTATTTAGTTCAGATAACTTTTTATTCTAAGTTTCTGATGATTAAATCAATCTCCTTCATTGTATTAATTCACTTTTTCCAGTTCAATCAACTTAAAATTTTAAGGCAACCAGGTTACTTAATTTTTTAAGTTAAACCAACAATATTTTTTTACAGTGTAAAAATGAATATGCTTTATCTAATCAAAAAAATTGTGGCAAAAGATTACAAGCAATATTATTAATTAAATTTCCCAAACTAGAATTGAGTAATAATTAATTAAATTAATTCCTTAAAAGTTAACCATTTAAAATGAGTAAAACTTACAACAACCACCAAAAAAACATCAATTTAAGTCACCATTATGGTGATCGGTGTCAAAATGGCGGTTTTCTCCTTCAGTGATTCTGCTTGTTATCATCAGGTGTCTTCAATGTTGGCAATATAAAATAAAGAGATCTTAATTAATCTTTGACGTCTGTCTGTTAGTGAGATATTTTTGTTCAGTTTTTTGGTGTAAACTTTACTCATTTGAAATGGTCAACTTTTACGGAATAATTTGATTAAGTATTACTCAATTCGAATTTGTTAAGTTTAATTAATAATATTGCTTGTAATCTGTTGTCGCAATTCTACTGATTAGATAAAGCATATGCATTTTTACAGTGTATATGTAATTAAATCGCATGTTTTGTTAAATTTATTTACAGTATATTAACATTTCCTTGGGTTTGTATGAGTTTTTTCAGAGCTTGAGAATTTACGGAGAATAAATGTGATGCTTACTAGTTGATAAGGCATAGTATCATTAATCCGATGCCTTTAAGTGCTGTCTGGGCAGTATGTTTACAGAACAGGGCTAATGGCTCAGTGTGAGTGAACAAATAAAACTACCGTCCAGTTAACACACATGCTTTCTCCATCTGCTACATGTGTTTAGGCCTGCATGTTTGAGTATGTGTGTATCTGACCTTCTTGCACCTTTCACTGTTATATTAGGGAACATGAGCTCACCCTGTGTCAATGTATTTCCTTACACTATGTGTTTGTTTGGTGTCTGTGACCTCCCACCTAAGCCTCAACATTTCCCCAGCCTCCGCTGCCTGACAGTCCTAAATCCTGTGCCGAAGTGTCTGGATAAAGACCCTCGGGGGTCAAAGCGCGAACTTTGCTTGTCTCAGACACACGGCCGGCATGCCCCATAACATCACAAAACAATCAGTAATGCCCTTATCCTGGGTGGCATGGCATGTGGAGTGATATACAACCTGATCTCCGGGCATCTAAAAACACTGACGCTGGTAAATGGCCTTCCCATGTGCCATTTAACTGTGCACCTTCCAAAGGCTTTTCTTGTTGCTGGACTTAAGAGCTTAAACTGAATGTTTTATGAATAAAGCTTTGCGTCTTAATGTGCTACACTTCCCACTGTGATTCCATTAAAATGTGCTTTTTCTCTGAGAAGTGTTTTATTCAGGTCCTAAGAGACTGAAACCTGTGGTACTTTGCTGCTGAGTGGCCCATTCCCAAGTGGAAGGCCTCAGTACGGGTCAGGATCTGACGTGTTCTTTATTTAGATCATGAAATGACATTTTAAAAACTTTTTTCTTTCAGACTTTGACTGTACCGAGCCTTTGGGTTTGGAAACTGGGGAAATCCATTCTGACCAAATCATGGCCTCATCCCAGTACAACCCCAGCTGGTCTCCAGAACGTTCTAGACTCAACAACCCAGAGAATGGTTGGACCCCTGCAGAGGACTCAAACAAAGAGTGGATTCAGGTACTGCACGATTCACATGCGTATACTGTAGACAGCAGTCTATTGTGAATGAGTAATGGAGGAGGGATTTGTCCTTGGCGGAGAATAGACTCGGCTGTGATGTTTTTTTGAAGAAGAAGCTCTGAAACTCCCCCACACTTTTATGAGTTTTGTGTCTTGCTGAATTCAACTTCAGCTCTAACAGGCGGCCTTGCAGATTCTTTCGCCACTGGCTTCCTTTTCTCTATTGAAGACCAGCAGCAACATCTGCTGAATCCTTTGGTCGACAGCCATGGAATGTTAAAACCCAAATGTCTTGGTTCACTCCAACCCCAGTGAGTCTTCCCGGGCCAACAGATGCTTGAAACCTCCAAATCTGTCTATGAGATGTATCTAACATGATCTTAATGTCCGAGAGACAATCCCGAAGCCTGTTCTGAGGAATGTGGCCACACACAGTTACATGTTACACGTTCCAGGACAACAGATTATTTGTGCATGTCTATTTCGGTTGAAAAACTCTTGGCAGCAGTTATTGTGTTGATTGCAGGCCTTTAGGGGCTTTTCTGTGACCCAAACCCCAAGGGTACCCTGAAAACCCAGACTTGTTTTATAATCTTTGGAAAGCTTGGGCCAAAGAGACTCCTCGGGAGGCTAATAACAAACGTGACCCACAGCCAAATATTTGCCAGGGGAGGTCTGTTAAGCAGATTTTCCTTATTGCAATCAAAATATTGTCTCTGAAAACTGGTGTTTTCTAAACCAGAGAGTAATTGAATTAGGGGAAGGTACCTCAATATTGCAGAGGAGAGGAACTGTGATGACTGTGAAGCGAGACGTATGCATTTCCCTTAGAAACTGGAGACAAGTTCTCTCCTTGCGGCTGCAAATTCTGCCTCACATTTTTAGGGAGAATTTCCATAGCTTTGTAGAGCAGAGCCCTAAGGATGCTACGCTGAGGGCGGATCGATATGAGGATTTATCTGGTGATTTCTCGAGTGCTTTTGATCATCATGGTATTTCAAAGTTCCTCTTTGTTTAGATGGGCTCATTATGCTTATAGATTACCAGTCTCTGTCAATATGGTATTGATTTGGGACTCTTGTACAGAGCACAATGAACTACACTAAGAGTCTACCAGGATGTTCTCTGAGAAGCGGTCGATAGTTAGCCTCTACTCTTTTTACAGACCATCGCTTCGACATGTCCGTCAGATGACAGTATATTTGTCAATGTTTGGCATGCGGGTTTGACATGCTGTTGCATCATTGACTATGTTTTAGAGCCAGACCGATAAAGGATTTTGAAGGCCGATACAGATATTTTTGGGTTTTAAAATCCGATATATCGCCCGATATTTTTTTTATTAAATATTGTTGGATTTCACACGCGTGTAAAAGAAAAGCTAACTTTTCTGCACAAGATACGTTTGATACTTTTTCTCTATGTCTAAATGTTCACTCCTCGCAAGTATAACTTACATTTTACAATGCAGGGACTGTAACTAGAGATATGCTCAGTATAAATACAGTAATCATTACTTTATTTAGGCAGAAAAAGTTCATTGTTTTTTCCAAGCTCATTAATGTTAGCGGTCTTCCACTGATGACAGTGGCATTAGCTAGCTTTGTGGTTAGCTAGTCTATGATGAGCCATAATTTAGCAATAGATAACATCGTACTGCAAATTGTAAAACATACATTTTCAATATAACAGGCCAAGGAGAGATGATTGAAGCGTGTTTCGTCCGTTTTTATTTTATTTTTAAAATATTCATTTATCGGCCGTTATGACTGCCGATACCGATATTTTGGAAAATGCCTAATATCGGCCGATATATCGTTCTGGCTCTACTACGTGTACATGCAGCCAATTACCCGTTCAAAACCAGGATATTAACAATAACCCTGTCGCGAACGGCCATGTAAACACAGGCAAAAACCCGAATATGCTCATATCCTGGATTTTAAAAACCGGGATATTATACCTAGGGTACCCCTTTTCTAACCTAAACGTGTATCAGCATATCCCCATAGTGATTTGTGTTCGGCGCATGTTCTATTCACAAGGAATCTTGGTCTTTTGAGTAGGGAAACTTCTCGGCGCAAGTACCGGAAGTAAACATGGCGAGACACAGCATACTTTTGTTGCGAGGTCAGTAACGTTACCAGCATCAAAGCGCCAACAAAGGCGATCGCTATCTGCCCCGAACTATTCATTATCCGCGTCCTGGTGTTGTTGTCGTATTCGGATATAGGAAGAAGAATCGGAAATGAAGCATATTGTGTCTTAAGGTTGTCCGTACGTCTAGACGCTAACCGCGCGTCACCGTTTACATCGAGATATTGCAATTCCATGTATGCAGGAGAAACTCTCTCTGCTCACGCATGTAAATGGGTTATCCCTAATGTTTCAGAAACACGAATAGTGACCTTAAAGGGATACTCCACTTTTTTTTGGAAATAGGCTCATTTTACCACTCCCCAGAGTTAAACAGTTGAGTTTTACCGTTTTTGAATGTATTCAGACGATTTTTTTATATTTAGAAGAGTATCAGTAACCAGACAGTTTCTGGTCTCATTGACTTCCATAGTATATTTTTTTCCTACTATGGAAGTCAATGAGACCAGAAACTGTCTGGTTACTGATACTCTTCTAAATATCCGAAAATCATCTGAATGGATTCGAAAACAGTAAAACTCAACTGTTTAACTCTGGGGGAGTGGTAAAATGAGCCTATTTCCAAAAAAAAAGTGGAGTATCCCTTTAACCCGACCATAACCCGAAAATTGGCTGCATGTAAACGTAGTCAATGAGCTTCTTCTCCGAGAACATCCTGGTTGAGTCTTCAAAAGTTAAAACAGTCTCTAAGATCAAATTTAGAAAATGTACATTCTAGCACCCAAACCAATCGGTTCCACATCATTTCACAGTTGCCACTTCATATTTTATTCAGGATAATGAAGTAGACTTTGCAAATGTTCGCCCTCTTGGCTCGCTGAACTTGTTTAGTCATTTCAGATATTAATGAAACTCTAAATGACTCGCCTCCCACAGCGCAGTATTGAGCTGAAGAGAGCACAATTTCGCAGCCGCTTGAAATTCTCTAAAGGGTATTGATTAGAGGAAGGGTACTCTTTTTGGTAGGAGAAATTTCAGCAAATCAAACGTATTCTGTTTCAGCCCTCGTGTGCCGTGCCCCTGCAAATCCCTTTCCGCCAATCAGATGTCAAAGTTGAACCCCGCACATCTGTTTCCAAGGGAACAAAGGCGGAACCCTGCCGAGGATGAATGATTTATAATTTGGAGACGTCCTGCGCTCGTTCTCTCTCTCTCTCTCTCTCTCTCTCGTGCCCAGCACTTGTGGAGGAGTTTAATTATAACAAGCGTTATTAAAAGAGTGGAATTCTTCATTTCGCTTCCATTAAGCAACACAATCTAATAGCGCAGTCCAACAACTCGCGCACTCCTGTGTCCTCCAACGCATATTATCAGTTCATTATTTATTACATTTACACTCTCAAATGTAATTTACAGCAGACACTTATATTATTCATAGAAGCCCTGTTCCTCCTTGTTAAAAATCCCCAATTCTAGCAGGTTTTTCTCCACACAGAAGGTGTCAGAAAGACAGCGTTTGTCATGCATCTTAATGCGCTTTCAAATTAGATTCAGGGTCTAATGCTCCCAGCTTGCCACCGCTGATAATTAGTCAAGGGTCAGGAGATCTTCAGCTAAGCCAGTAAGCTACACAGCCCACTGTTCTCTATGTCCATTTACAAAAGTTTGGGCCATGCTGACAAACAAATGTCCATTAGAGTTATTCACTTAAAAAAAAAAAAAATTGCTGATAATTTACTCACCCCCATGCCATCCAAGAAGTCCACGTCTTTCTTTCTCCAGTCGAAAAGAAATTAAGGTTTTTGATGAAAACATTCCAGGATTTTCTCCATATAATGGACTTCATTGGGAACCAAACGGTTCTGTGATGAGCGTTTGTGACTCTCCTGTTCGAACTCGTTCATCAAAATGAACAAATCTTTTTTCGAGTCATGACTCGAAGGGTCCTAGAAAAGACCTGTATTCATCGTCTGGTGTCGTTTAAAGCCCTTTGAACAGTTTGCTCTGAAACTCTCATTTGGACCTTGAACCGTTTGGTTCCCAATGAAGTCCATTATATGGAGAAAAATCCTGGAATGTTTTCATCAAAAACCTTAATTTCCAGACATATGATGGACGAAAAAGGGGAAGAGTCTTGCAGAACATAGGATTCTGGCTCTGAAGACTTCCAGTGTGTTATGTTTATGGAGACAGCCTGGTTTCAATCGGAAGACTGTGTTAAAGCGTGACATACCTACATCTGTACAACACATTTTTAACTCTCGCTGGGAAAGACTTCCGATTTATAGAATACCGTAACCTAAAACAAAAGACTCTGTTAAGGGTCTTCTGGATGGCAGATTTTCAATCCCATGGTGAGCCTGGCACAACAGCAAAAACAGATCCTGTTTGGATATTTGAACATCAATGCGTGTGATGCAATAAATGCACGCTCATCCACTCCAGAAGCATCAAAGCACTTCTATGAATTATGCATTTTGATCTGGGAAAAGTCAACTGTCAATAGTTGAAAGCTCCCGTCTACCTACTAATGGTTGAATAGAAGTTGCTCATTATAGATCAGATCATCTCAGCCTCGCATTCGTTCTCATCCGCGGGTCTACCGAAACGCGTCAGCTGTTGCGTTTATGCAATGGTGCTTTGAATACACAGTGGTTCATTTATGAACCTGCTGCATACGCCTGTCCTGCTGTTCAACTAAATGGTTTGATCAGGGCTTGATTCTCAGGCTTTGCAGTGAAGCAAAGGATGTTTACCTTCGTCTTGTTCATTAAAGCATCTCTGACAAGTGGGCAGGGCGTTCAAAACAACAAGGCGATGTTTTCAAGTCTGGAACTGTAGAATGCCAACCAGGTTTTGTGTCAGCTAGTTCAACAGGAAGACGTCAGCTTGATTGATGGAGGTGAGGAGGGAATGTGCCAGGTCTGTAGATGGAAACAATGATTGAGACACCACCCCAACCTCTCACTCTTATCTGCCGTGCCAAGGCCTCGAGTCGTCGACCCATTTTGCTACAAAAACAGGTCGGAATTCCCATCAAGCAGGCACTAATTACAGACTTCCTCTGAGAAACATTCCTCACGGGCCCTTGAGCGTACGATTATCTAGGAAGGTTGAATGGAACGATGGAAATGGCAAAAAAGAGGGGCGAAACGTCACTCCAGAAACAATGCATTTACCCTCCACATATGTTTTCTGTTAGCGATCATCTATGTCCGCTCTCCATTGTTTTGCTTAGATTTTTTTCTCTCTTCAATTAAAGGATTAGCTGCTGCTATTTTGAGACGGGTACTGTTCTCCTGCCAGCTGATGAGTAATTAGACAGTAGGACTGTAATTAACATGAGAGTCTCTACTGACAAAGCCCGCGGAGCTGGTGTCAAGCTAGGCCACCCTGCTAGCATCACACCTGCGCTAGGTACATTCTATGATTTTAAACCGTCTTCAGTGCCTGCACGTAATTAGCTTGAAGCGTTTAAAATATCTTCGTTGATATCATTTTCTAGCAATTAAATCCAGGTGTATGCTGGATAGGCTGCGTAAGCTCTTATATTGCATTCATAATACATGAATGTCATAGGAAGTTCATTTCTAAGACGGGCAGGATATTCTATTGTCATCAGTCTTATTGTGTTGGGCTAGTAATGACAACAATACATGACCGTGAACTTGACTGGTTGACCATTCTCTCCAAAAATCAGACATACAGTGCAGCACATTAAACAACTTTACTTGCATAATGTTATTGCAAGGATATTTTGCATTTTGCAGGATATTTTGATTGGATTGTGAAAATTAACCATTATATCTAGCCCGTTCTCATCCCAAGGAGTCATATACTGACGCTTTTGCCAATTCGTAGACATCCAACATGGCACCCTTTAGCGTCAATATGATATAAATGGGCCAGAAGGCGCCTCCTAGTGGTCTAACCCTAACCCTACCCCAGACCTTAACCAAAGCGTGTTATGTTGACGCTAAAGGGTGCCATGTGTGTCGGATTTAGACGCAATGTCAAAAGCGGCACCTATATGATGCCCTAGGATGAGAATGTGTTGTTATATCAGGTGTTTGAAGGAAAAAAGCTCTTTTTTTATTTACTATCCTCCCTATTAGACTGGTTTGGGTCATAACTCTTCGGAAGAGAAGTAGATGATCACCACTCAGGCTCATGCATAATTTTAAACATAAAAAACCCTTTAGAAGCTCTAAAAATAGCGTTGGCTAATTCTGCCAGGTAAATTGGGTGATGAATGCGAGGTCTTTGAGGAGCCTATAGATCTCTCAGCTGGCAGTAATACAATTTTCATGAAAATGTGAATTAATTATACCTGTGGTTAATGGAATTTTAGAGGAGCTTCGGAGCAACCAGGTGTCGTGGGATGGGATGGTGGGAGGAAGCCGTGGTTTGATGGATGAAGGAGAACTTTGCCCTGCGAAACCTGCCGTCCCACATTTGTGTTTGCTTTGACTGGGCCATCGCGCATCTGTCTACTCAACGTCTTAGTTCCTCCTGGCTAACCCGCTCCAGATGGTGCTTGAGCCTTAGATACACAAGAGCAGTTGTGCTTTTAATGACTGACCAATTTGTGGATTTTTGTTGTGCACTAATATGCAAGAGAAGGGTGAACGAGACTGAATAGAGGACACTTTACCAGAATATTTACCATTATGAGCTCATGCTAGGATGAACACAAATGTCTCCGCTTTAGGAAGCCAGCAGACATGTTTGACACTTGTTTAATTCAACACAATTAGCATGAGAAGCTTCAGTGAGTGTGAACTAGGTTTAGACAGATTACATTTCTGACGCTTCCTTCCATGCGGGCCGAGGGCTAGGCAAGACTGTCCCTTCAAACACACACACACGCACGCACAGGCACTGATGTAATAAAACACACACTCTTTGTAAATTTAATTAGCTGTGAAAAATCTAAGCTGGGGTCCATACTTGACAGATGGACTGTGGGTAAAACGAACAGGTTCTAACATGCCAGGACTTTCCCATGGCTGAATTATAAGAAGTAGTTACACTTGAGTTCTTGCCAGCGAAATAATATTATAATGATATATTGTATAGTCCAGATTATTGGACTATCCTACGCTATCTCACGACCAATTCGTACGAATTCGACGAATGATTAAAAAGTGTCTAATTCATACTAATTCGTACGACCTCACTCGTACGAATTTGTACGATTTATCTAAACCAACGTGATGGGTAGGTTTAGGGGCGGGGTCAGGGGTAGGATCATTTCGTACGAATTCGACGAACGATTAAAAAGTGTCTAATTCGTACTAATTCGTACGACCTCACTCATATGAATTCGAACGATTTGTCTAAACCCACGTGATGGGTAGGTTTAGGGGTGGGGTAAGGGGTAGGACCAATTCGTACGAATTCGACGAATGATCAAAAAGTGTCTAATTCGTACGGCCTCACTCGTATGAATTCGTACGATTTGTCTAAACCCACGTGATGGGTAGGTTTAGGGGCGGGGTCAGGGGTAGGTCATTCGTACGGATTCATACGAGTTGGCCAATTCGTGAAATATGTACGATTTAGCAAAATCGCACTAATTCGTACGAGTGAGGTCGTATGAATTGTTACGAATTAGCCACTTTTTAATCATTCGTCGAATTCGTACGATTTGGTCGTGAGATCGGGTTGGACTATCATGAGAACGGCATTATTTGATTTGTCTGTTGGGTGGGATCTCTTCTTACATAACCCACAACATCCAAAATAAATGTGGTGGAAGTAGAGAAGAATATAAAACATGAGTTAGGCGGCGTGAGCACACATTTCCCTCCGGAGACGTTTGGATTCACTTTCTCACAGACTGACCATTATAAAACTGCATATTCACACTAGTGACTAATACAAGTACTCGGCTGGCCAGGTGTGGTTTCAACTATTATAATATTTTCTTACCATAGACGTTTTTTGATTCTGTGGTCATGATATTCAGATGAAATGCCCACAGTCGAGTCCGACTTGTTTCCTTATAAGGAAGCGTAATTCACTTCTGGAGAGTTTCTCAGCCAGGGAATTCCCACGAGGAACTGGGGTTTTCCCTCAATCTCCTGTCTGTTATTGCTTTTAAAGGTGAAGTGTGAATTTTTTTTTTTTTTTTTTTGATGTTTAAATATTTTTTCTTGTTCTCTATCCTAATAAGCAGAGGCAACTATGAGTAAACTATTTGTTGGTTGATTTGTTGGAAGCAATATTATTAATTAAATTTGACAAATTAGAATTGAGTAATTATTAATCAAATTATTCCTTAAAAGTTAATCATTTAAAATGAGTTAAGTTTACACCAAAACAAATTTAACAAAAAATATCTCACTAACAGACAGACGGCAAAGATTAATTAAGAACTCTTTATTTTGTATTGCCAACATTGAAGACACCTGATGATAACAAGCAGAATCACTGAAGGAGAAAACCGGCATTTTAACACCGATCATCATAATGGTGAATTAAATTTATGTTTTTTTTTTTTGTTGTTGTTGTTTTTGTAAGTTTTACTCATTTTAAATGGTTAACTTTTAAGGAATTAATTTGATTAATTATTTCTCAATTCTAATTTATTAAATTTAATTAAAAATATTGCTTGTAATCTGTTGCCACAATGAAGCATATTCATTTTTACAGTGTATAGCACTTTTAATAACGTAGATTGTTTCAAAGCAGCTTTACAGAGATGAAATTAATATCATTTAAGGTAGCAGAGATTGGTTTGGTTTTAAAGCAGCTCCTGAATATTGTTATTTTCTAGCTAAAGTTAGGTTTGATTGATTCACTTCCACCGAAATGATCATTTGATATTAAAGTGTGGGCCGCTAAGACGACACCGTTCTCTCTAAACAGACTTGGCATCCACATGCGCATTCTATAATTATGTGCGTTTGAATATATGTACTCAGGTTTCCAATTTGCATTAACATTAAGTCATTTAGCAGACGCTTTTATCCAAAGCGACTTAAAACTGAGGACTAACCCAAGCGAGTCATCGTGAAGAGGCAAAAACAACACAAGAAGTGCTCTGTAATTCCCTACAAACCATGCCTAAACAAACTACTTGTCTTGCCTACAAGTTTTGATGCAGAATTTTATTTTATTATATAACTTCTGGTTTGGTACATGAACCCTGATTTCCACAACGGAGAGGCTAGTTGGTACTGTGATCGGCCCAGGCGAAGGTCCTTCGTTAGATCTGGATAGGGCCTGGATCCGGCAGGATGCGGGGAAACCTTGGGATAAACAAGGACACTAAAACTACTCTGTTATTCAGTTGTGTTTTTGAAACATTGCCCTGTTTATTGAAGAATTCTGACCTGCCTGGCATAGCAACAACTCAGCCAATGGCGTGAGTCTGAGGTGGAACTTATTGATTGGCTGACCAATGGCACACATGTGTATTTAGGAAACCTATTGGAAAACAATCATTATTTTTGTGGAAATTGATATTTGATTGGTTGTAAAGTTGTACTAATAGTATTATAGTCATCAGTTTCTCATTGCTCTACCCCCCACTCTCTCTCTCTCTTTCCCAAAGCAGAAAGTGGTTAATAAATCACGAGGCGCTCATTAGTTCTGATCTGCGATCAGCTGGTGTGAGGGAAACTGATCCAGACTGTCTTTTCTCCAGCCAAGCTTTCTGATCTCAAATCTCTGGCTGCTACACAGCTCTCTTATCTTCCTGCCATGTATATTTTAGTATAGCCCGAAAATCAGATCCGCACTCATTCAGCAGACTTCAGAAACAAAGACCTTATTTTTTAATACTGTTAAACTGAGTGAGGACTATGTCTTACATAGTCTATGTCTTACTGGAACAGACCGAGTTTGCAATTAGCTCTCAACTTTAATCAACTTTATTAGAGTCTCTAAAGCACATCCTCTACTACGATGATATTATCCTGCATGTGTAGTCAGTTTTCGACTGGAAATGTTGATCCACAAGTGACATGAGGTCCCCTAAAACCACAGCTTTGCACTGTTCAATGTCGGTTTGCTCATGTACGATCGCCCAGTTGACGTGGGATTGCATATTCCTCTCAAAAGAGCGTATTTGCGGCATTTAATCACATTGATTCTGCATCCCATCGTGTGTGTATTAAAGCTCTGTTATTCCTGGATTTGACCAAATCACAGACAGCTCTGTCCACATTTTCTCCTCCATCTTCCAGTAACCCCTGACCACTCTCTCCTCTCAGACACACTCACGGGAATGACATCAGAACTCATGACTTCTTTATGAAGCATTCATTTTTCAATACAGCAGCACACGTCTGAAATACACGTTTCCTTTCAAGCTATTTCTTTCCCCCCGTGAAGTTAAATATCCTTCCTCATCCAATAAGCTCTTGTCTCCCATTCAGGAAATTAAATCGTCACATTGACTTTGCTTTATCAAATTGGGATTCATTAAAATTAATCTTTCGTTCTAATATTCACCTAGGGTCTTATGAGCTCAGTATGTGACACACGATAAGCCACTTTTAAAGTGATACTCCCTCTGTTCTGAGCTATAGAGAAGTAATACGGTTCTCTCTCCTCAGGTTGATCTTGGATTCCTGCGCTTTGTCTCGGCGATCGGCACACAGGGAGCCATCTCTCAAGAAACCAAGAAGAAGTACTATGTGAAGTCCTACAAGGTGGATGTGAGCTCAAACGGAGAAGACTGGATAACTATTAAGGATGGCCCGAAACAGAAGGTGGCTTGTTTGATTATTTTGGTCAGTGCGTGTGCATCCAACGCATTCTCATCCCAAGGCGTCATATATGACGCTTTTGCCAATGCGTAGACACCCAACACAAATGTGTCAATATAACACGCTTCGGTTATGGGTAGGTTTAGGTCCGGGGTAGGGTTAGGGTTAGACCACTAGGGGGCGCCTTCTGCCCCATATCTGAGTCTCATATATGACGCTTTTGCCAATGCGTAGACACCCAACACACATGTGTCAATATAACACGCTTCGGTTATGGGTAGGTTTAGGTCCGGGTTAGGGTTAGACCACTAGAGGGCACCTTCTGCCCCATATCTGAGTCTCATATTGACGCTAAAGGGCGCCATGCGTGTTGGATGTCTATGCATTGGCAAAAGCGTCAGTATAATTATGAGAACGGGCTGAACGGGTGAAAAACACACTGCTTTACTGATTTAACCACAGAAACAAAAAGCATTATGTCCGAACTACTATATGCACTTCAACACCAATGCAGATTCAGCTTTTAAACATCCACTGTAAATTCATTGCTGTAAACACAAGTCATGTTTGTTTTTAGAAACCAAGCAACCGGATTTTCGAAGGCTTTACTCATTTTGGACTCGGAACATTCCCTAAGCGTTAAATATTTCAAATAATTCATATAACAATAGAGTAGTGTTAGAATGTCCTGGTAAGAGCTCAGGTTTGAGTTTGTACAGCTCATTTTCCACTAAACGATAAATAGGTCTATTTTCTCAGAAGTAATCCCTAACTAGGTACATTTCCAGTGCTCCTTGGCAGGAAGCCCTGTAAACATGTTGCGTTGTAGCGCTGTCACCATGTGCATTCGTTACACCAATCCATGCTCCAGCTCCAGACGGGAACGCCACGCTCATGTGTTCTGCAGGGATTGTGTTTCTCTGACTCCATTATGTGCCCAGTGTGGTATGTTAATCCGCCCTCTTAAAAGACTGCAAGCACTGTAAAAACCCCAACTCCAAAGCCACCACAGTAGTCGGACTGATTTTCTTTTCTTCCCTTTAAGGAATGATGTCAACATTTGCGGTTAGTCCTTTTTTTTTCTTTTTTTCGTGGAAAGGAAAGAACAAAAGAGTTGATAAACTGAGAGTGGCTAATTGAGAGAGTGAGAGGAGGAGGCATTTTGGGAAGGTTTAGCAGGTCTTGAACAGCTGGTTAGCACGTGACTCACTTGAACGAGGGCCGAGGAGACGCTGATCGATTAGCCATCGGGTGAGCTGACTCTAATGTGTCCCTCAACACAGGACAGTTAACTACAGGAAGACATGCCTGTTACATTTGACACACTGGCTGTCTCTTGAAACCTTGTGAGCGTCGTACCTAGACTGCACGTTGGGGATCAGGTTCATATAGAACAACATCACCTGTCAAGGATATTGTTAAAAATATTTTCTCCCCAAAATATTAAGTGTACACTCTTAGAAAAAATATGTAGCATAGGGTTCTTTACTCAACTCCAAATGACATTTTATGATAAAAAAGGTTCAATAATGACAAGAAAGATCCCTTTTGGCACAAAGGTTCTTTAAAGGATATTATTCATTCATATATTACATTATTCTGCAATATTTTGTAGTTGTAATTAAATTATTGTTTATAAACTTAATATCACATTTTAATCATGCTGATTTTGGAGGAGAAAATCTGAAATGGCACTCTTCGTGGTATATTGATTAACTACATAAAATGATATAAATATATACATTTTCTAACCCCATATCTTGAATTTTGATATAGAACATTTTAGGGGTTCCAAATACGTAGCGCTTTAGAAACTTTTAAGGTTCTATACAGAACCTTTTCTTCTAAGAGTGTAATGTGAAAAATTTGATACATTGTATATATTATGCAAATGCAATGCAAATCGGAAATCACTCTTGCTAAATATAATTTCCTTGATTTTGATGCTGAATGATCCAAAGATTCAATCTCTGAATGCAGCTTCATACTGTACACTGTAAAAAAAATAATATGCTTTATCTAATCAAAAAAATTGTGGCAACATATTACAAACAATATTAATAATTAAATGTAACAAATTAGAATTGAGTAATAATTAATCAAATTAATTCCTTAAAAGTCAAGCATTTAAAATGAGTAAAACTTACAAAAAGAGCTCTTAATTAATCTTTGACGTCTGTCTGTTAGTGAGATATTTTTGTTAATTTTTTTTTTGGTGTAAACTTTACTCATTTTAAAAGGAATAATTTGATTAATTATTACTCAATTCTAATTTGTTAAATTTAATTATTAATATAGCTTGTAATCTGTTGCCACAATTCTATTGATTTGATAAAGCATATTAATTTTTTCAGCACAGGTTTTAAGACTCTTCCAGTGTGTGAAGTTTGTTTCTCTCGTTTGTGAGTGTAGGACATGTTCATATGCATGTTTTTATCTGCTTTGCAGACATGCTCTAACAATACAATTTTTGAAATAGACCTGTCCAGCTAAGCAAGCCAATTAGATGGTAACGTACGTATGTGTGTGTGTGTGTGTGTGTGTGTGTGTGTGTGTGTGTGTGTACAGATCTTCATGCTTGGGAGTAACAGTGAGCTTAAATATACCCAAAGGCCCAATTTCTATGTCGCCCCTCAACTGAAGTACACTGTTCTCTTTTTAGAGCGTGCATTTTTAAGGTGCGGTGCCTTGTTTCTGTCTGCTTGGCTCTAAAGTGCTTTTGTGAGGTGAGGGCCCATTTACAGACTGCTGAACCAGCAGTTCGACTGTGAGGTTGTTGCACAAAGAAAAGCCTTTTTACTACTTAGAGCAGTAGGGCAGAGCATTGGCGTGACATTTAAAGATAGTGGATGGCTCCTCATGTGTCTCCCTCCCAGACACACACGTTTGAAAAGTAGTGCCCAGGGACACGATTAGCAGCATGGATTCTGGGATAGACGGATGGCTGAATGCCCTGACTTGGACTTAGCAACACTTGGCCATCCTGTACGGCTTATATTTTGACCTTGTCTTGTTTAGAATTGTTTATTGAATGTATTGATATTAAAGGGATACTCCATTTTTTTTGGAAATAGGCTCATTTTACCACTCCCCCAGAGTTAAACAGTTGAGTTTTACCATTTTCGAATCCATTCAGACGATTTTCTGATATTTAGAAGAATATCAGTAACCAGACAGTTTCTGGTCTCATTGACTTCCATAGTATATTTTTTTCCTACTATGGAAGTCAATGAGACCAGAAACTGTCTTGTTACTGATATTTTTCTAAATATCAGAAAATCGGCAGAATACATTCAAAAACGGCAAAACCCAACTGTTTACCTCTGGGGGAGTTGTAAAATGAGCCCATTTCCAAAAAAGTGGAGTATCCCTTTAAAGCAGAGTTTGGATTCACCATTGGTTAAGGTGGTTCCCAAAGTGTTAGTGTGGCCTAGATTGATTTCTTGCTTAGGAGTACTGGAAAATCAGCTTTATATTCTGTGGACTCAAACCTACATAAATTATGAGCTGTTGGCCCAACATGTCATTGGCGTTAGTCAAATTTCTAAATATCCTTTAGGTAATCAGGTGTGAAGACATGCTACTATCAACAATTACTGTTTGCAGATTCTTAACTCTCTTTAAGTTTGTCTCATCTTAAAAGCAAAAAGATGGGAACTGAGAAAGTGAGAGAGAAAACCTTCAAGATGTACTATGTGCTTGGATTTGCCTTCATTTGTCTTTCTTGTGTAGTATATATCCAGATCCTCCCTTCACAGAGAACATGTGCAAGCTGTCAGCAAGTTTCAGTGTTCATGGACATGGACACAATTTGATTCATTGCTATGTCTGTTGAAACAACAACAGAGACCATTGTAACTGAAGAGTCAGTGCTAGCTGTACCCCAGACTCTGACATCACAAAGTGGCTTTTGTATTGCTACACAGTTGGCTCCAGAGATGATCCAATTCAGGCCGTATTTAGGTTGTCACATTTGAAGACGCTGATCTAAACACATTCCTGTCATTTCTCTGTTTGTCATTTACTGGAGCACGTTCTCAAATGTTAGGTGAGTCCCAGGTCACAAAGGTCTGTCCTTGGTGGCTCCCTTAAACAAACCATGTTAATAATTAATGTGTTTGTTCTTCGTTTGTCAGATTTTCCAGGGTAACACCAACCCCACCGATGTAGCGAAAGCCGCGTTCCCCAAGCCCACGTTGACACGATACCTCCGGATCCGGCCCTACTCCTGGGAGTCCGGCATCGCCCTGCGGTTCGAGGTGTATGGATGCAAAATCTCAGGTTGGTTTCAAAAGAACTGGTTCTTTTCAACAGCACAAGTGGGATTCATCAAAAAATTCAAGTGTTAATTCGTTTTTTTGTCAACACACCACTCCATCATGATCTTTCAATTAGATGGTTTACGTTTTGCTTGCTTTGGAGGCAGGCGTACGGAGAAGTGTTTATTCATGCCTCTGAAAGCCGTGCGCGAACCGCGCATGTGCAATAGTCAAGGAGCTATTGCATTATAGACAAGTGTTCACGTCAACAAAAAGGACAGTGTATTCATGTTTCCCCACGTTTGGATGTACTTCATTCAAAATGAATGGCACGCACAGCATGCAACCTCGCCACTTCTACCCCATTTCTCTCCTCTGAGCTTTAACCTCTCGTCGGCTCACACACACAGATGTACATATTGCACATGCAACTGTGCACGCCGAGCTCTACACCCACCAGCCGCAGTCAGGCCCAGCTGGCCCCGGCCTAATTTGCATACTCATCTGCATGTTTTGGCGTGGCTCCACCCTACAGAGCTTTGATTGCAAAGGCTTTCGTATCATCAGGGCCTCCCTGCTGAGAACATTTCCTCATATGTGTAGGAGGAGGGCGAGTTTGTTTTCCATCACGCACCGTCTATCAGCTTTATATTCAGCATGCATAGAGGGTGTATTTTTTAGACTCTGTGTGTGTGTACACAGATTTAGCTCTGGTTGTATATTTGTGTGTGTATGTGCGCGGTTCACCGCCGATCTGGAGCGCAGCTGTTGCAGTCATGTTTTGGACGGGTGAACAGACCGCATTCTAAACACATCACAAGAGCGAAGGCCTCCCTGTGACATCATCAGTGCGCATCGGGTTCCCTTGTGATGATGCGGCCAGAAAAGAATGAATTCGAAATTAGAAAAGAATATCCCCCTAGTTTCCCTTACCCTTTTTTTGTTTGTTTGTTTGGTTTTTGTACAAAGTGCCATGTTAAACATATATTTATTTGAAGATTTACATGTTTCTGGATATTTACCAGTATATACTACCAAGAATACCATGGTGCATGGTAAAAAACATGAAATACCATATTTATTTAGTACAAAGGAATAGGTAAAAATACCATAGTATCACTAGGGTTAGGTATTGAGAATCGAGTATCGATTGGAACCGGGACTGACTTTTCGTTTTTCCCGGAATCGTTCAAAAGTTAAAATTTCGATTCCTAGTTTCGATATTCACAGTCCGCCGACCAGAAGGAGAAACCGCTGAACAACACCAATGAAGAAGCGTCTACCGGAAGTGTTGGCATAACCGCGCGAGTCGAACATGAGTAGCTTACGTCGGCGGTCCAAAGTGCGGCTTCACTTTTCTAAAAATAACAAAATCTCAGCAAAATGCAAAATTTGTGAAAAAAGGAGTATTTCCCTTTAGAAAGGAGTATTTCCTTCAGAAAGACCGTTGGTTAGCAAGGTTAGCTAAACTTTTTTGACCCTGCCTCTTAAAAGAATCGGAATCGAGAATCGTTGGGAACCGGAATCGAAACAAGGAATCAGAATCAGAATCGTTCAAATTCAAAAGATACACAACCCTAATCACTATTGGATGCCAGTACTGTTTGCATGGGCATATTCCAAGGAAATGTACTTGTTAGAAACCAATATGATAACCATTGATTACCATGGTACGTATTAAAGTACCAAGGTATTACATTGACTTTACCTAGGTACTATTCCTGTGCACTTTGTACACACAGAGGAGGCCGGCTGGCAGTTAGAAGGTGGTCTGATAGGCTTTCCACAGCCATTAATAAACTTCCTCCCGCTGTTTGTAAATAAAACCATCTGTGTGTGTGTGGTCATCCAGACCAAACCAACAAATGAAACACGTGATGCACGTCAACCAGTCCACCCTCAGGGTGTGTCTGTCAGGGTCTACCACACCAGGAGCTTCTACCAAGCATCCCCATCTGACATCCATAAACAGGTCCGGAAGACAGTGCCAGCCAGCGGATTGAAAATAAACTTGGTTGACTTCCAAACTTTGAGGTCCAACCACCCCAGTGCAGATCTTTTTCATTCCGATCCCAAAACAATTCGGCATGCATATATGAGAAATTATACACAGAGACATCTTGCAAATCTGGCAAGGGTATGAGAAACCCAACCTTGGCTGCACATCCACAAACAAACAAAGGGAAAATCAAAGTCCCATGCATTTGTTGTTTTAGGAGCCTGGAACTCACATTTGGACTCTGTGCAACTCCTGAAGGGGTCACAGACAAGTGCTCTTTCCGTTCCAGAACTACAGAGGAAGTTCCCTACATCAGTACAAAGACAGTGTTGTGAATGAAAACTCTGTTCTGGTGGTATTTCACGGGACATTAGGTCCATCTGTGACTAGTCCAAGATTGTCTCTGACGCTTTCCTGCTCCACGGGTGCTGATCGTAGATTAAGGTAGCGCTGGCAGGTCACGAATCCCACAGCGTTGAAGAAGTCGTGACACGCAACTCGCAGACAGTCAGTTGGTCGGCGCTGCATGCCTGATCATTTCCCTCAAATTCAACATGCCTTTACCTAAAGTAGCAAAGCGTGAAAAATCATATTATCAACACCTGAACAAAAAGTCAGTTTGTAGAGATGAAGATAGATTACAAGAAGCATGAAGGAGGTGGATAAGGTAGGAGCGGAGAAGGACTGAGGACGAGAGCAAGAAACTGCTCGGAAATTAAAGGTAGAGGCTCTAGAGAAAGGCTTTAATTAGGTAGAGCTAATGCACAAGGTCATTGGTGAAAGGATGATGGAGAGAGAGAGAAACAAAGAGAACAAGAGGCTTCTTATCTCTTCTGTCCACTTCATCTGTCTTTCCTGTGCAATGAATGTCTTTCCTTCTCTCTTTGTTGAGGCTCTTTATGGCCTGTGACCTCTTTAGGTTGTAGTTAAGAATGTTTCCCAGCTCACTGAGACGTGACCGTTTCCGCCAAGTTTATCAGCCAGCGTAATTTTTTCTTCTCTTTTCTTTCTCTTTCACTCAGGACTCATCCACTTACAGCTAATCTAATCTTTGCTAACTTCCCTCTCCACTATATGTACTCAAACAACTCCCTCTTTCTCCGTGTCCATGTGTTTTATTGGCATGACAAATAATGGTACAATTGTTTTGCCACTGCAGTGGCAGGTTAGACAACAATCTAAGGGATCAGGTCAAGGGATCAGGATATGGCTGGTTCGGTTGGGTTGGGTGCCGTAACTACACAATCCGGGTCCGAATGCATCTTTCTCCGTTGATCAAAAGGTTTTTTGAAGGCTCTTAAAAACATGAAATGTACTTAGGCCATGTGTCCACCAAAGCGTTTTTAGCCAGTTAGCTCTGCCAGTTCAGACTGATCTCATGAAGTAGCGTGTGTATGACACGCCAATTCGTATTTCCATTTTTGGCGTGCTATCAAGACGCATAATCGCTTTTCTGCGTGTTTATGAACGCCGTTGACTTAACGTTATTACTGTATAAATATATGACTTACCTCAACCCCGTCCCTAAACCTAACCGTCACTGGGGTTAATGGCATTTATGACTGTTCCCTTACCATCCTAGGGAATAAAAACATCGCTCCCCAGATGTAGATGTACATTTTGCTTCATTTCGCGCGGACATTTGACGGCGTGTACAGACACGCGGAATCACTCGGATGTTAATGGCGTAGACATACGTGGATACACGCGGATAGTTCAAAATGCGTAGAGATAACACGTCACTTGACTCGAAAGTGGCGTGTATGTTTACGCAAAAGTCATGATGTCATGTTGGCCAGTTGATGTCGTTGTAGAGAAAGAATGTTTTGACAGTTGGTCGGTGTGGTATTAGTCCCGCCCCTTCTCCAATTGAATTTGTGATTGGACAGCTGGATAAAAAGTGAAAGTGATGAGCGCTGAGTTTTACCCAAAGTTTAACTCTCGGCGACCTGTAAAAACGTTCAGTGCCTCGTTACGCTAATGGCGTTCTAAAAACACGGCGCTCCCATTGAAAACAATTGAAAACATACACCAGGCACGTGAAAAACACTTTTGGTGGAGACACGGCCTTAGGTTAGTCAGTAGGGAAGGGTTTGAAACTTTCTTCAATCTAACCATTACTTTGTCCCTCAACAGAGTACCCTTGTTCAGGAATGTTGGGAATGGTCTCAGGCCTCATCGCAGACTCTCAGATCACAGTCTCTTCCCACACCGAGCGTACATGGGTGTCAGAGAACGCTCGTCTGCTGACCAGCCGTTCGGGGTGGACGTTGTTGCCTCAGCCCCAGCCGTACGTGGACGAGTGGCTACAGATAGATTTGACCGAGGAGAAATTGGTCAGAGGTTTGATCATCCAGGGAGGCAAACACCGTGATAACAAGGTCTTCATGAAGAAGTTTCGGCTGGGCTACAGCAACAACGGATCTGACTGGAAAATGGTGATGGATGCCACTGGCAACAAGCCCAAGGTAAGATATGGGGGAGCTGGAAGGAAGTTGGACATAAACTGGATGCTCATTTAAAATGGTTCTGAATCACTATGCGGTTCTTCTGAGATTGTTTAGCCTGACTTTCAGGAAATGACTGAGTTTAAGAAAGTTGAATCTGGAGCTTCTTCCCAAAGCCTTTAGATGGACAATAATTAGAGAGAATGAGAATGACAATAATTAGACTAATGCTGTGAGCTTAATATTGGGGAAATGTTTCAACAAATACTAATAAATTAAACCCTAACAATAGTCGTAAGACAAAACAAAATAATGCTACACATATGTTTGGTCTTAAACCAAAATCAACTAGAGATGCACCGATATGAACATTTTGGCCAATACCGATAATTCTTTATATTCGAAAGCCGATAACTGATATTGGCCGATAAATCTAAATCCATTTTTTTTAATTATTGTGATCCTGATTACAAAAACAAGTCACCATTAAAAGCCATGTCCCAAGCACACTATGGGCTCTATGTACGGTGGTATTTCCAGTGAAGGTGTAAGGATGCTCGATAACTTCCGCCGATCGTAGAGTCCAATGCAATACCGAGAATATATATTGAATTTTATACCCCATGGTTATACTAAAGAAACGTTAGTCACAAAAACAGATAAAACAGACACCCCTCGTTGTGTTTATGCTTCTTTTTAAAATCATATTAAATAAACATAACTATATATAAAATTACATCTAAACGTATGTACGTTTCGTTTCAAAGATGGGAGGACAGTAAATTTTGAAGACTCTGCCATAATCCCGTTTACCTCGGTTTTCCTCCACTTTAATCTCCACAACCGGAAATGGACGAGCATCCCCGAGTCAAATGCGGAACTTATGCGTGCAGATAGCCCATTGTAATGATGTTCTCATTATAATTTGATGTAGCTTATATGTCATGAACTGTGTTTTCCTTTTTGAGGTGATTTCAATCATATTTCAAGCAAACCAAAACCATCATAGGTAACAGTTTCCCTCTGAAGTGTAATCCATTATTTATCAGCTTTAAGATATTTGCCAAATTTTCTTATCAGGCCGATAACGATAAAATTACAAACGAACATTTATCGGCCTATACCGATATGGTGGCCGATACCAATATGGTGACCTATAATGATATGGTGGCCGATAACGATAAGGTGGCCAATACCGATATGGTGGCCGATACCGATATGGTGGCCGATACCGATATGGTGACCGATAATGATATGGTGGCCGATAATGATGGTGGCCGGTACCGATATGGTGGCTGATACCGATATGGTGGCCGATACCGATATGGTGACCGATAATGATATGGTGGCCGATAATGATGGTGGCCGGTACCGATATGGTGGCTGATACCGATATGGTGGCCGATAACGATATGGTGGCCGATACCGACATGGTGGCCGATAACGATAAGGTGGCCGTTACCGATATGGTGGCCGATAATGATATGGTGGCCGATAACGATAAGGTGGCCAATACCGACATGGTGGCCGATAATGATGGTGGCCGGTACCGATATGGTGGCCGATAACGATATGGTGGCCGATAATGATATGGTGGCCGATAACGATATGATGGCCGATATGTCATGCATCCCTACTAGAACAATGATCAAGTACAAAGTATAGTGCTCATTAGCAATCATAATAATCATACATGAAACCGGAAAAACGACACATGAACCACATAAAATTAGTCTTTTTTTGTGGAGCATAGACTATGTGCCTTATCCCCTATCAAAAAAAAGGAAATTGGAGCATTAGTCCTGGAAGGCCCCTTTCAAAACCCTCATATCTCTTTTTTAGCTTGAAGGACAAAAGGAGACATATTAGCTCTGATGGCCATTAATGTTCTTTCATGACTCCTCATCTTGTTCTGTGCCTCTTTGTTACCTCTGGCGAGTGTCTTTCTGTCTTTTCCTCTTTTTTTCTGTCTGTCTCCTGTGGTACCTTGTGTCTGGGTTGTAAGACTTCAGAAGTGTGAAGTCAAAGGCGGATGCTTTTGAAAAGCTGAGCATCCTGCTGTCGTAGACTGCAGTTTTAGCCCGCAGCCTTTATTTCTTGAGCTAGCTCAGCCGTACGATGTCAGAAATAAAGTTGAAGAGTTTCTTTTCTCTTGTGCTTTTGTTGCATTAGACATACAGCCGAGCCCAAGTTAAGAAAGGTGTGTGAGATGTGAGAACTCGTTCTCTTTCATTAATTCTCTGTTCTCGGCTTTCCCCGTCCGACTACTCTTAATAAAACTTTCCCCTTCATCTTTTTCCACTTTTCGAGTTCTCCTTCTCTGCTTGACTGCTAACTATAGTCTTGGACTTTGTCATTGTTCTTGGCAGATTTTTGAGGGGAATTTGAACTATGACACACCAGCATTGAGGACGGTGGAGCCTATATTGACACGCTTTGTTAGGGTGTACCCAGACAGAGCCACTCCTGCTGGGATGGGACTTAGACTGGAACTCCTGGGCTGTGAAATGGAAGGTAGGTTGAAAACTCATTAACTCGTCAAGTCAAGTCACCTTCATCTATCTATCTTAAATCTCTTGACGTAAACGACATTTGTATGTATTCTAAATAAAAGACATAGATATATGTGCTGAATGTCAGCTTATTTTGCTCAATATAAGGATTTGTTAAGTCATACTCATTCAAACAAGAAACTCTGCTTAACCACAGTTCGAGATCTGTCGTTGCAACCACACAATTTTGCAATGCTGTTCGTTGAAATTATGGTTTCGGGAAACACTTGTTACACTATGATGATAGCGACGTAGCTTACGCCATAGTTGGCTAACAATGCTTTTGGGAAACGTACCCCTGGTTTACAAGATGATTCACTGATTAATTTGCGTCCATACACAGAAGATACTTCTCTCTTAAAGCTACACTGTGTGATTTTTACCCCCCTCTAGTGGTGAAAAGGTATATGACCATCCCGTGAATATTAGTTTCTGTTCCTCTCAATTCCGATTTCGTTTTAACTCCTACGGTGGCCAATGTAGTCCAAGATTAACACGGCTTCCAGGTCGACCTCGTCCACGAGTGTTAACCGAAACGTGAAATTGAAAGGCGAAGCTTTAAATTGAAAGGCGAATACTTTATCACTTGAACGAATTAATGAGCACACGTATTTTTGAAAGAACTAAGTGTTTTTAGCTAAGAATAAACTAAAAGAGCTACACATTGTAGCTTTAAATAACGTCACTTTGCTAATACCTTACGATGATTTTGTAAACGCCCTAATAAAGCAAGGAAATTATGGATAGCTTAACGAAGTAACGTCCACGACAGTGATTCATACCAACCCGATCTCACGACCAAGTCGTACGAATTCGACAAATTATTAAAAAGTGGCTGATTCGTAACAATTCATACGACCTCACTCGTACGAATTAGTACGATTTTGCTAAATCGTACATATTTTACGAATTGGCCAATTCGTATGAATTCGTACGAATGACCTACGCCTGACCCCGCCCCTAAACCTACCCATCACGTGGGTTTAGACAAATCGTACAAATACGAATTAGTACGAATTAAACATTTTTTAATCATTCGTCGAATTCGTACGAATTGGGCGTGAGATAGTGTTGTTCGTACACATGATGGACAGACCAGCTGCACTCCGATGACATATTGTCTAAAGCAAGTGAGCAAAAGTCCACAAGTGTGTGGTCATATAGTACAGATGCTGTTTCATTAAATTTGGACTTATCCACTCAGGAGAACAGGGCATGGCTTAGCTTTCTTGATAATTGCTTGTCCCGCCATCAAAGGATGTCTCCTACATAGAAACGCAGTGGACAATAACAGGACTCCTCACAGCTGGAGATAATCTTTGGTCCACCTGCCTTGAAGGATTACGGAAAGGTCCTTGATGTCTTTCTCTCTGTCTTTCTTTCTGAATTAGTTGAGTGTGTTTTCTGTCGAGGCAGCGTTAAGTGGATTTACATATTGGATTTCCGAGAGACTGTGAGACTTGCTTGTGTAAGCCACGGCATCCCATCGGGAGCTTTAGTCAGACGGTAATGCTTGTTTTCACTTTTAACGCCAGCACAGTCCAACACTTTCTCTATCTTAGTCTCGGTGACCTCATACACACACGTGCGCACTCCTAACAGTGGGGCGGCGAGTCCTAGCAGGAGTGTGTGATCAACAATGCAGTCCAGAGCCAGCATGATGACCTCTGCGTGACCCCTCGGCTTTAGAGGCTCTCTTTAAAAGGACCTCTCAGCTTACGCTACAGCTCCCGTTTCCCTGCTCATTTTTCCCCTCCCTACAGGCTTATGGGTAGCTCATTACAAGCCGAGAGTAAACACAGGGCTTTAGGCAGATGTAGGCAAAGGCCACATCCAAAGGGGCACGGGCCGCCATAATGAGAGGACACAGCAGTTTCAGGCCCAGGGTGGAGCATAACATCCTCAACCCCGAGCCCAAACCAGTCACGCACAGGACTGTATCAAAGGCCCACGGACTTGGAAAGACTACAGAAAGAGCATAATCATTAAGATGATTTGTGGATACGGGTCGATCCGTACGGACCAGGCCCCGTGCTTCGGCACGCATGCGGATTAACTGCTTAATTTAACCATCGGAGACGTTTGGACGTGTTTTGTTTTGCCAATTTAGACATTCGAACAATTTTAAATGCGGAGGAAGAGACGTAAATCAGGACTCGCGCGTTATCTGAGAGAGGCGAAGAAATGATGTCTGATACTTGTCTAAATATCCGTCTCGGTTATGTCATAAGTGAACAGTTGAGAAAGAAACCGGATGTTTGTCCGTTTTTTCTGTCCGTGGATTCGGTCTTAAAGTGACAGGCTGTTGTCTGTGTCATCAATGTTAATAAATCAAGGTTATGGAGTAGTTTACCACAATATATTAGATCATTTTCAACCCTTTGTGAGTTCAAAAGACATTTAAAAACATATTTTTCCACGTTGGATCATAGATGAGTGTCGAGAAAACCCTAAAACCGAATTCTGGACAAATGTGGGCAAAATAGTTTTGATTTATTTTTAAAAAATACTTCCCTTGATCTGAGCGGTACAAGACTTGGCTACTTTTCCTAAGTTTGCTTCCTGAACACAAACAATTTTTTTGACTCAATTCTACAATGTTAAGTGGGTAAAAAACAACTCCTTAATCTTGTATTTGGGTCAAAAATTTATTTGGGTCACCCATAGAAATGAATGGGAAAAACTGTAATTCTAAAATAAGCCTAAATAAGACACCAGGTGACAGCAAAGTCACTTCATCTTTAGGTTTTAGCTCTAAGAACTTATTGGAATGATATTTTAATGTACTTACAAAAATAAAACATAAAACTAAGCATAATTTACATAGAAAATATGGTACTTTTTGAAGTAAATAAATTCAAAAATACCCTCAAAATAAAAAAACAGCATAAATGGATAGACAAAACTTTATGGAAGACAGTGATATAACATTTATAATAAATAAAAATTAGGATCACACCTGAGTCCTCTGTGCCCACATTTGTCCACAATTACAGTTTTTGAGAGCTATAAAGTGAATACGGTTTGAGGGCTACAAGTTTGACGTTAGGTGTATTTAAGATATATACCAACAATCTGAGAGTACATATTTTGCATATTTTTTTATTTATAGTAGGCTATTTGTATTTGTTATTTTTTATATTTTATTGTTTGTGCAGCACTATGGTCAACATTGTTGTATAATTATGTACTTTATAAATAAATTAGAATTAATATAACAAAATACAGCTTTAACAAAGAGGAAACTACAGTACATGTAATATGAACAAATAGTGTTATTTATTTTACATTTAGGCTTAATTATTAGTTTCTGTACCTGGATACTACCGTTAGACTTTGTAACTTTGTTATTTAGTATTCATCTCTGCTTGTAATGTGTGTATTTGTTCTTATTGTATTACTGACTGTTCACTTGTCTTTATGAATGTTTGAACTTTATTAGTGAGGTTACTAGTTTTTGATGTGGTATCGAAGAACTTCAAGTCAGCTTTAATTAATGCATAAATGAAGAGCAAAGTAACACCAGTCCTCTCGAAAAATTGCTGGGTTATTTTAACCCAACTTTGGGTCAAATATGGACTAACCCAGGCAGCCGTTGGGTTAAATTTGTTTTATTAAATTTTTAACCCATCGTTTGGGTTTGTCCATATTTGACCCAAAGTTGGGTTAAATCAACCCAGCGATTTTTAGACTGTATATTACTCACAAAAAATGCTGGGTTGTGTCAACCTAAATTTGGGTCAAATATGGACAAACCCAAATGTTGGGTTAAAAATGTCATTTTAAATTTTAAACCAACTTCAACTTTCACTTTCAACTGTAAATTGTTTAATTACATTTGTTTAATTACATTTTTTTTCTCATGAAAAATGAACTCGTTAATTCAGAAAAAAAAATTCTCATGAAAAATTAACTCGTTAATTCAGAAAAACAGAGCAAAAACTTTTTTCCATGAAAAATTATCTCATAATTCTGAGATAATTAACTTGTTAATTCAGAAAAACAGAGCAAAAAAAAGAAAACCATGAAAAATTAACTCATTAATTCTGAAAAACAGAGCAAAAACTTTTTTCTCATGAAAAATTAATTCGTTAATTCAGAAAAAACAGAGCAAAAACTTTTTTTCTCATGAAAAATTAACTCGTTAATTCAGAAAAACAGAGCAAAACTTTTTTTCTCATGAAAAATTAACTCGTTAATTCAGAAAAAAAAATTCTCATGAAAAATTAACTCGTTAATTCAGAAAAACAGAGCAAAAAAAAAGAAAACCATGAAAAATTAATTCATTAATTCAGAAAAACAGAGCAAAACTTTTTTCTCATGAAAAATTAACTCTTTAATTCAGAAAAAAAATTCTCTTGCAAAATTAACTCGTTAATTCAGAAAAACAGAGCAAAAAAAGAAAAAGAAAACCATAAAAAATTAACTCGCTTATTCAGAAAAACAGAGCAAAAACTTTTTTCTCATGAAAAATTATCTCGTAATTCTGAGATAATTAACTCGTTAATTCAGAAAAACAGAGTCGTTTTTTTTTTCTTCAAGTGAATACGCCTCCCTCCGTACTGCCGGTAATCAATGATATGCCACGGTTTTTGTGACTTGTTGCTCGATTGCGTGACTCTAATGACATCTGTCTTTGTCTCTGCAGTGCCCACAGTGCCTCCGACTACACCCGCGGCCTCCACCACGCCTTCAGACGAGTGTGACGATGACCAGGCAAACTGCCATAGTGGAACAGGTGATGACTACGACCAGACAGGTGCTAACACTCGCCTGCAGAGACTGCACCCTCGCTTACTGCATCCCGCTCCCTTTGCTATGCTAATCTCACTAGACTAATACCAGATACTAGTCCCCGTTGCTTCTGCAAACACCAGCCGCTTTTCTGCACTAAACGCTTCCCCCACAACCACACTTACCATACTACTCATGCTAGAAATTAAGTATACGGTGCATGGTATGCAAATGTGTATGCATCTCATATTGAAACAAAGTACTGCATTTGCCAAATGTGCTCCACTTGACCTTCCATTTCATTATAAAAGCCAGACAGTGATGGATGAACGGCGAGCGATATCAAATGCAATCTCAACGTCTACTTTGTGACTCTGTGGTCTGCCAAAAGTTTGGGGGTTTTAATGCAAAATTGGATTAAAAATGCAAATTTACTGCATTTATTTATGAGATGTCCCACAATAGCATACAGTTTAAATGGTTCGTTATCCTTGAATACAACAAACCGCTTCACATTCGTTTAAAAACAGCTGTATATACATTTTTGTATGCGGAATTCAATATGTAAGGTCATGTACTTACAGTAACTAAATTTACTGTTTGCTTACTACTGTACATAATGCTTTACATAATATTGAGGAATTAGTATGCAGTATCCAGTATGGATAAAGTTATTATTCCTTTTCAATTCATTCCATTTCATAACTTATGTAGTAAACAGTACGATAGTGTCCATTCACCACAGCCATAGCCTGCACTACTAAATTCTTCTTCTGCTCTTCAGTTGCTAAAACTAACACTAGATTTAACATTCGGCCTCTAATCTCCTCTGTGTTCACATCAGTGCAGTCTCACAGAGTGTGTGTTGCACAGAATTACACTCCCCTCTGTTAAATGCTCAAAGTAAAGGTTCCACGTGAGGAAACATGTATTTGCATGTCTCATCTGGCAAAGCACATTTAAAAAAAATGCTAAGCACTCACAATGAGGGGAATTAGCACAGTCAGATCCGTTCCTCCTGATAATGCCCGAGCAAAACATTACCCAGTGTCTCGCTGTAACGTTTCATCTAATGGCCTTCACTGTGTCCACACTACAGGAGGAACCACTGCGCCAGAGACGGCCACAGAGATGAGCACCATTCCAGGTGAGAAAGGTACTTATCTTATAATACTTCCCCACTTTGGGCACTCGCAATCTGTTATTTCTTTAATCATCCTGCAACACTCTCAGAAAAAAAGGTACAAAAGCTGTCACTGGGGCTGTACCTTTTCAAAAGGGAAAACTTTTGTCCATTTTAGGTGTTAATATGTACATTGTAGGTGATAACATGTACATTTAGGTGTTATTATGTACATTTTAGCTGATAATATGAACATTTTAGGTGTTATTATGTACATTTTAGGTGATAATAAGTACATATTAGGTGCTAATATATACATTTTAGGTGCTAATATGGACATTAAGATGTTAATATGTACATTTTATGTGCTATTATGTACATTTTAGGTGATCATATGTACATTTTAGGTGATCATATGTACATTTTAGGTGATAATATGTACATTTTAGGTGCTATTATGTACATTTTAGGTGCTAATATGTACATTTTAGGTGATAATATGTACATATTAGGGGCTATTATGTACATTTTAGGTGCTAATATGGACATTAAGGTGCTAATATGTATATTTCATGTGCTATTATGTACATTTTAGGTGCTAATATGTTCATTTTAGGTGCTGATATGTTCATTTTAGGTGCTAATATGTTCATTTTAGGTGATCATATGTACATTTTAGGTGATAATATGTACATTTTAGGTGCTAATATGAACCATGGGACTGAAAAGGTACAGTCCCAGTGACAGCTTTTGTACCCCTTTTTTCTGACGGTGTGGGTGTTGCTAATGTAAACTCTCTTTTGAATTTGCAGAAACCACTATAAGAAAGCAGATCATCGGTCACTTCCATGAATGATTATTTTAAATAGTGTTTAAAGTAGCCTGTGTATTCAACAAAAAAGGGATGCCGAATTGATTTGACTTGTTTGAGAAGGGGAGATTACAGAAATGACACACTGCACCTTTAAGAAGGCAAATTCTTATTGTGTGTTTTGTGTGTTCAGTTTGGTTGTTTAGGCTATTTGATTATAAGTGAGTTGAGTATGTAATCTTGTTCGTGAAGTGTTCTTGTGAAAATCTATAAAGAGCCCCTTTGATTTGCTCATTCAGCATAATGACTGATTAGCCATTCAAGACTGCTCACTAATGGGCAAATGAGAACTGCCCCTTAACTGACCTTGCCTAATTAGCCAGTGTGTGTGTGTGTGAGTGTGTTTGGCCCTGTCTGAGGTTCATCACAACATCAAAACAACTGAATAGAGTGACGGTTGTAATAAGAGTGTGTGGTCCTGGTCGGTTAGCATTGAGTAGATGTGCGCGCTTTCTATTATTGGATGTGGTTTATTTGCTATGACAAGCATTCAAAGCTGGTATAGCGTTCTGGACTGCGGTGAAATGTACCCTCGCCCTGTCCTCCACTGCGTCAGACACAATCCGTTTCAAGATGGAAAAGAAGAAATACCGTTTAATTGGAAACTGGCATTTTTTGCCTGAGCTGCGGCTTTTAATGGGAAATTCTTTCCTCCGCATTCAGTGAGCAAATACCCTCCGAAACTCGCAGAGAATCCTGGCATTATTAAGCGAGGCTTTATTAAACTGTCTACAGAAGAAACGCTGAGGATCTGCAGACACCGGTGTAGCTGACATACTGGACGAGCTCTCTCTCTCTCTCTCTCTCTCTCTCTCTCTCTCTCTCTCTCTCTCTCTCTCTCTCTCTCTCTCTCTGGTTCTGTATCTCTCACTCAATCTAACAATCCGTTAAATCCCTCTCTCGTTTTTTCACGTCAATCTCGATTTCAAAGCTTTATTGTTTTGTACGGTGTGTATTCTCTCAAGATCTAGCTATATTTGGTGTATATGTGGGTTTGGCTCAGGCATAAAAGAAGTTGGAATGGATTTATAAATGCTCATGCAGAAATGTTGGGATTTTCTAATTGTAAAATAACTCTCTATTGCCATCAAGTGGACAATGTAAAACATTATGTTGTGGCCTGTTGAGTCGAATCAGCCATGTTCAACCACAAGTTAAGACCGAATTCAAAGATCAAGTTAAGACTTAAAAATTAAAAAAGTAAATTTCCCGCTCAGACCGAGACGCATTCAATTTAGATCAAAAAATGAACCGATTATGACAAGATCTTCTGTCATACATAAACCACTGAAATGAATAGGCAGTTTTCCTTTTTTGTTTGAGAGCCGTGAGGTAATGCTTACAATAATTTCACAGTGATAAAACAACTTAAAAAATCATAATGGTATTATATAGGACACAACCGTTCAATATTATTAACATATTTATTATGTTATAAAAGATTTTATATCAAAAACATTTCTATTGATCAAATAATCCTGAAAATTTAAATGTATATGAGGGTTTCCTTAGAAATCTGAAGCTGTTTTCAACACTGATAATAATCATAAACATTTCTTGAGCATCAAATGATCATATTAGAGTGATCATGTGACACTGAAGACTGGAGTAATGATGCTGAAAATCACAGGAATAAATTACACTTTACTATATATTCACATAGAAAACTGATGATTTACATTAGAATAATATTTCACTGTTTTTACCATATTTTTGATCAACTAAATGCAGCCTTGATGAGCAGGAGACTCTTTCAAAAACATTAAACAATCTTACCAAACCCTAATTGTACATGAATTGCATCATATATATTCATATATTATATTTCAGAATAGTAAAAAATATTAATATAATTATAAAAAATATTACCATTGATTAATTATAATAAATACAAATAATAGTTATTATGAAATATGTTTAACAAAAATATTCTGTTAAAAAAAGAGACTGTTTGAGACCTAAACTGGGGTCTCCATGGGTAAACATACTTATAAATCACATTATATAACACATAATCACAGTAATATTTATTCTCAAAATATTACAACTTTTCTCATAATGTTTGGACTTTTTTCTAAAAATATTTAGACTTTAATCTTAAAATTCCACGACTTTATTCTCAGAATTATTATTATAATTTTTTTTTAATATAAAAATGCAGAATGTTTCCTGTGATGGGCAGGTTTATGGATAGGGACAGTGTAAAGGGATATAATAAACAGTTTGTACAGTATAAAAACCGTTACGTCTATGGAGAGTCCTCACCAAGATGATAAACCAGATTGTGTGTGTGTGTGTGTAGCGTTCCTGTGGTTTGCCTGTGACTTCGGCTGGGCCAGCGATCCCTCGTTCTGCGGCTGGAAGTCAGAGGACAGTGGCTTCAGGTGGCAGATCCAGTCCAGCGGCACCCCGACCCTAAACACCGGCCCAAACATGGACCACACAGGTGAGAGAACAAGTCAACCCATGGATCTTCCAGCAAAGAGAGTGTGAATCCTCCAAGCTCACACACTCTTCTGCCTCAGGTGGATCGGGGAACTTCATCTACACGCTGGCGACCGGAGCGCAGGAGACAGAAGTGGCTCGGTTAGTGAGCCCGTCGGTGTCGGGACAGGACTCGGACCTGTGCTTGTCTTTCTGGTACCACATGTTTGGGTCCCACATCGGCACGCTCCACATTAAACAGCGCAGGGAGACGAGCCAGGGCTCAGCGGACGTCCTGCTCTGGACCGTCAGTGGACATCAAGGCCACCGCTGGAGAGAGGGCCGTGTGCTGGTCCCACACTCCAGCAAACCCTACCAGGTATTCAAGGACATCCAGCGGCGTAGCAATGATTCGACACATGTCACGATACTGATCTCACGATACCGTATATTTCAGGTGGTCATTGAAAGCGTAGTGGAGAGGAAGAGTTGGGGAGACATTGCCGTGGATGACATCAAAATCTTAGACAATCTGAACATGGACGACTGCAAGGGTGAGTCAATACAGAGCAAAACTCTACAGTGTCCTTATTACATGTACTTACTATAGTAATAACTATATGCATAATTACTGTTCAGGTAATTAACCCTAAACCAAACCCTAATCCATATCCCCAAAGTGCATGTTGTTAATTAATATTACTCTGTACATAAATGTATAATAAAAGACACCTAAAATAAGTGTAACCCATCTTTTTACACAGGCTTTTTTAATAGCTAATGCTTGTTTTTAGTCCCTCCTTCTAACATGTTGTGTTTTTATTGTATACTGTATTTCCTATGTTTATTTTTAACTATGTTTTACTGTAGCACTTTGAGATTTGGTGTCAAATGTAAAGTACTTTACAAATAAAATGTATTATTATTATTATTATTATTATTTTAACCCTAAACTGACAAATTTGTCCAAATCTTTAAAAAAAAATCTACATTGTTATTTTACTCCTATTACCAATAAGGCAAAAGAAGTGACTACATGTTAAAATATTTAAATAAGATGAATTAAATAAACATTCAATTAATTAATTAAAAAAATATTTCTAGTCGATTGGGATAGTTGTATTATTATTATTATATTTAGTAATTTATAACTGATTACATCATTTAAATATTGACATAACTACAATCAAAAAATATTTTGTGGCTTTTTAAGATTTTATTAACTTTTCTAGTCTAGAAATCACACTTTTAAAGTTCACAAAAAAATAAAAATGGCAGTTGTTGAGGGAACGTATTAAAATAAGAAATATTAAAGCTAAAAACAAGACTTGTTGTAATGTTAATTTGGTCTTATTTAAAATCATTTAAGCCGTCGTGCAGCTGAGAGATAACTATATTTCTTTATACATTCCTGACTGTTTGATGTTGCCCTGTTGCAGATCCAGATGTTCCCGCAGAGCCCATTCAACCCGAGGACACCTTCAATGAAATCAGTAAGTCTGTCTTCCTCACAAATCCTGAATCACTGATGATTGGACAGCACTGAACCAACCTACAGTATATACATTCATTTAAACACCAAAACTCATTTTTATAGGTTTAATCAGGTAGAAATTATGGAAGCCCTGAACCTCAATGTAAAAAAAAAAAATCCGAAAAAAATATATTATAGTTGAAATATTTTGAGAATAAAGTCGAAACATTTCGAGATTAAAGTTGAAATATTGCGAGAATAAAGTCGTAGCATTTCAAGATGAAAGTCTAAATATTGTGAGAATAAAGTCTAAACATTTCGAGAATAAAGTCGAAACATTTTGAGATAAAAGTCTAAATATTGCGAGAATAAAGTCTGAATATTGCGAGAATAAAGTCTAAACATTTCAAGATAAAAGTCTAAATGTTTCGAGAATAAAGTCTAAACATTTCGAGAATAAAGTCTAAACATTTCGAGATAAAAGTCTAAATGTTTCGAGAATAAAGTCTAAACATTTCGAGATAAAAGTCTAAATGTTTCGAGAATAAAGTCTAAACATTTCGAGATAAAAGTCTAAATATTGCGAGAATAAAGTCGAAACATTTTGAGATAAAAGTCTAAATATTGTCAGAGTAAAGTCGCATTTCTCAAAAAAAAAAACTTTTACGGATGACTGTATTCTCATTTTTTTTTACATTATTCTCAAAATATTACAACTTTTCTCATAGCGTTTGGACTTTTTTCTCAAAATATTTAGACTTTAATCTTAAAATTCCACTACTTTATTCTCATAATTATTATTGTATTTTACGGATCTTATTTTTTTACGTTGTGGTTCATGGCTTCTTTAAGAAATAGCTCTTTTCGGTAAAGATTTCAGGTTTGCAGGTCCTCTCACACAGGCTTTGTTTTAACACCGGTTCTCTTCTAGTCGTGGACATCACAGACTTCCCTGAGATCGTGGAGAACCATGAGATCAGCGGAGCCGGGAACATGCTGAAGACGTTGGACCCCATCCTCATCACCATCATCGCCATGAGCGCGCTGGGAGTGTTCCTCGGCGCCATCTGTGGTGTGGTCCTGTACTGCGCCTGCTCACACAGCGCCATGTCCGACAGGAACTTATCCGCCCTGGAAAACTATAACTTTGAGCTAGTGGACGGCGTCAAGTTAAAGAAGGACAAGCTCAGCTCACAGAACTCGTACTCGGAAGCGTGAGGCGTCAACCAATGAGAGGGAACCTCTCCTCAGGGAGGGCGGGGCTAAAACGGACTGCCGATGCCATCCGATTGGAGGAGGACAAGGCTCTGTGGTTCAGTGAACCAACGGGAGGACGAGGGGCTGAGCCGTGCTTTTCTCAGGAGCTGCAGTGAACGGAACCTACCAGTAGGGGGACACTGTGTACAAAACATTGAATTCAAGGATTTAAAAGAAACAAACGAAAAAACAAACAAAATGAAAAATAAGAATATGTACAGATGATTGAAATTATTATTTTAATTTTTTATTTTATTGTTTTGTATTATTTTTAGTTGATCATTTTTACAATCGGATGCTGGTGTTGAGACCAATACATAATAATGTTATAAAGTATTTATCTTTTTTTTTCTAGGAGGAAAAAAAAAATCATTTATTTTTTATTTTAAAAGATTGTTTCGCGCTTTAAGGAGATGTGTAAAAAAATAAAATAAAAACCCAAATGAACCATATACGACCAAGGGACGGTAGTTACCCCATGGTAGGGTAAGGATCAAAGGGGGTGGAAGATCATCCAGCCCTGATGCATTCTGGGTATGGTTCAGTCAGTGCCTTTGGTACATCTTTTTTGGCCTCCTCGGTTGTTGTTGTTTTTTTTGGGGTGTTTTTAACCCTTTAGTTCACAAAAAAAGGCTGTCGGTCGAATCTGCAAAACAAAACCCGGTGAATTCATAAGCGCTTTAATGTTGAAATCCTGCATATTGTACATAAGTTTTAATATATTTTAATGCCCTTTTCAAAGAAACGAGTAAAAGGACAAAAAAAGAAAGCTGCAGTATCCCTTTTTTCTTGGGTTGTATGTTGTAAATACAATCGTCGGACTGTTTTGTGAAAGTGAAACGTGTGCTTTTTTCCCCCGTCCTGTTCGGTTATTTTGCTACGCTCCCAAAAGATGCAGAACAGATCCAGTGCACATTTCATCACATCCATCATATCAACGTTATAATCACAACAAAAAGAAACAAAAAGCTCATCATTGCCTTGCTTTGTATTGAAGTGAGCACCAAATATCTCATCGAAGTGCTCACTCCAGCATCCGTCGAGCTTGAATCAGCTCTCGCATCGGTATACAGGCGGCGTATACTGTCACTTTAAGAGTGGTGCTATTAAAGTACTGTTTTTTTTTTCTCGCGCGAGCTTGATTGCGTGATGATGTCATAGTGGAGTTCTGTCGTTGGCCTTGTGTCTGTACCAAAGGACTGTTGCCTCAAACTGCAGGGTCCAATCACAACCACCCATCGTCATCATGTGACATCTCCATCTCATCTCATTGGTTCGGAACTAAACAGCTGGTTTCGTGGCTCATAGGCCTGTGTCACACTTCCTGCTTCCGGAACGCGGAGTAGGGATTCAGAACTTCCGGTCAAAGGTTTCATGCGAAAAAATATTAAATATTACTTGTTAATTCAGAAAAACAGAGAATTTTTTTTTCATGAAATAAATATCTTGTAATTCTGAGATAATTAATTTGTTAATTCAGAAAAACAGAGAAAAAAATTTTTTTTCATGAAAAAATATCATAATTTTGAGATAATTAACTCGTTAATTCAGATAAACAGAGAAAATAACTTTTTTCATTAAATAAATATCTCGTAATTCTGAGATAATTAACTCGTTAATTCAGAAAAACAGAAAAAACTTTTTTCATGAAAAAATATCTCGTAATTTTGAGATAATTAACTTGTTAATTCTGAAAAACAGAGAAAAAACATTTTTCATGAAAATGATCTCATAATTCTGAGATAATTAACTCGTTAATTCAGAAAACAGAAAAAAAACTTTTTTTCATGAAGAAAATATCTCATAATTTTGAGATAATTGATAATTAACTTGTTAATTCAGAAAAACAGAGAAAAAATTTCTTTCATGAAAAATGATATCGTAATTCTGAGATAATTAACTTTTTAATTCAGAAAAACTTCGGATGAAAACTCTAAAGTGGAAGCGTCAAAACTGAGGAAAGAGTGCAAGAGTTGTTATCGCCATTGTAAAAAGCTAACCGGAAGAGCCGTATGATCCCTACTAAAAGACGTACTTCCGGTCTTCAGTTTTCCGTGACAGGCCTATTATCATTTTCGGCTGGACTGGTGTGTGGATCTGACTTTAGCAATGACATCACATATAGTTTAACCAATAACAGGGCTTCACTGCTGGCAATGTTTTCTACAGGTTTCTTGGTATGTTCATGTAATGTGTTGTATACTGTGGCGAACACTTTATTTTCACTCCCATTTCTTTCGGATGACATGAATCCCGTGCTACATGTGTGTGTTAATGGTGACTGGCTTCAGTCGGGACTCTGTGAGAAAGCAAACTGTAGCATTAACTAAAACGAAACAATGTTGCACTGATCAATATATTTGATGAAGTTTATGTGTTTATAGCATTCATTTGTACAAAAGACAACGGAGATGAAAAAAGACAGTGTTCATTTTTTTTTTTTTTTAAATATAGTTTCAGGATATGTAATACGATCCTGAAATGGTCAATTATCGAGATGTTTTCATTATTGAAAAAGGTATACAGATTTCCTATAGTAAAGTTCACATTTACCTGACCCTGGTTATCTTTTCGTTTTTGTACTGTTGTGCCGATTTTTCTTTTCTTTTCTTTTTTTACGAGAAGATGCGGAAGCAAAGAAAAAACTTTTATTTTCAATACTGCCTCTGTAATTTGCTGTTGTAGGAAAGAAAAAAATGAATAAAAACAGCAAGGCCTTAAAATGGATTTCAATGTTTTGTATTTGAGCGTCTGCATCTCTGAGTCTCTGGTCGAATCAGATCAGCTGACATCCCAAAGATTCAGCTCCAATAAATGTTTCTCAAACTCATTTTATTTTTCTTTCTTTCTTTTTTAATGCACTTTTGTTTTAGTTTGAATAAGACATGTAGATGTAGAGAGAGGTCGCTGTTGTGCAACTGTGAGTTCACAAAAGTGTGACTGTTTATATGTTTGTCAGCACATTCGGCCGGGTGCTTCACCGGCAATAGAATAAGTAATTAAGTTATTAGACTGCAATTAAGTGTCCATAAACATTACATTATTATAATAGATATATTTTTCCTGTTATAATACTTTAAAGTTTGCTTCGGTCCGTGTTCTGAGGTGATGGCTGCGTCTGAAAGGTAGGCCTACTTATTTTGATTAAGATAAATTTAAAAATGTATGCTAATATAAATGTGTGTAGTATTGAATGTAGGCTAATCTGCACATACTTTATAAGCCATTTTTCTCATTGTTATGTGGCCTATTATGCCAGTTATGTTGCTTTACACCAACTATTCAGGCATACTAACCTACTTTTGTCACATACTGTTTTTATTTCGGACGCAGACACACATAGGCTACATGCACTGGCTTGAAAATGCAGGTTTTTGTCATGATTTCAGAGTTTAGAAACAAAATTTATGAGACAGTTGTTGTCGGATATGTTTAGTGACTTCAAATATGAAATTTAATCAGAGGCGTTTCAAAGATGGCCGCCGACCGAAACGACTTGTCTTAAAGGGACTTCGGACTTGGACTTTTATGGCATATAGTGTTTGTGACAGCTAGTCAAGCCTTTGAATTAAGCTCTCAAAACACATTTGGAAACAGACAGAAAATATGACACTGGTCTCATTTAAAAAGCAGATATATCGTCCTTGTCTTTCTCCGAGTCCGTTTGCAGTTCAGCACGAAACTCCATGAGAGTAACACAAGCTGTCTTTCATTACTCAACACAGCTCTTCAATGCTCGAGTTTATCGATCAAAATAAAACCAATTGCCGGAATAAACAACATGAAGAGGGTTGAGATGAAAATCAATGCAATATTTCAGTTAAAACAACTTCAATCAACAAAAACACACACACACACACTATAAGTTCTGCGCTCAATCCGACAGACACACACTGGCATGGGAAATATGTGTGTTTTATAAGACATCTCCTCAAATTATAAGCTGTTTCATGTACAGCATTGCACATATAACATTTAGCAAAATAATTATTTTGAAAAGCTGGATTTTGAAGTAAATGACTGTAAGATTTCCTGATCTTGTGACAGGGACAAACAAAAGTTCAAAATAAAACTGCTGCTGATCACCCTGTTAGCAAGGTTAGCATTAGCATTTAACTTAAGGGTCTCATGTGACATGCATGCATACACATAATTAATAGAGGTTTGGAATGACATGAGTAAATTTGACAAAATGTACTTCCTTTTTTTAATGGCCTATAATCAAGAATAACACACCCACCACATACAGTAGACATAAACAACATTAGCTTTTCTACTCAATCCTAAAGAGTATCTATTTAAAGTATCTCGTTAATATATATTCTATAAGGATTCAATACATTATGCAGCAGTGTTCTAAGTTTTAGATTTCCTATCCTTATTTCTCGTTTTTTTTTCAACAGAAATGTACCCTTTTATTTTCATAAGCAGTATAATATAGAGCATGCTCTACAGATTCTGCTGATCCACATAAACTACAACTACCAGACTCACGTTCTTTGTTTTATCAAGGGAATAATTTCGAGGGAATAATTTCAGTCATGAAGTCTTCAAAACGCTCCTCTTTATGGCATACATTATGTAGTTCATATCGATGATCACCAGATGGCAGTGCTGGACACGCAATGACCACCAGATGGCAGTGCTGGACACGCAATCACAATCACAATCACTGCAAACTACATGCATCAGCTGAAACTAGGAGAAAGAGCTTTTTTTAACGATATGAATATATATATATGAATATATATATATATATATATATATATATATATATATATATATATATATATATATATATATATATATATATATATATATATGGGATCTTTTACTGCTTGTATACAATATAAATCAGTCCAAATAATCGACTTAAAACCAGCAGCTTTTTTGCACCGTTTCTAGAGTTACTCCTGAATTGTAGAGTTCAGGAATTCGTTGTGAAAGCTGCATTGCCTCTTTTGGGCGTCTCGTTTTCTTGTGCTTATGTAATCATAGCAACCGAGGTTTCTGGGTATGTTTTTTTTTTTTGTACATCTTTTTCCATCATTCCTCTTTGTAAGGAATCCACCCAAAACGTTCAACATAAAGCCGGTTCCCCTCTTTAAAATCCTTTTTTTCTGATTTAGTTTAGTAGTATTTAGTTTTTAAATCTCTCTCTCTCTTTCTCTGTGTGTTTCACTTCTCTTCTGTGTTCCCATTTCTTTGGAGTTTACAGTTTAATTAAAGCTATTTTTTAGATTCCAGGGATCTATATTTACATTTTTCTTCATAACTCCCAGATTACTACAAATCTACTTTTAATCTTTTGCTTCAAGAAAAATTCAAATATGCTCAAACTGTAGCAACAATAACATTCTAATGAAAAAACAATACATAATCCTATACTGAATTAAAAGTGGGCTTGGCAGGAGCCATGGGCAGGGGAAAAAGATATGAATGTAAACTATTGAGCCTATTTTTTTTATTAAAATAATGACCATATGAAAGTTAACACCTTTCTGATGAGAGGAACATAATGAAAATTAAATTATTGTTGTTTACCCCTAAATTAAAGTTTTAACTCCTTTGAAAATAACATGTACAGATTTATTTCAAAGATCTGCATGCTGCCGTGTTACTTTTAAAGAAAAATAACAATGTATACCAATAAAAAGAAATAACATCACGTCTAAAATATAGAGAGATCGAGCAATAAAATGAAACAAAAAAAATCCAGAAAATAGCTAATTCATAACCGTTTTTACATTGGCTTACATTTCTTTAAAGACAAAATTACTGAGGCAAAACCATCTTTTCTATTTATTGATCGTTTTATTTAGATAACATAAAACATAAGACATCCAAAAACATAACTCAACTTAAAGGACTGATTTTACAACACAGGGGAAACGTTACATTGTAATGTAAACATTACAACGTTACATTATTTATTTTACTTTTATGAATATCAAATTTACCCACCTTATCTATGTTTTTTTTAATTTCCAAAATTATATATTAATACATTAGAAACAACAATTCACATATATTTTCCAAATTATTCGCATCATGCAATATGAAACATTGAAGTTAACATTCTTATCAGTGAAATTAAGGAACATTAGAATTACATATAAAGAAAGAAAAAAAAAGAAACATAACATAAAGGAGGTAGAGTATACATATAATTACATTAAATAAGAGGAGTTCAATTCTTTGAAACCCTCCTGATCTATCGAGTGTTGGAGTCAGAGGGTTCGTGACGTCATACGACAGCTGCGGTGAGGTCAGGAGGGGCGGGGCCTGTCGGAGCCTCTGCTGACCTCATACTTTTTCATCCAGCGTTCATCATCAGCTCTCCGTTCTCTCCGACGCAAACGCTCGGACGCTCATAAACGCGAGTTCGTGGATACTTTATTTCACATTGGGCGGACGCGGGATGGATTGTTTTGTGTGATTTGTTTCGCCTGAAGGATTTAAGAGAAGCTCTTTAAGGGTTAAAGAGAAGCAGAAGGATACACGTTGACAAAAGACCCCTATGAGGCTTCGAAAGTGAAGAGAGAAAACTAGTCATAAAAGCCATAAGGTAAAGTTATGCTGACCGCCGAATGAAAGGACGCTGTTTTTATCGTGCTTTTATTTAGTTTTGATTATAGCAAATGTGTGTTTTTAAATCAGGTGTGTGTGTGTCTGAAATGTGAGAAAGTCTTGAGTAACGGTCCTTCTCGCAGATATTTTGGGTGGTTTATAAAAAGATCGTGTATGTTCTTGAGTTGAGTTAGACGCCTCGCTGGCACTTTACGTGTTTGTGTGTGTGATTTCTAGCACATCGACACACTTTTCTGATGTTTTGTTCCATCTGTTTTCTCTATCACTTCCAAACTTGTTGCTATAGGGAGAATCTTTTTTCTTAGCGTCCTATGTTTATTTATTCGTCTGATCATTTCGTTTACAGTGATGTATTATTATTATAACCAGTAATCAAAATATCTCTTTATTTATTATGTTAAACAGCTGTATTTCAAAATGGAAAAATGGAACGATGACGTATAGAACGTTCGAACGTGTATGATGTCATCGTTTGACTTTCAAATGTAGCGAGTGTTTCAGGCTGCAGGTTTGTGTGGAACTTGATTTTGGACTTTAGAATTGTTCTTCATATATATATTTCAAGCCATATATTTGAAATCTTATACTAATAAGAAATGGAACAAGAAATAAACAATGAAATGTTTTAACTTTGCATTTACATTGTAATAACTTACACTAGGTGACATTGTTAATGTGCAATTTTGCATTTATGAACTGAGTATATGAATTAACAACATGTGCTTACTATAGATTCGAGTTAAGGACTATTTTGGCTAAGGGTTAGTTGCATGTAATTATGCATAATTTACTGTAAGTAGTACCTACATATAACATGTGTAACAAGGATACTGTAAAATAAAGTGTTACCCACTTAAACAGTAAATTGTGTATAATTGCATGCAATTATAGCTCAACCAAACCCTAATCTTATAATAAGTACATATAATTAATTAATATTACTCGGTTCATAAATGCATGATTACACTGTAACAATGCCACCTTAAAATAAAGTGTAGCTTAAAGCTAAAGTGCTTTCATTATGAATGTGCTCATCTAGTTAAATGTAAATAACCGCTTACACACAGCTGTTGTATTGGTCTGGACTAACTACAGTACAGAATGATATGATTCACAGATATTGTGCTATAGCATTAGTTATATGATTCAGAACATTGGACACAAATGGAAAACATGAGTGAGAGCAACATAAAAAAAAAACATCCGTCATGGTTTCTGTTTACGATCAATTTCTCAAATACGACCAAAGCAAGTCTGCTTCCTAAAGCTGAGATGTTCCTCTGAAATGTCAATACTGCAGGACACACACTGCGTTGATGAACACCTCTAATCTGAAGAGGACGTCCGGGTAACCTTGCGTCTGACAGCAGAGGAGCTTTTCTAATCTAGTAAATGTACGTTGGGTCCCAGTAAATCAGGTGTGTGGTCTGTTGCATGTGTTCGCTGACGACACATGACCTCTGACCTTCGCAACAGCTGCTGGACAGAAGAAAACCTTGTTGTTGGACCTTTAATAGTGAATCCTTGTGGATGTGTTCCTGCTTCGTTGGTTACGTTTGAAGGTATCAGTAGTGATTATAACTTTAAGTTAGAGGTTAGTTTTTCTCGTGAAGGTTTTTTGAGTGCAAAGGAAAGTGTTGAAAGAGTTCATTTATCCCATTTATCTCTGGTCCAACACATTAAATTGCATACACATGTTTATGTGTTTCTACTAAAACTAGCTTTTAGATCAAAATCTCTTTAAAGATCATGCGAAACATAGTCAAGTGTGTCCAAACTTTTCATTGCTCCACATGTGCATTAATTACAGAATCTTAATAGTGTGATTATTTTTCATGCACTCTTGTCAATAGAAATCTCAGAAAAAGGACTGAGGACAGTCATTTGACAATTCAAATCTCTGTACTTGCATATGTTCAGAGAAATGCAATATAATCCAGACTAAAATGCATAATCTTTCATCATTTACTGTACTCATTTACTGTGAATATAGAAAAACGTGAATGAGATTTGAGCACAATAGATAGTGGTCAAATATGTTTCATGTTGTTCTGAGCGTCTGTGTATTTATTATAAGGTTGTTGTGAAGCGTTCAGACTTAAAGGGATAGTTCATTCAAAAATAGTTTAGCAAAAATGAATAACAGTCATCGTTTACTCACCCTCATGTCGATCCAAAGACTTTCGTTCATCTTCAAAACACAAAATTAGAGTCCACCTGTGGTAAAAATCAAGCTTTTAATTGTTTACATGTCTACGTGGTGTTTTTAGTATGCTTTAATAAGTCTCCTAAGTCAACACCATTGCTGAGTATTTTCTTTGAGCCAAAGACAGTCTCAAAATTGCTTTAAAGATTAAAACAGCTTGAATTTAGGCTTTTATTCACATATAAACATTGATCAATGCACACATGGTATGTCATGCATGAGAACCGATGAGTTCATTACCACGTGTGTCACGTGTGTGGTTTGAACCAATGAGGTTTGTTTCTACGCATCAAGCAAGTATGGTTTAATGTTTAATATGTGAACAAAAGCATTGAGTGTTTTCATCAAATAAAGCGATCGAGTCTCTTCAGAACATTTTTACTAAATCATTTGAACTTGATTTAGTGGATTAATCTCTTTATGACCTTTTTGAAGCAGCAACTTTTGACTTTAGTGTTTCGAATATGAACGAAAGGCTTACGGGGTTGGAAAGGCGTAATGTTAAAATTGAGTAAAATGAAACTTTTTTCAACTCAAAATCTCTCAAAACATTCATATTTTAGAGACTTATACTTCAATAGTCCAATTCAGGATTGATTATTTTTGTATGTAATATTTTCCCCCTTTAAGACTGTAAACTCTTATGTTTCCTGTTGCGATAAAGAGTGTGTGTAAACCGCTGTTGCACTGGTCATATCTCTTGTTTGATGCTGGTCTTGAAAACAGACGCCCGTCTAATCTGATCTTCTTTTGTCCCCTCCCTGTTTCCTTCGAGCAGTTCTCATTGCTCTTTCTGCCAATAAGATCCTTCTTTTTTTGCCGGTCTACAATATAAGCAGTATCCACGTGAGCCAACAGAGGTCACACAGTAAATTAGCTTGAAATTGGCCTGGAATGGCATGTGGTCAGTTCAGTATTGTGCAGCTGGTCTCTCGTATGTTTTAACCGTGTTTCTTGCCAATCTGTGCTAGAGGAGCCTTAATAAAAATGCTGAAAGCAAACAGTTGTTATGCATGCTTTAAAAAATCTGTGTGGGAAGAAAGCTGATCTGTTATACCATAAAAATTCACTTAATATCTACGCTTGCCATGAGTCTAATGTAGAGCCTGACCGATAAAGGATTTTGAAGGCCGATACCGATACAAATATTTTTTGGTTTTAAAATCCGATATGCCGATATATCGGCCGATATTTTTTTAAATTTATTTCAGAAAGGCGTAACAAAACATTAACAGATTTCCCTAACATTAGTTATTTGTAGTTATTTATGGGTTTTAACCAAAATAATATGATAATGCATTTTAAAAAGAAATTGTCTAAAAGTTTCTTTTATTATCACAACAGAACAGACTGATGATAGTGGCATTAGCTAGCTTTATGGTTAGTTAGTCTATGATGGACCATAATTTAGCAATGGATTACGTCATACTGCAAATTGTAAAACAAACATTTTCAATATAACTGGCCAAGGAAACTTCCGTCGGCCACAAATTTTGTCATGCTTATTTGAGTTCAGAGAACTGATGGGGATGTTCTTTTAATTGTTATTCAAGCAATGTATGTCTCGTGCCCAACTCAACGAGTGTTGCCAACAGGGACGGTGTAGAGTGCCCTCTGGTGGACAAACTACACATCACCAACACTCATGACATGGTTCAAGCGTGTTTCGTCCGTTTTTATTTTATTTTTGAAATATTCATTTATCGGCCATTATAACTGCCGATAATGATAGTTTGTAAAATGCCTAATATCGGCCTATAATATCGGTCTGGCTCTAGTCTAATGTATTAAATGCAGATGCAAATGATTCCTGTTAAAAGCTATGTCTTCTTACTTGAGCATTAGTTCTTTGAAATAAATAGATGGCCTGTTATTAGTTTGGGAATGTTATGAATCAATGCGAACAGCTGGCGTTTTACTGGGAGAAACGCAGAACTGAACCATTTGTCAAAAAAAAAAAGTTGATTAATAAAATATTCATATCATTTTACATAGATACAGTAGATTATTTACATTTTAGGCCACATCCACACGAAAATAGAGCTTTCCCTGTCCGATCTTCGTTTTAAAAAAATTTCCGTTCAGTGTCTCAAAATGCCGGATCTGGTCGAGACGCTAATACGAGACAAAATTTATAAAAGTGCACCTCCTTGTGGACAGGGCCTTAGATAATGTCAAAACTTCAATATTGTATTTTAGTGTCTCCAGCTTTTGGAATATGTTGAACATTCCTCTAATGTTATTGCTGTTGTGCCAGGGAATCAGTTCTAGTTTGTAATCACGTTTTGTATCCTGTTTAGTCATGTTAAAAGATAGAGATCAATGTGTATATAATACTGGATTGTTTTGTGATAGTGACCAGCTGACTGCTCCCTTACTTGTTCAGTGGGTTTTCCTGCCCAAAATGGGACCAATCAAGAGACCAACACAAACCTTAGATAAAATCATTCATTTCCTCAAAACTATTACAGCCCTCCTTTCCTACAGAGACTTCAACAGCTAAAGGTACTTTATGGTGTACAGATAGATATGCCTTGCGTTGGATGAAGGGGTGGGCTCTGGTTTTATTAGCTTCTCAGGGGTTTCTGGCCGTTCTCCAGACTCAATGTAGTTTACTGTGAGATTCCTGTAAAGCGAGGGAGTGAAAGCCAACTCCACGGTTAAAAGGGACTAGTCAGGCAGAAACAGGAACATTACGACCGTCTTGACCACTTTAATGTCAGCCACAGGTCTCAGAAGCATCCTCAGTGTAGTCTACGCATTATGTGTGTGTGTGTGTGTGCTAGTTTTCATTGAGGGCTGAGTCGCACCCAGCCTTCAGTTTGATTCATTTGGGTCGCATTTGATTGATACCAGTGGAGATGTTGGGAACAGGGAATAAAAGCCTTTCTTCTGGTCAGGGAAAACACATCTCAGGGATTCCTGGGATGTTTTAATGAGGATGGAGGAGTTTGTGGTTGAGGACAGAGGGTGGAGAAGATGAAATGAAGGGGTTGGGCTTCGGGTGGAACCAAACTAGATGAGTTGAGCCATATATATATAGCAAACTTTGTTCATGCTAATAATGATTACAGGGGCAGAAGACTTGTTTGAATGTAGTTCCTTCCATAACACTATGTTATTATGACCTCAAAACACTTTTATCGTAGAGCATGATTTGTAAAGATTCTCTTTAATGTCAGCATCACATAACCATCTCCATGTGTTTGGCTTTTCTGATGGAGTAAACTTGCTCTGTCATTCTCCTGATACAGCATTGCTCTCGTGATGTGAAGCACAATTCTGACAATTCTCACAATTCTGACTTTATATCTCACAATCCTGACTTTATATCTCACAATTATGACTTTATATCTCGCAGTTCTGACTTTATATCTCACAATTCAGACTTTATATCTCACAATTCTGACTTTATATCTCACAATTCTGACTTTATATCTTGCAATTTTGACCAAATATCTCACAATTTTGACCAAATATCTCACAATTCTGACTTTATATCTCGCAGTTCTGACTTTATATCTCACAATTGTGACTTTATATCTCACAATTATGACTTTATATCTCACAATTCTGACTTTATATCTCGCAGTTCTGACTTTATATCTCACAATTTTGATTTTATATTTCACAATCCTGACTTTATATCTCACAATTCTGAGATGTAAACTCACAATTGTGAGTTAAAATGTCAGAATTATCTTTTGAAATGTTTTATTCTGTGGTGGAAACAAACTTCCATACACAAAACATGCAAGAAGAAATGCAATATCATTTTGCAGAAATGTCGTCAAGTGCACGTTTTTTTCCAGTTGCATATATGATGAGTTTTAACATCAAGCCAATTGCTTGAACTATTGCGATATTTTTAGATGAGCAGTTTGTGCTACTATTCAGTTATTCTAGGGGTGCTTACAAAGTCAAGATGATAGAATGAGAAAAATCGTATTGCTATGCATTGAAGGAGGAACCTAAGCCTTATAGAGACTCAGCAGACTTGTTCCAGAAACACACGACACGAGTAACAACAACATACAAAATAACTCTTTTAGCAACGGCGTCATTTGGAATGACTTTTATATTATTTTTTTGCTAAAAATGTAAAAAAAAAATCTTTGTTTTCTGTTGCAATGACCGATCTCCCTGTGTTTCTCCCACTGGTCTCTCTCTCTCTCTCTCTGTCTTTCTCTCTGTGATTACATACATCTTGCTCTATTTGTGGCGCTGTTGAATTGTGGTTGTCTAAGTAATGTCCAGTCCAGCTGAAAGTGGTATTGATCCGGCATGACTATGAAGGATGGGCTTGAACTCAAGCATTATGCTGGTCAATATTCCTCTAAAGGTCCATTTTATAGAAACTCTTTGATATTTAGCCATATTCACAATTTGATTTTGTCACTTGAAAGTCGAGCAAAAATAAATTTTTGCAAATGCATTGTCATGCTTTAAAGAAGAGAATTTTAACTGTAAATTGTTATTCGATGTTAAATTAACTTAAAGTTAATGCATTTACTAAATTGCAAATTTGTGATTAGAAATATATTACAGGTTTCGGTAACACTTTATTTGACAGATTCCTTGTTGCATATGTTACATGGACATAGTAATGACATAAATTATGCATAATTAGAAGCAAGTAAGCCTTAACCAAATCCACACATTAATTAATAGTAATCAGTACTCAAGAACATCTTAAAATGAAAAGTAACTCAAGTTTCTATAGAAATTACATATATTTTAGTTTTAGTCAGTACATTCGGTACTACACTTAATCATATTTCAACTAAGTAATACAATTGCATAGATGTACTTAAGTGGTTTAAAAAAGCACTCAAAATTTAATAACTAAGCTATAAAGCATTTTTATTTAATTTCAATGCAATTAAGGGTCTGGAAACATTACATTCAGTTTACACTTAAGTATAATCTTTAAGCATATCATTTCTGTAATAAGTGCTCTTTTTAATGAAGCTACAGTATGTACTTTTTCACAAGGGACAAATATAATCTGTTGCTTTTCAGAAGCAGAGACTATGAGTTTTATTTCCTGGAGATAAGTGAAAAAAACCAACTTCTGATATAAAAAGAGTTTTGAGAGCTTGAGAAATCCAAAAATAGATCTTTAAACGAGCAACAGAAGGAGTGGAGAGAGACTTTCCTCAGATTGTTAAAGCTGGACTTCATTACCTCTCCCCCTTTTAAAGGGATATTATATCATGGTTGTGTTTGGCCTGCGTTTCAGGACGGCGGGTGGGTTTTCTGATCTCTCTTTCCCAGTCCAGAATGGAAAAGAGAGCAGAGGAGAAAGAGGGTGGTCTTTAAAGGAAGGGTTTGAAGTTTCTGTCTGGATTCAGTGTCCTGGAGAGAAGGGACGCCCTTTCCTGTTTTTCTCTGCTCTTTTTTTGCCTTTGCATTTATCTTTGTTTTATCGTAATGTGTCGAAGAAAATGGTAACACTTTACAACAAGGTTCATTAGTTTACTTCCTTAGTTAACATGAACTAAGAATGAACAATATTTCTACAGCATTTATTAATCTTGGTTAATATTTATAAAAATCAAAGGTTGTATTTGTTAACAACATTAGTTAATCCACTGTGAACTAACATGCACAAACTAATTAGTTAATGCATTACATAATGTTGTTAACTAATGAACCTTATTGTAAAGTGTTACAGAGATCGGATCAGAAAGTGAGGATGAAGAACACATTCATCATTTGCTGAGTGTTGTTGAGACACTATCTGTGTGTCTCAGAGTTGTACCAGGCTTTATACAGGAATGTGTAGATAGAGATATCATTCCCATGATGCTCTCTGTTCAGTATTCCTGAGTCCAGCTGTGATACCTTAATGGTGTTTTACAACATGGTTTACGTTCACACACTTAATTTAGGACCTTTTTCTTTGGTTGTTTGGTTTTTTTTTTGCTGGATGATTTAAAAATGAATGTTGACTTAACGCATTTGTTCTAATAATATTCTAAAATATTTTAATAATATTGATTTAAGATTTAAAATGAAGTATTAATTTAGCTTAAGTCTAAATAAAATATTTGGATTACTTATATGGTCTTTCTTTACAATAAATACTTTTGACTTTGTCTTTGGGAAAATAATTATTTTGATCCATAAATATAATTTGAGAAAAACGAATTCATTTAAAGTTGTACTCAAGTTCTACTACTAGAACTAAAACAAGTTTTTTTTATTGTTGTTGTCACAATTGGAATCGCTGTAACGGGAAGATTCGGTGTTTGCTAAACTCTCAGTGACACCCGGGCTAATCCGGTCGCTCTGCCCGACATGCTGTCTGCACTGTGTGTATAAAAGGCACGCTGAGAGGAACAGTTTTTAGTGCACACACACACACACACACACACACACACACACACACGCACATACACGCTCACTCACACGCATAAACACACTCACTTCTGTTCTTTTGACCTACACATCACACAAAACTTTCTGAATTTTTACATTTACATTTACATTTTACATTACAAAACACATTTTAATATGTTAATTTAATAAATTTTTATTGTTTCATTGTCTCAGTGTTTCAGTGTATCAGTGCACTGAAACACTGAGACACTGATAGACTGACACACTGAAACATTGAAACACTGAAACACTGATGCATTGAAACATTGAAACATTGAAACACTGATACATTGAAGCACTGAAACATTGAAACACTGAAACACTGATGCATTGAAACATTGAAACACTGAAACACTGAAACACTGACACACTGAAACATTGAAACACTGAAACACTGATGCATTGAAACATTGAAACATTGAAACACTGATACATTGAAACATTGAAACATTGAAACACTGAAACATTGAAGCACTGAAACATTGAAACACTGAAACACTGAGACACTGAAACACTGAAACACTGATACATTGAAACATTGAAACACTGAAACATTGAAACACTGATGCATTGAAACACTGAAACACTGATACATTGAAACATTGAAACACTGATACATTGAAACATTGAAACACTGAAACATTGAAACACTGATACATTGAAACACTGAAACACTGAAACATTGAAACATTGAAACACTGAAACACTGAAACATTGAAACACTGATGCATTGAAACACTGAAACACTGATACATTGAAACATTGAAACACTGAAACATTGAAACACTGAAACACTGATACATTGAAACATTGAAACACTGATACATTGAAACATTGAAACACTGATACATTGAAACATTGAAACGCTGAAACATTGAAGCACTGAAACACTGATACATTGAAACATTGAAACACTGATACACTGAAACATTGAAACACTGATACATTGAAACATTGAAACACTGATACACTGAAACACTGAGACAGTGATACACTGAAACATTGAAACACTGAAACATTGAAACATTGAAACACTGAGACACTGAAACACTGAGACAGTGATACACTGAACTGTTTCAATGTTTCAGTGTTTCAGTGTCTCAGTGTATCAGTGTTTCAGTGTTTCAGTGTTTCAGTGTATCACTATATCAGTGTCTCAGTGTATCAGTGTCTCAGTGTCTCAGTTTATCAGTGTTTCAGTGTTTCAGTGTCTCAGTGTATCAGTGTATCAGTGTCTCAGAGTTTCAGAGTTTCAGTTTCTCAGATTCTCAGTGTCTCAGTGTTTTAGTGTCTCAGTTTCTCGCTAGTGTTATGTGTTTCGCAAATGTTCGGCCTCCCATACCTCTGAGCCTCATCATCTCTGCCCATTGAGTTTAATGGAAACCACATGCATCACATTCAGCTGGGCAGTAAAAGGCTGTTCAGCCTGGACTCTGTTTCTGTTTCCAGTAGCCGTACCAGCACTGGTAATGTGTGTGATTTCTTTAGGGCTATCATTGACGTGTGTGTAATTTAGAGGAAGCTCACTTGCAGATTCAGACATTTCAAACCAGTATCATGTTAATAGTATATCAACACTTTTGGATAATGATATACTAAGATTGTGGTGGCAGATCTTCAGGTTTTTATGCTGTGTATGTTAAACTATTGTGTAAGTCATTTGGTTGTTTATTAAAGATCTCATGAAGCTTATTGAGGGTGTTTATACGCTGCACTGTATAAAATTATATGATCAATAAGTTATGACAACTTGTTTTTACATTGCTTTAACTCATCAAAATAAGTTTAGCAATTATTTTTTTATACTTTATTAAAAAGATTCAACTCATTTTTAAAGGAAGTTTAATGTTATTTAAGTTGATATGACTTAAACATTTGATTATAAAAATGAAGGAAGCAACTTTATTTTACATAGGACAGCCTACTTCCAAAACCTAAATGATTGAACTGGAGGAATGTATGGGTCAAAAACACTCTAAAGTTGCATTTAATATATATTTAAACTGTAATACATTTAATTGGAATTAAGTGTTAAATTAAAATCATAGCATTCGGTTCATGCTTAAGCATATTCTTTTTGCAATAACTAAAAGTATGCAGAAGTACTTATTTTTCACAATGTTGGTATCTCCCGCTCCAGGCAGTTTTTAATTAATAATTCTGTTTTGTTAGGAGATATATTTGTCAAAGCCTCCCACTTCAAATTCAGGTAACTTATTTTAGCACTACTGTAATAATGTTATCCGTGGCGCTTATACTGTACTTTTGAATAGATTTCACTGATTACTGAAGACATCGGTGCATGTAAAGCGCTTTTTTCAGCCCCTCACTGACACGTGGAGCCAAACAGAGGATCATTTATTAACCAGACGCAACACACACTCTCATGGGACACACTGATCAATAATGCTTTACCTGCAGGACACACAGCTTTCAGCAGAAGTGCTCTGATCTAATGACAGATCAATGTGAGCCAGTGTTACAGGAAATAACCTGAACACATGACCAGTGTCCACCCGGATTTTTATAATCATATAATGTAATCACATTGTGTTGTACCAACTTTGGATAAAATTAAGCATGATTAAATGCAGAATAAATAAATATTAAAAGTTATTTTTGTTACTCTTCAGCTATTGCACATTATATAAGATTTGCTTACACTTTATTTTAAGGTGTCATTCATAAAAAAAATATATTTTCAAGATTTGTTAAAAATATTTAAAAATAATTATTAATAATTAAAAATATTTTAAAAAATTATTTAAAAATTTAATTTTTAAAATTAAAAATTAAAAATAATTTATTTAGTTCAGATAACTCATTATTATGAGTTTCCTCATCAATCTCCTTCATTGTATTAACTCACTTTTTCCAGTCAATCAACTTAAAATTTTAAGGCAACCAGGTTACTTACTAACCAACAATATTTTTTTTTACAGTGAGTAATTGTATATTTAATACTGAGTAATATTAACTACATGTACTTACTATAGGGTCAGGGTTTGGTTGAGGGTTAGTTGCATAAAATAATGCATAATTTATTACTATGGTAAGTACAAGTAACATATGTAACAAGGCCATTTGTTTTAAAATAAAGTGTTACCTATATTTCTGTACAGTGCTCTCCTGTTGAGGATATTGTTTGTCCTCTCGAGTAACGAGAGTCGCACTATTTCTGTCCGGGGAAAGAGCCGCTAGGAAACGGTTCGACTGGTGAATTATGGATCTGAGAGGCGGTATTTAAATCAGCCCTGCAGCGCTTCCTCTTTCAGGAGCTGAGAATAGATGAAGGTTTATGACCTCCCGTGAACTCAAGGTCATCACTTTGAAAATATGAGCAACAAAACATCTTTTTCAGCATTTCAAGGTCAGATCAAGTAGAGATGCACTCTTAAAGAGGTGGTAAAGGATGATATCAGTGATAACTTTAGTTAGTATGTAATGTTGCTGTTGTGTGTAAAGTTACAACGCTCAAAGTTCAAAGTAAAGGAAGATATTTGCTTTTAAATAAAAGGTCTACAACAAATGAGTTCTTTTTGTTTAAAAGAACCTTTATTTTTAAGTGTTAAAAAAGTTTATTACATTTTATTTCACACTTTAAAAATAGTGTTTTAAGAGCTGATCACTGAATAGTTCATTGGGGAAGCAAAAATGGTTCTTCAATTATATATATATATATATATATATTAGGGCTGTCAAATGATTAATCATGATTAATCACATCCAAAATAAAAGTTTGTATGTGGGTGCACTGTGTATAATTATTTTATATATATATACATGCTTATATATATTAAAAAAAAATTTTCATGTATATACTGTATATAGATTTATATATAATTTATATTATATAAAAATATAAATAATTTATATATAAATAATATTTTTTTTCTTAACTATACATGCATGTGTGTGTATTTTTATATATATATATATATATATATATATATATATATATATATATATATATACTGCATATATATATATATATATATATACAAAATAATTTTACACAGTGCACCCACATATATTATGTAAACACAAACATTTATTTTGTATGTGAATAATCATGATTAATCATTTGAAAGCCCTAATATATATATAAAAAACTTTATTCTTAATAGTTAAAATTGCAGTTTTTTACTCTCTCCAGTGCCCCTTGATATATAACATGGCATTGATTATCATAGTCATATACAGTAAGCTATTTATGTAGTTAAAGTTGTTTTAAAGATCTTAGTCACTGACATTGTCATTGAGACCATAAGGATCTAACTCTTAAAATAAGATTTTTATTGGTATAGCCCAATGATGTTGCTTTCATTCACTCATATTAAATAATATATTTATATACTATAATTTATATCAAATATTAAAAGATGTTACCACATTCATTGTTTCCCAGAATAAACTGTGCTTGTTTTGAAAGTGAATCCACTGCTTATGTTTTTTTATGTTTTTGTTCTAGATGGACCTGAAGCTACTTTTCATATCAACATTATTAGGGATGATTTGTTGTGGCCGTGCACAGCAAGGTAATGTGAACTTTCATATCACTGAAGCTTGAAATGCTGTACTGTAATTCATGACGATGAATAAGCACTGGCACAGTTAAATACTGCTGTCATTACTCAGAGGTCGCCTTATCCTCATGGAAAACAGTAGTCGTCTGGCTCCAGTTACTGTACGCCAGAGCCGTGTGAATGAACCGACTCTCGCTCTGTCTCTTGTGTTCTGCAGAGGGCAACGAGTGCATCAAAGCCAACGCGTTATCCTGCGGCGAGTGCATACAAGTGGGGGCTAAATGTGGATGGTGCACTGATCCTGTGAGTAGCGTTACAATGCCACACGCATTCTTTACTTCAACTCTTTATTGCTGAAACACACACATTTTTTGCCCTGATATACAATATATATATATATATATATATATATAATTCAACTAAAAAGGTGAAACTAGTAAATTATATAGACTCATTACATGCAAAGTGAGATATTTCAACCCTTTATTTGTTCTAATTGTGATGATTATGGATTACAGATATGAAAACATATTCACAATATTCTAATTTTGAATTTGGGGTTTTCATATCTGTAAGCCATAATCATCACAATTATAACAAATAAAGGCTTGAAATATCTCACTTTGCATGTAATGAGTCTATATAGTATACTAGTTTCACCTTTTAAGTTGAATTACTGAAATAAAGTTACAGAGTTTCACCTGTGCTATTTGTGCAGCATCACACTCATAATCACAGCTATACTGTTATTCAGACCAACGGCTGGATTATGATATTGCCTTTATACTTGAGTTTGTGGACCAAACAGATATGATACTGAACAAAGTGACTCAGACTATTAATAAGTCATTTGATATTAATAGTTCTGGCAGATTTGCCAGGAACAGTAGTGGCGGATGAGTGTTGCCATTCCATTCATGTTTGGGATCTCGTTCCTCATGGAAAGATCGTGGTGATGCTCGAGTTTGTGCTTATATCTGCCCTTATAAGGAGTTTCAGACATCAATGATTATAACAAAAGATTATGGAATTATGCCAAACAGGCACTGCCTGCAGGGGACAGTGATGACGTCATTACTATTGTCTTATTAATTACTAATTAGATTTTACCTTTATTTCCATTACACATTTGTTTGTTTTTTTAGAGTAATTAAATTCTAAAATTAATTTCTAAAATGTTCTATTTATTATGATTTTTTATATTTTTAGTAATACTGTATGCTTCATTAAATGTTTTGCATGAGAAACGTGCACTAGCATTAAAAAGTTTGTTGTTGTTTTTAAGAAATATTCATGCATTACATTGATTAAAAAATGTCAATAAATACACTTACACAATAAATGCTGTTCTTTTGAACTTTCTATTCATCAAAGAATAAATAAAATGTATGATGGTTTCCATATAAATATGAAGCTGTTTTCAACACTGATAATAATCATAAATGTTTGTTGAGCATCAGATCCTCATATTAGACTCATTTCTGAAAGATCATGTGACACTGAAGACTGGAGCAATGATCACAGGAATAAAATACTCTTTACTATATATTCACATAGAAAACGGTCCGTTTATAAATATTGTAGTATACTTTACAATATTACTAATAAATGAGACTTCTTTCAAACACATTACCAACCCCAAACTTTTGAGCAAATCTAAATAATCTGACATGCTTGACACAATCGCAAATAACAGGCGAATATTTTCTCCTCACGCAACAGGAGTTTCTGAAACAGGGAGAGCCGACGTCGGCGCGCTGCGATGAGCTGGAGTCGCTCAAGAAAAGGGGCTGTTCGAACACCAAGATCGAAAACCCTCACGGCAGCCAGAGGATCCTGAAGAACAAAGCAGTGACCCACCGCAAGAAAGGAGCGGAGAAACTTCGCCCCGAGGACATCACACAGATCCAGCCTCAGAAACTCAGCCTCAAACTCAGATCTGGTGCCTGATCTCTTACAGCCGTTGGGTTCATCGATCTGTTTAATACTTGTGGCGATACATACCAACACATTTTGTTGTGTGAACGAATTGTTATTTCTGTAGGGGAACCTCAAAATATCAAGCTGAAGTTCAAGAGGGCTGAAGACTATCCCATAGACCTGTACTACCTGATGGACCTGTCCTACTCCATGAAGGACGACCTGGAGAACGTCAAGAACCTCGGGACTAGTTTGATGAAGGAAATGTCCAAGATCACCTCAGATTTCAGGATAGGTGAGAGTTACGAAACCATACTGTGAAACTAAACTCTTGTAGTTTCGCTTTAAATCCTTGGTTCTGTTAGATAGTTTTAACCCTATAAAGCTTGACGTTATAACGGTCATACATTGAGAAATAAAGTAAACATGATTTTCTGGTACTGGGGTGTGTTTCCCGTACAATGCATGGACTCGCTGCTTCACTATCGCTGAAGAAATCATCTATCTAGCACGACTGTTTCCGGAAACCATATTGTCGCAAAATGGTCATTCAACCACGTTGGCTAATGATGTCACGCATGTGTGGAGTAATAACTTATTTAATGAAACTGTTTGAGATTGAATTAACGCTAGATGTTTTGCTATAAATTACAGACAACGATGGTTTCAGGAAACGTTGAAGTGCTGATAACGACGAAACTTGCGAACATAGTTTGGCTAACGATGCTTTCGGGAAACACCCGTGGATGAGAGCTTATTACTTATGAAACCAATCATTTATTTTTGCTGATTATTTTATTTCAGTTAGTTTTTCAGTAACTATTGTTAGTTTCGTTTAGTTTTTCATTTTTATTGAAATTTCTATTTTATTTCAGTTTACGAAAATGTTTTTTGACCAAAAGTCTTAGTTTCAGTTTTATTGAAATAAAATAGAAATTTCAACATCAAATGAAAAACGAAACGAAACGAAAACTGTTGTTAGTTTCGTTTAGTTTTTCATTTGATGTTGAAATTTCTATTTTATTTCCAAATGTTTGTTGACCAGAAGTCTTAGTTTCAGTTTTACAGAAATAAAATAGAAATTTCAACATCAAATGAAAAACGAAATGAAAACTGTTGTTGGTTTCGTTTAGTTTTTCATTTGATGTTGAAATTTCTATTTTATTTCAGTTTACGGAAATGTTTTTTTGACCAAAGGTCTTAGTTTCAGTTTTACGGAAATAAAATAGAAATTTCAGCATCAAATGAAAAACTAAACAAAACGAAAACTGTTGTTAGTTTCGTTTAGTTTTTCATTTGATGTTGAAATTTCTATTTTATCAAATGTTTGTTGACCAAAAGTCTTAGTTTCAGTTTTACTGAAAAAAATAAAAATTTCAACATCAAATGAAAAACTAAACGAAACAAAAACTGTTGTTAGTTTCGTTTAGTTTTTCATTTGATGTTGAAATTTCTATTTTATTCCAGTTTACGAAAATGTTTTTTGACCAAAAGTCTTAGTTTCAGTTTCTTGTTCCGGACAGGTTTCGGCTCTTTCGTGGAGAAGACGGTGATGCCGTACATCAGCACGACTCCAGCCAAGCTCCTGAACCCCTGCACGGGGGACCAGAACTGCACCAGTCCCTTCAGCTACAAGAACGTGCTGAAACTCACCAGCAACGGCAAGCAGTTCAACAGTCTGGTGGGGCAACAGCAGATATCCGGAAACCTCGACTCTCCCGAGGGAGGGTTTGATGCCATCATGCAGGTTGCCGTCTGTGGAGTGAGTATTAAACAGGATGGTTTGCTCTTTTTGGATGCACGATATATCGGCCACCATAGCGGTTCATTTTTAATGTTATTGTTATCGGCCTGATAAGTACATTTGGCTGATATATTAAAGCCAATAAATAATGCATTATTTCATATAGATGCACTTTTATGATGGATAGATGCACTTTTATGATAGATAGATAGATAGATAGATAGATAGATAGATAGATAGATAGATAGATAGATAGATAGATAGATAGATAGATAGATAGATAGATAGATAGATAGATGCACTTTTATGATGATAGATGCACTTTTATCATGGACAGATGCGCTTTTATGATGGATAGATGCATTTATGATTGATAGATGCACTTTTATGATGGATAGATGAACTTTTATGATGGATAGATTCACTTTTATCATGGATAGATGCACTTTGAAAGAGCTTTCTCCGAGTAAGAAGGACATTTTTTCATCTTTTCTCTCTCTCTCTCTCTCTCTCTCTCTCTCTCTCTCTCTCTCTCTCTCTCTCTCTCTCTCTCTCAGAACCACATTGGCTGGAGAAATGTCACCCGTTTGTTGGTGTTCTCTACTGACGCAGGTTTTCATTTTGCCGGAGATGGCAAACTCGGTGGAATCGTGCTTCCCAACGATGGGAAATGCCATTTACAAGACGGCATGTACACGATGAGCCATTACTATGTATGTATATCACATTCTCCAGCAACGCTTGATTCAAGGCTTCAGACCAGATGTATTAGATGTTCGACTCACATCTTTCTTGTCCTTTCCTGACTAGGATTACCCCTCCATCGCTCACCTAGTTCAAAAACTGAGCGAAAACAACATCCAGACCATCTTCGCAGTTACAGAAGAGTTTCAGCCGGTTTACAAAGTAAGTCCATTGATGATTATCTTAATGATGTGCGTGTGCATGAGCGGGAACACTCTCTATTTTTGCCTGTAGTTTCTTCCCCTGTTCATTTGTTCTTGTACTTCCTCAAAGAGAAGGTCTGCAGTCTCTTTCCACACTTGACGAAACGTATGAAAGTGTGTGCTACAGTAACTGGATTTAATCAAAGCCTCAGTGCCTCATAACATGCAAGTGTTGCATGAGTGATTCCTCAAACCCTGTTGAGAGCATGCATGATATTACTTTTCTAAGTGATCAGACTTACAATATTCCCCTTCTGGATGATAAAACCATGCATTGAAAGAGCCATAACTAGAGACAAGACTGTGTGTTACAAATGGATGAGTTATTATAATGAAATGCCATCTCAAATATGTCCCTCCCGAGAGCCTGAAACTGTCCCGAATCCAACTTCTCTGTATTTGGAAAGCCACAACCCCAAGATAGTTTCCCAGTTTGGAACGATCCAGACGGCAAAGTCATAATTTAGAGTTCCTGTCTGCTGGTTAAAAAGCCCTGCTGTAAAACAAACACCCTGCGCTTGAGATTCATGAATGTTTTTCTCTGTGTTTTTTCCACAGGAACTTAAAAACCTGATTCCAAAGTCTGCAGTGGGAACGCTTTCAGCGAACTCCAGCAATGTTATCAATCTTATTATTGATGCATACAATGTGAGTAGATAAAGTTTCTTTATACAGTAGTGGCCAAAAATCATGCTATTTGTTTTTAATGACCCACAGGTCTGATTAAACCATTCAAATAAAAGGGAAATGATCTTAAGGCTAGAACAAAACACTGAACGTATATTTAATTGGACAAAATCCAAACTAAAGCTACTGTGTGGTTTCTGTGTGCATAGAAAAACAAAAAGCTCTCCAGAAAAAGCAAAAGCAGTTGTTTATCGTTTCTTTGTATGATAGCCTGGCCAAAAATAATGTTGGACAATTTGGTTTCATTGCACTATTATAACAAATAAAACAATTGACTCTAGGTCTTTAACACATAATTAATAGTATTTGAATGAAGAGTGAAGATGTCAATTTTCTCACTTTGACAGTTTTTTACAGTCGCTAGGACACATTTCTCAATACTTTGGTCACTTTTTCTTCACCCTTCACACCGTGAGCACAACAGAAGTGTGTGTGGGCTAAACTGGGGATCATTTATCATTGCTTTGGCTCAAAACGCATTCAAATTACATTAATTCTTTTCTCACTCCGACACAACAACCGCCAAAGCTAATTTGCACATGCTTCAAAACAATAACATAATGCAAAACTGTAATGAAAAATATTTCCAATCTAATGGTGTAAAAACGATTGGACAAACCACAGCCGATTCCTATTGTGTCTGAACCGGTGGATGGTGTGTATACAAATTGTTGTACTTTGGAATTACTCCAAATACATAATATATATAAAGTATTGGAGCGTCATGTCTAACTCATTCAAGTCACATATATTGCAGTGTATTCTAAACCGTAGAGAGGTAGACGAAAGAACGCATGGACCAACTCAAACATTGTGTTAAAAATGTGATTTAAAAAATGTAACCCAATGGCTGGGTTTGTCTATATTTGACCCAAAATTGGGTTAAAACGACCTTGCATTTTTTAGAGTGTGTGTGTGAAGAGTTTTGAAAAAGTATTGAGAGATGTGTCCTATAGCGACTGTAATAGACTGTAAAAAACTGCAATATCTCCAGTATCTAAAGGACCTGGACTGTAGGGCTGGGTATTGACACAAATTTCACAATTCGATTCGATTTCAATTCACAAGCATGGAATTCGATTTCGATTCCGATTCGATTCACCATTGATTGTTTTGGATATCAGTTACAATAAATGGCAAATTTTCTCAAGGAAATCAAATCTCTTAACTAATGCTGTAAACTATGGGAGTCTAGTTGTAGCCTACTAGGCTTCATATGAAGGTAATAATGAACTGTTTTGTAGCTATACAAACACTTAAATTACACTTCTATTTATTTTTATAGTAAGAAGATTATATGAAATATAAACATTTAAATGGTGGCTGTCAAAAACTTGCCAGATTTATTCAAATATGCATTAAATATTGAAGAACATTAAGATTATAATGCATATGTAATATGGTGTATATATTTAGCAAAATGCTCCTCTCTAGAGTTATTTTTTCTAGCTGACTAACGAGTTTATGTGGGTTTTCTGAGGTAAATATGACGATATTGATTACAAGCTGTTTAACTGACGTCTTTCCACGGTTGAAACGCTGATTGAGCGAATCAAAGCGACATGATACAGATTTGGATAAGTTGTGCTCTATCTTTAACACACTTTCAGATGCTCATTCATGTTTATTTCGCGCTGTGAATGGTATTATTAAAGGGATACTCCGCTTTTTTTTTTTTTTTGGAAATAGGCTCATTTTTCCACTCCCCCAGAGTTAAACAGTCGAGTTTTACCATTTTCGAATCCATTCAGTCGATTTTCTGATATTTAGAAGAATATTACTTAACAGACCGTTTCTGGTCTCATTGACTTCCATAGTATATTTTTTTCCTACTATGGAAGTCAATGAGACTAGAAACTGTCTGGTTACTGATACTCTTCTAAATATCAGAAAATCGGCTAAATGGATTCGAAAATGGTAAAACCCAACTGTTTAACTCTGGGGGAGTGGTAAAATGAGCCTATTTCCAAAAAAAAAAAAAAAAAAAAAGTGGAGTATCCCTTTAAGGCGCTGCTGCTTCTCTTGAGCTGAGCCAGAGCGATCTCACGCCACAGCGACGAAACCTTATTTATGTTTTTGAGTTTCTAAAGAAAATGGATGTAATTTGAAAATTGAGACTTTGTTTCATATCGATAGTAACAAAGGACAAAGATTATTGCGATTTTTGGATGCGCGCAGCTGCGATACAATATTCCATTCATTCAAATGACACAGGATGACTAATCGATTCTTGAGATTTAAGAATCAATATCGGTTCGTAAAAATGAGAATCGATTAACATCGAGAAATCGATATTTATTACCCAGCCCTACTGGACTGATTTGTGTTTTCTCAGTCTCTTTCCTCAGAGGTGATCCTGGAGAACAGCAAGCTTCCCGAGGGAGTGACGATCAGCTATCAGTCCCACTGTAAGAACGGCCTCGTGAATGAGGGAGAGAACGGCCGCAAGTGCTCTAACATCTCCATCGGAGACGAGGTGAGTTCACGAGCAGGACGTAATGTGCTTCGGAAACCTGTAGGCTGTCGTTCCTGAGTCTGATCCTGTCTCCAATGAATCCTCAGGTGTCGTTCAACATTAATATCACAGCTCAAGGCTGTCCCAAACAAGGCAAACCGGAGACCATTAAGATCAAGCCCTTGGGCTTTACCGAGGAGGTCGAGATCGAACTCAACTTTATTTGCGAGTGTGATTGTCACAAGCACGGCATCAAGAACAGTGAAATGTGCCACAACGGCAATGGGACGTTTGAGTGCGGAGCCTGCAGGTGAGACGCTCCTCAGATCACTATCCTGGATTTGCTTAGGCTTGTAGAAATGCATGAGTTTTGGTTAATTGCTAAATTACATGTAATACAGGACTCATGTTTGTCTGTTTATGCAGAAGCCGCAGATATTAGCCTATTTTATTTCTTTTTTAAATGAAAATCTAGTACATATTACCCAACAATTCTCATTACAGATGCAATAAACAATGCAAATAATAATTACCTCTTTCTCCGCCAGTGTTTTTGAAAGAAAGTTGCCAGCCACCGCCAGCATTTCTGATCATTTTCCTAAAAGCCCCTAGAATATGGTGTTGTATGAATATTTGAACATGCAATATATATACTGGTTTTAAACAAAACAACAAAAAAGTTTTTTTTCAAGCTTCGTGCATTCCTTTTTTTTAACAACACTTGCATATGTGTAAGTTTTATAGATTTTAAAAAAAGTAACATTTTGAGTAAAAAGCTGAGAAAATCGTGTTTTTTTTAGGGCTGTGCAAAAATTAATTGCGATTAATCGCATCCAAAATAAAAGTCTGTGTTTACATAATATATTTGTGTGAGCTGTATATAATTATTTTGTATATATAAATACACACACATGCATGTATATATTTAAGAATTATTTGCGCTTAAATTCTGTATATATATATATATATATATATATATAATACATAATCTATATTATATAAATATAAATATTTTATATACATGAATAACACATTTTCTTAAATATATACATGCATGTGTGTGTATTTATATATACAAAATAATTATATACAGCACACACAAATATATTATGTAAACGCAGACTTTTATTTTGGATGTGATTAATCGCAATTAATTTTTGCACAGCCCTAGTTTTTTTCAAAGATTTCATCCAGATCAGATTCATAAAGACAGATCTCCATCAACACCTCTAAACTTCACGGTCCTGTGTCGACATTTTATTCTGTATCGTTAGGCAGTTCTGATTTCTATGCTGTTTAATGATGGTGATCACGTTATTTTACATCTGCTTACTTATGCTATCGCTTGCTTCTGCTTCTTCTTCGCCTGTATTTTGATCAGGAAATCCTGTACTCTTTTAGAAAATGCCTTATAGCGCCCCCTATCGTATAACAGTGAAAACACAGAAAGCTGTAAATTTCCATCAATGGCGAGGGACATCTCATTCACATTATCATAATGCTCAAGATAATTGTATTATTTAGTATCGTTGTTATTCTCATTATTTATATAATACCATGATTTTTACATTATTGTAAAAATATAATACAGTGATTTATTTAAATCAGCATACATTAAATACAATACAAACTCAAAGAAAATAATAACATTTGCTTTATTGAGAATAAAGATGATTTTAGGGTTAAACATGACACTGAATCTTTGATGTGAGACATATTTTTGTAGATTTTATGAGTGTGTTGTTCGTTTCAGGTGTAATAAGGGCCGTGTGGGCCGGCAGTGTGAATGCCGGAAAGACGAGGTGTCCACCGAGGACCTGGACAAGAACTGCCGGCGGGACAACGGCACGGACATCTGCAGCAATAACGGCGAGTGTGTGTGCGGAGCCTGCGAGTGCAAGAAGAGGGAAAATCCCGAAGAACGTTACAGCGGGAAATACTGCGAGTGTGACAACTTCAACTGCGACCGCTCCAATAATAAACTCTGTGGAGGTACTGAAATGGGAAGCTTTTTCTTTTTTTGGACCATCACTCAGAAGACTATTAATAGAAAAGGAGATGTAAACGGGTGGATTTCTTACTTAGTATTTTTGTCTTGTTCCCAGCACAAATATCTAAAGATTCTTAAATCAAGATGCATTTAATGCCATGAGATATTAGTTCTTGTTTTCTTGGGAAATAAATTAAAATTAAGAGAGTTGTTGGTTATCCACCAATGGGGTAAGAAAAATAATCTTGTTTCTGTTTTACGTTATTTTTCTTACACTATTGGCGGATCATTTAGCTTGTTTTAAGCACCAAATCTGATATATTTCCCTAGAAAACAAGACATAATATCTTATGGTATTACTCATCGAGTAAATGCATCTTGATTTAAGACTTTTTTGATATTTGGACTTGAAACAAGACAAGTTCCACATATACAATTTAGACTGATCTGTTATCAGAAGTAACTGTCTTAGTTATGTATTTCAGAAAAGTACAACATTTAAGTTATTTTTAGTATTTTTGTCTTGTTTCCAGTCCAATTATCTAAAAGTCCTTAAATCAAGATGCATTTAATGCCACTAGTCTTGTTTTCTAGGGAAATAAATCAAAATTAAGAAAGTTTTTGCTTAAAAAAAGCTTAATTGTCTACCAATGGGGCAAGAAAAATAATCTTGTTTCTGTTTTACGTTATTTTTCTTACACTATTGGCGGATCATTTTGCTTGTTTTAAGCAACAAATCTGATATATTTCCCTAGAAAACAAGACCTAATATCTAATGGTATTACTCATCGAGTAAATGCATCTTGATTTAAGACTTTTTAGATATTTGGACTGGAAACAAGACAAGTTTTTTTTGCAGTGCAGATACATTTAATTCAATTCAATTCATATTTGTATAGCGCTTTTCACAATACACATCATTTCAAAGCAACTTTACAGAAAATGCACGAGTCCACGTTACAATTTAGACTGATCTGTTATCAGAAGTAACTGTCTTAGTTATGTATTTCAGAAAAGTACAAAATTTTAGTTATTTTTAGTATTTATGTCTTGTTTCCAGTCCAAATATCTAAAGGTCCTTAAATCAAGATGCATTTAATGCCATGAGTCTTGTTTTCTATGGAAATAAATCCAAATTTAGATTAAAAAAAAGCTAAATTGTCTACCAATGGGGTAAGAAAAATAATCTTGTTTCTGTTTAACATTATTTTTCTTACAATATTGGCAGATCATTTAGCTTGTTTTAAGCAACAAATCTCTTCATTTTGATTTATTTCCCTTGAAAACAAGACCTAATATCTCATTGCATTAAATACATCTTGATTTAAGAAGCTTTAGATGTTTGGACTTACAAGATATACAAGTAAGAAAAGCATTTTTGTTTTGTTTTGTTTTTTTTGCAGTGCAGATATATTTCATTCAATTCAATTCACATTTATTTATAGCGCTTTTCACAATTAATTCCAATTTCTAATTCTAATTTAATTTCAAAGCAACTTTACAGAAAATGCATGAGTCCACATTACAATTTAGACTGATCTGTTATCAGAAGAAACTATCTAAGTTATGTATTTCAGAAAAGTACATACATACATCTAAATTTAAGCAATGCAGTAATTTAAAGGATCTCACTGATGTAATGAACACTTTCTGACGTTTCTAAAGCTGTAGCATCAGTGCATGTAGATCGGGAGTTAAAGGCGGTCGCTGTGATGTTTCTCCTGTAGGACACGGGCGCTGTGAGTGTAGGGTGTGCATCTGTGACGCTAACTACACCGGGAGCGCGTGCGACTGCTCTCTGGACACCTCCACCTGCTTAGCCTCCAACAAGCAGATCTGCAACGGCAGAGGGTTGTGCGAGTGCGGGACCTGCAGGTGCACCGACCCCAAGTTCCAGGGGCCCACCTGCGAGATCTGCCCCACCTGCCCCGGCGTCTGCACCGAACACAAGTCAGTCACACACACCACCAATGTGCCACAGTTTAAACATATGCTAATCACCTAAAAATGTCAGGTTTCTATACAGAATACATGCTTAGGATATGGTATAAAACAGTGCAGCTTAACAAAATATATTTTTCACATTCAAAATGTATTTGACTGAATGCAAAATATATGTTGGACCGTATAAATAATATTGCATTAAAGGAGTAGTTCACTTTTAAAAAAAAAACTTGTGCTGATAATTTACTCGCCCCCATGTCATCCAAGATGTCCATGTCTTTCTTTCTCCAGTCGAAAAGAAATTAAGGTTTTTGATGAAAACATTCCAGGATTTTTCTCTATATAAATATTTTATATATAAATAATATTTTTTTTCTTAAATATACATGCATATGTGTGTATTTTTATATATACAAAATAATTATACACAGTGCACCCACATATATTATGTAAACAAAAACTTTTATTTTGGATGCGATTTATCGCAATTAATCATTTTGACAGCCCTAATATAAATATAAATGTTTTATATATAATACATATTTTTTCTTAAATATACATGCATGTGTGTGTATTTATATATATATATATATATATATATATATATATATATATACATACAAAATAATTATACACAGTGCACCCACATATATTATGTAAACAAAAACTTTTATTTTGGATGCGATTAATCGCGATTAATCATTTGACAGCCCTAGTTTTTAAATATATTTTCAGTTATGTAACTTTTTTAATGTTTTTGAAAAAGGTTTCTTCTACTCACAAAGCCTGCATTTATTTGATCAAAAGTACACTAAAAACAATAATATTGTGAAATGTAATTTATTCCTTTCTTTAATTCCAAATTTATTCCTTTGGTGGCAAACTGTACTAACTCTCCAAAAGACTATGGGACAACTATAAATATTCCACTATAGAGGACTTTTTGTCAGAGTTTGCACTTTGTTAATCAGTATCAGCCCTGTTTCTTTGTGAGATTGTAAGCAGAGCAATGCTAAATTTAAACTCTCAGTAATAAATATCTTTGGTGCGGGTGAAAGGTTTCCATCTAAACACGTTCACGACTCTTTTCCCGTGACAGGGAGTGTGTGCAGTGCCTTGCGTTCGGCACCGGAGAGAAGAAGGACACGTGTGAGCGAGACTGCGGTGGCTTTAACCTGATCGTGGTGAAGGACCGGGATAAGCTCCCTCAGCCGGTGCAGGCCTTCCCTCTCATGCACTGTAAAGAGAGAGACGCCAACGACTGCTGGTTCTACTACACCTACGCCGTCAACAACAACACCCAGGAGGTGCACGTGGTGGAGACTTTGGGTGAGCTTTCACACACAATTTTTTGGGGGAGTTACTGTGCCGAGATCATCCATCCACCTCCATCCAAAAACACACGTGTTGCGTTTATAATTGTGTTCAGTGTAGTTTACAATGGTTTTCTTGTATGATCACAGTGCCAGAAAAGATGCAAAAGAGTCTCTGGTTGTGAATCACAGAAAGTACATTTCCCAGCTATACTTAAATTTTGACGCAAGGAAAGTTTGAAGAGGATAATACAGATGAGTAAACTTAAAATAAATCTCTTTTAGCAATAGATACTTGTTAGAAATAGAATCCAAACCTTCTTCCTCAAAATATTCTCCACTCAGTTATTCCATCTTGAAATGTATGGAAGCTTGTTTCCGCCGCAGAATGAAAAATAAAAAAAGGTAATTCTGACTATATCTCACAATTCAGACTTTTTTTCTCACAACTGCGAGTTTACATCTCACAATTCTGACTTTATTTCTCACAATTGTGAGATTTAAACTCGTAATTGTGACACAAAAATCAGAATTGTGAGATAAAAAGTCAGAATTGTGATAAAAAGTCGCAATTCTGTCTTTTTTCTCAGAATTGTGACTTTATATCACGCAATTCTGACTTTATATCAATCAGTCCTGACTTTTTATCTCACAATTCTGACTTTATATCTCACAATTCTGACTTTATATCTCATAATTGTGACTTTTTATCTCATAATTCTGACTTTATATCACGCAATTCTGACTTTATATCAATCAATACTGACTTTATATCAATCAATTCTGACTTTATATCAATCAATTCTGACTTTATATCTCACAATTGCGACTTTATTTCTCACAATTCTGACATTATATCTCGCAATTCTGACATTTTATCTCGCAATTCTGACTTTATAACACGCAATTGCGACTTTATATCTCATAATTGTGACTTTTTATCTCATAATTCTGACTTTATATCTCACAATTCTGACTATATCAATCAATCCTGACTTTATATCAATCAATTCTGACTTTATATCAATCAATTCTGACTTTATTTCTCACAATTCTGACATTATATCTCGCAATTCTGACTTTATAACACGCAATTGCGACTTTATATCGCATAACTGCGACTTTATTTCTCACAATTCTGACTTGATATCTAGCTATTGTGAGATAAAAAGTCACAATTATTGATTTCTTTTTTTCATTCTGTGGCGAAAACAAGCTTCCCAAATGACATGAGGAGTGGAAACACAATCATTAAGAAAAAGAAAATGAATATCTGTATTATTTTTGTATGTTTTGTGTGTCAGAGTGTCCGGCGGGTCCTGACATCATCCCGATCGTGGCGGGTGTGGTGGCAGGGATCGTTCTGATTGGTCTAGCTCTGCTTCTGATCTGGAAACTGCTCATGATCATTCACGACCGCCGCGAGTTCGCCAAGTTTGAGAAAGAGAAGATGAACGCCAAGTGGGACACGGTATGTAAAAAAAAAAAAAAAAAAGAGTTTTAACTTTTATTAAAACTGGACCAAGATGCCAGGAAGTTTTGAATCCGTCCAGAATCCCCAGATTGTTTCATCAGGAGTGAGGTTGTCCTGTTTAAGAGCATGTTTTTAGGAAAGCTGTCCTGACTTTACTGTAAGGCAGCCGTGGAACTGCAAGGAAAGGCTTTTGTATTTTCAAGGCCTCGTTGTTCTGGGTGTGTCGTGGCCAGTTGAGGTCGGTGTGGAAGACTCACTGCTGCCCTCTGCTGGCTCACCGGACATGATCACCCTTCTGAAACAGAAGTGCGCTTTAGTGAATAGTTATATATATATATATATATCTGTACTTGCAGATAATTTAATATTGAATATTGAAACAAAAGGCGATTTAAAGGGATAGTTCACCCAAAAATGTAAACTCTGTCAGTAATTACTCTCCCTCATGTTGTTCAACCCCGTAAGACTTTCATTCATCTTGAAATTGAAACATGAGGGAGAGTAATTACTGACAGCATTTTCATTTTTGTGTGAACTATCCCTTTAAGTGCACTTCAATAGAGTACACAATAACACTTTATTTTACAGTGTCCTATGTTTTATGCTGTTACCTCATTGCATCTTATTTTATGCTTCATTCTGTTGCTGACCTCATCATTCAGTATGCATGCTTTCCTCATTTTCCTTTCTTGCTCATGTAATCATGTGATCACCATCTTTTGTCCATCATTTCAGCTCTTCTGTTGCTTCCTCTGTCCTTGATCTGTTATCTGTCCCTTTCCACTCTCAGACAGAGAATCCTATTTACAAGAGCCCTATTAATAAATTCAGCAACCCAAACTATGGACGTAAAGCTGCGGCTCTATAAGTTTGTATATCTCAATCCTCTTTCTGCATGCGCGTGTGTGACAGTTTCTTTACCAGATCTCCATTTTTGTATTATTTGTGTGCAGTTCAGTCATGAAACTCTAGAGGGCGCAGGCTGATCGGTCCACCATTAGCTCATAGCACAAGCTGATTGGCTCTGCTGATCCTGCAGCCAATGAGATCGCTTGCTCAACATTTGAATAGTCTGGTTGAGTGTTTGCCCCTCCACCTGCCTAGATCTGATACACGATTCATGTGTGTGTGTGTGTGTGTGTGTGTGTTTATGCAGCAGCCGCAGATCTTACATGATCACAGCAGCGAGTCTGAGGATCTATTAGCAGTAGCAAGTCAATTCTTGCTGATCAAGTCCCCCAAGACCAAATACATTATTAACATTGCCACGTTCAATAACATATTAAAACTATTTTGAGAGTTGTCGTCATTTTCCAATCTTGATACAAAAAGTTTAAGCGTTGGGTAAAAATCACTAATCGACTACAGCATGAGCATTGTACAGTGTTGTGCAATATTTAATCAGTTTGACTTAAAGGAGTAGATCACTTAAAAAAAAAAAAAAAACTTTTCCCCCATGTCATCCAAGATATCCATGTCTTTCTTTCTTCAGTCGAAAAGAAATGAAGGTTTTTGATGAAAACATTCCAGGATTTTCTCCATATAATGGACTTCAATGGGAACCAAACGGTTCAAGATTCAAAAGACAGTTTCAGTGCAAAACTGTTGGGCTCGTTGGGCTCTCGCGTTGGAATTTGAGGAAGTGGGGGAAGTGACGTATGCTGTAAAGCAGTCGAATGTTGTAGTTCTTTCTGTGCTCGGGTTCCTAAGAAAAGGTTCTATATAGAACTTTAAAAGGTTCTATCAGCGCTACGTATTTGGAACCCCTAAGAGGTTCTATACACTCTTAAAAAAAGGGTTCCTCTGGGATTCCATACTTGGCCAATAGAACCTTTACCCAAAAAATGGTTCTATATAGAACCATTTTGGAGTTCCATAAATGACGCGGGGGATGGAACCATTTCTGGTTCTAAATAGAACCATTTCTTCTAAGAGTGTACCCGCTCCCCGAAGTTAGCCAGTAAAAGCGATACAGACACCGTCAGGCTATGGCAGTCCTGTCCTTCAACCTATTGTAAGTCGATGACCATTTAAAGGGTTTTGGGAAAATATTCTAAAGGTTGAAAAAGTTGCATAGTGCTGCTTTAAAAGTGAACTACTCCTTTAATATTTAGCTTTTTCTTCACTGGATGTCAGTGTGTTCTGAAATGCTGTATATAAATGTTGCATGTGTTGATTTATCTGCACTTTCTTTGGGTGTAAATGCATTTTGAGGTTGAACTGTGCTGTACTTTTGTTTCTTGTGTTTAAAGATATTACTTTTATTACTTTCACAGGGAGAGAACCCCATCTACAAGAGCGCTGTCACAACTGTGATCAACCCCAAATATGAAGGAAAATAATGACATTGGTTTCACATGCAAGAGTGTTTTGGAAGGGATGAGTGTGCAGAATTCCCCAGTTTTCCTTTAAATGTTGTTTTTTTTTGTTTTTTTTTTCATTGTAATGTCATTCTTTGAGACCAGTATTGTAGCTCTGTTTAAGGAAGTAGTGTTTAAGAAGAACTGGCTGCCTCTCGTCCCTTGCAAACGTGTACAGGTTGTATAGTCTTTTTATTTACACCAGTATTTCTTCTTTTTACCCCTGCGTATATTCACACATCCGAACAGAACAGATCCTTGTGCCTTTGCATAAAGTGTTAAAAGGAGTAGTTCACTTAAAAAAAAAAAAAAAACTTTTGCTGATAATTTACTCACCCGCATGTCATCCAAGATGTCCATGTCTTTCTTTCTTCAGTCGAAAAGAAATGAAGGTTTTTGATGAAAACATTCCAGGATTTTCTCCATATAATGGACTTCAATGGGGACCAAACAGTCCAAGGTCCAAAAGACAGTTTCAGTGCAAACTGTTCAAAGGGTATTTATACCATTTGAACAGTTTGCGAGCGAGCATTTGAGCTTATAAAACTTAAACTTTGCTATTTATTTATTAAATGAGCGATCGTTTCACTTGATAAGACCCTTATTCATCGTCTGGAGTCGTTTAAAGCCCTTTGAACAGTTTGCACTGAAACTCTCTTTTGGACCTTGGGCCGTTTGGTTCCCATTGAAGTCCATTATATGGAGGAAATCCTGGAATGATTTCATCAAAAACCTTAATTTCTTTTCGACTGAAGAAAGAAAGACATGGACATCTTGGATGACATGGGGGTGAGTAAATTATCAGCAAAAGTTTTTTTAAAAGTGAACTACTCCTTTAAGGGTGTCACTTTAAATTGTCGTGTAAAGGAAACCTTTTCTCAAAAGATTGCAAAATAACATGCTATTTTAAAACATCATGATTTTTTGGTTTATATTTTATCTGCATTCAAACTGCTGATGCTGTCAGTCATATGTTGGCATAAGAACTATATAAACCAGTGTATATGTGATTTTCTTTTGGGGGGTTGATAAAAGTTTGGTTTAATATGCTGATAATCTATGCATTTACTGTCAGACACATCACGCATTTCATGCCTTTGTTTTGAGAAAGTGAAAACAGTTATTTCCCATGTATTCTTGCTCTTAGAAAGTCGTTATGGCACGTGTTTTTCACATGTATGTCATGTGTTATGAAGGATTATATGTTGAACTATTATGTGGCTCTTGACGAGTATCAGTGTATTCAGGTGAAATCCTGTAGTTTGTAGTCAATCGGTGTAGAAAGCCAAATATCCTTAAACGCTCATTAGAAATGAGCATAATTATTGGTACCTACAAATGAAATTTTAAATGTTTTCAGATAGTATATTTAAAATAGAAAATGGAAGTTGTAATTCACACATTTGAAATCAGAGATAAGCTCTTTGCTACAAAATACATTTTGAGAGAATTCTGTGGTGAAAATGAAGATTTTTTTCTAAAGTTCATATATGCTCAAAGGTACAACAACCCTGTATTTTTACTTATTTTATTTGGACACAATAAGCAGACTCAGTCATTTAAAGCTGTTGTAATGCTTGACAAAATCATAAATATCAAGCTGAAGGATGATAACCTGCCGCAACACCCAATGTAGCTTGTTTTTTAAGTGCCTTTTTTTCTGGTATTCTCAATATTGCAATTTTGAATTTATTTATTAAAACAAAATCTAAATGATTGTGATCTTGTCTTTCTTTCAAAGTGGTAAACACATTTTTAGGTCACTGATATAACAGTACTATCAAGAATCATAATCTTGATGTCTAAATAAAACCGTTATATTTATGAAAAAAATATATAGGTGTTCACAATTCAATTTTCAGACCATAATATGCAAATGAAAAATGGAAACCAGACATTCATTTTTCTTGTTTTTCCAGTTACATTATCAGTGGATAGTTACTTTTTTCTCCCGTCTTTCAATTTTACTTGTGCTAAATTGTGACTTCAGAAACAAACGTTTGAATAAATGAAATCAAAATGATTTTTTTTAATTTTCGTCTTGTAATTTGCGGAACTTGTTTATTTTTAATGAATGAATAGGCTACTATCCGGAAATGACAGTGTCAATAAAGTAAAATCAAAGTCATGTGAATGCCAAAAAAAGGTCGAAAGTAAAGCATTACCTTAAAGCAAATAATAGTGTAGCCTAATAAAAAAAAAACCCTCTTTGTGATGATCACATGTAGGCTATATAGGATAGGCTAACGTTAGATAACCCTCTAGATTTATGAAACATTATTCTAATGTATGCTATAAAGACATCGTTATAGTTGTGTGAGATTTAAAAAAACTCAGGACAGGTTAATCACTTTTGGAGGCTGGCCCCATTTATCATCAAAACAAATTTAAATGACAGATAAGGTGGATGACCGATGCGGGGCAACAGGCCATCAAACTGGGCGCGGGACAGCCGGAAGGCCCGTTGGAAGCGGCCGTCACGCACATAGATGGCAGAGGCGATTGCGTGTAGAATAGGTCAACATCCGGGTATCTCTCCACTGGAGCGTGTTAAAGCTTTACGTGTAAGTTTCACGTTTGAGGGGGTTAAACTGTGACAACTACACGTTATCTGAAGTGGACCATTTAGGCAGCTTCATTAAAAACGTGACATTTAGACGTTTTCTTCGGCGTGGATCGAGGCAAATGAATCCTTTTCACCTTGAAAATAATAAATGTTTTTTGCATTGTAAATAATAGACCATTTCTCAGTGATCGTAAATCTCTTCAAGACTCTTCTATGTTTATTTAAATCTTCTCAAAGTTTCTTTAACCGGATAAATTTGATGCAAAATTTTAAATGAAACTTCTTTCACTTTATTATTAATACAGTATTTGTGAATAGAAGTATTTGCCTTTTTCCAATTTAAATCACCCATGATTGAACACCAAAAAAATTTTGCAGCAGGTGGAATCGAGCACGAAGTTAGATTTCTAATAAATTTATTGCTGTATTTTTCCTTTGTAATGTCTATATCTCCAATAAAAAATGTTATTAAATTCAACCCTAATATCTGAGAATGATATATGTTTTAAAATTTGAAGTGAACCCGTAGGGATTGCATCAAATACAACTGCGTATTCTTTTGGTGTCACTGGGAAATTAAAATTATGAAGAAATTCTGAATATGACATAAGCAAACCATCTTTATTCAATAACTGTCCTACTAACAGAATACCTCTATCAAACCAAAAATAAAAACTATTGTCCACATAACTTGTGTGATTTTCGTCGTCATGCGTCGGGTCAGAGGTCACTCTTCCACCGGAACTAGACTCGCGGACGCCCGTTACAGGAAGGCAGTAGTTCAAAAAGTTGTAAATATGGATATTTTTTCTTACAATAACGCATCCTTTCGATTCAGAAGGCCTTTATTAACCCCCCTGTGTCCATATGGATTACTTAAAAGATAGATGTGCTGTTTTGGGCTTCAGAAAATTGTACTATTCACTCCCATTAGCTTGAAAGAGGAAGATGATTTTTTTATATAACTTCGATTGTGTTTGGCTGAAAGAAGAGTCATATACACCTGGCTCGAGGGTGAGTAAATTATGGTATTATTTTCATTTTCTGCTACACAAACTCTTTGAGTGCAGGAACAGATGTTAACCAACAGAGGGCAGCAACGGATAACAAATACACTTACAAAAGCGATTGTCACCTAAATATCTAAATAAAGTGCGTATATTGTTAAGTGAAAAATACAAACAGACGCATTTAGGCCTATTTGTTGATAATCAAGGCATTCGTAGAGAGAAAGAAAAATAAAGAGCCCTTTCTCCCAGAAACAACCCTAAACAGTGGACAGTTTTACCACATCGACTCGAAGAGCTGTGGGCTTATTGTACACCAGATTCATTCATTATAAACGAGTCCACAACACACTGACAAGGGTACGTGTGTTCTGTTCATTTACAGATGATGGTTTATCATTTACAGATTACCCTGGAAACAACACGCCATCGCATTTATGCTTTACAATAGACTTTAATGAAACACACACACTTGTTTGTTCTTTCTTCCTACCCCTATAAGCAAATGAAAATGAAGTTATTGCAGTTCAGCTCACGCCTCAGATGACTCAGCTGCAACAACCACATATTTACCATCCATCTCGCTGAGTAATTCATCTGAGCTATTTCATGCTCCATTGTTTGTATAGTCATGATTCATGCACTAACAATTGAAATAATTATGATTATGGTTATCATCATGAGGGTAATGCACATGTGACTCAGCTGTTGATGAATCAGATTTGTTGAGGAGGGAAAAATCCAAGAATCTGAATCCAAGGTGTATCTCATTCAAATATAGGTCATATCTCAAAAGAAGTGATATAAGACACCTTCACCTTCCAGGCTAGAAGTGGTTATCTTCCCATATAGATAATCTTACTATCAGATTTGTTTGCATACGTGTTACAGGCCTGTCTGTACACTCTGTACACTGTGCTGTTCATTCACAATTGTTCAGAGATTCAACAAATTACAGAAAACATTTGATTTTAAATAAGTAGCCCTTTATTGAGTGTTTTAGCAGCTTTCAGATAATGAAACCTTTACAAATCTCTTTTAATCCTTGATTAATGCTATCAGATTAAAGACTTTTAGATCTTGAGACATTGTTCTGTCATTAATGCCCTTTAAAGTGCAAATGCCCATATTTTCCCTAGTTTTATTGAACCAAGATGGTGTCTTGAAGTCAGATGTGGGACAATTTTATATTACAGACAGTTCACGTTTCTTTCTTCTGCGGAAGAAACCTATGGACGCTTGTTTCTGCCACAGAATAAAACAATTTATAAGATAATTGCGACATTTTATATTACAATTGTGAGTTTATATCTCACAATTCTGACTTTGCAACACGCAATAGCAACTTTATATGATGCAATTCTGACTTTATATCACCAGACATTAATTCTGAGATTCTGAGATAAAAAGTCAGAATTGTAAGATGTAAACGCGCAATTGTGAGATATAAAAAGTCGCAATTACCTAGCAACCAATATATAATTTAAAGTTGTAATGTTTTAAATTTAACCATGTACAATGTACAGACTCTAGACATAGACAACCAGCTAAAGAGCTTTTGTAGAAACCAAAAGATAAATCAACCCAAACAAACATCATTCATGAAAACACCAGATTACCATTGTACAGTGACAGTAATGCATCTCTTTCATGTGATAAATATTATGATAGGCTATATATCATGTAGTTCTTTAATTGGCAAGAACACGGTACAGCTCTGTAAGATGCAACAGGACTCGCAGTATGTGTCTCAAAACCTCGAAAATGAACTGCCTTTGAATGTCAAAATTGTCAGTCTAATCTAATCTTCACGACACATAGGCTAACTGTTACTGATGTTGTTGCCTATGAAGGCCATTTCAAGGTTGCACTTAAGATGTTATGTAGACCAGGCGAGCCCTATCCTGTTCCTGGAGGTCTACTTGCAGAGTTCAGATCCAACAATAAGTGCTCCAAGTTTGATCTGTACTCTGCAGGAAGGTAGATCTCCAGGTAAAGGATGTAGACCGTTAATGTCAAAACTACTTTTGGAGGGCCTCCATCCAGCAAGTTTGGTTCCAACCTGCTCCCCAATACGCTTGCCCAGAAGTTCCTAGTAATCCTGGAGTACTTTATTAGTTGCTTGAGGTGTGTTTAATTAGGGGTTTCAGCCCCTTTTCCACCAAAGCATTTTGAGAGCCATTTCGGAGCCGGTGCCTACTAGCATACCAGTTCTTTGTGTCTCAATGGCCAAAGAACTGGTTCCTCGGCCAGGAAAATTGGTTCCAAAGCGGCACCAACTTTTTGCTGGATTAGAACATTTCTTTTACCACGTCATACTTACGTTGGGGGTAGGGTTATTGTGACCAACAACCCGACGGGAATGGGAAAGCTAAGACGTATGGCGGCGTACACAATGACGTAATGACGTTGTTCGCTGGGCTCTCTAGTCAGTGGAAAAACAAACAGGTTCTGGGAAGGTTCACAAGTTGAACCAGCTTTGAACCAGCACCAGTTCCAAACAAGTTCCCAGCTAACAATTTTAGGTTCTGGGAACGTTAGTTTTTGGTTCCCAGAACATTCCCTATTGTTGGTTCCCCAGGAAAGTTTTCGGTAACGCTTCCTTTTACAGTCCAGTACTTAGAGTGTACTTACAGTGTACTTACCGAGAAAGTACTGGCTAATATAAAGTAAGTACATGGAACAGGGGTAGGTTTAGGGTTAGTACTAGTTATTACCCAGTAATTGTAGTTACTAAAATAAGTACATAGTATTTACATGGGTAGTGAGGGGAACGTTCTGGGAACGTTCTAGGTTATTAAATTAAACCTACGAATAACTTACAGGGAACGTTCCCAGAACGTTCTTATTTGGTTCCCAAAAAATAACCAAATAGGAACCATACGGGAACGTTAGGGGAACGCTAGGGGAACATTCTGTGTTTGCTGGGTTCTTTTTTGGCGGAAACGAGTTGCTCCAGAATGCCAGTAGACAGCAAGTCAACTCAATGGGAGTGAAATGCTAATTTTTTCTCAAGGTGACCCGTTGTACCCTATTGGTGAAACACTGCTGTAGACATCAAATCGATTCATTAGGTCAAGACTGTTCAGCAAGTTTTAAACTTTAATTAAACACTCCTGAACCAGCCAATCAAGATCTTGACGCTAAAATCTGCTGGGGTGTGTTTCCCGTACAACAACGTAACCCACTGCTTCACTACCATAGTACGATACATCGTTGAAGGAATTATCTATCTAGCACGACTGTTTTCCGAAACCATATTGTCGCGAAAGGGTCGTTCAACCACGTTGGTTAATGATGTTACGCACGTGGTGGAATAATAACTTATTTTAACGAAACCGTTTGAGATCGAATTAATGCTAGATGTTTTGATGTAACTTACGGACATGGCTCTGAGGAATATTTCTGTAATTTTGCTTTATTTCCAGGTTCAATCATAGGCTCGTTCTTGCGCACTAGTACACGTTCACACATGCGCGCTCTCCAAAAACGGTGCTTTAAATCTCTTAGCAAACTAAAAGACGTAATTTACATTTGTATTCTAAATAAAAGATATCGATTGTACTGAATGTCAGCTTGCTTATTTTGCTCAAGATGTGTATGTATTCAGAAGTCCAGATGTCATGAAAACAAGAAACTGCTAACCACAGGTCAAGATCTGTCGCTCCAAACACACAACTCTGCGACGCTGTTTGCGAATGATGTTTTCGGGAAACGTCGACTTGTTGAACTGTTGATAACGACGAAACTTGGGAACATACTTGGCTAATGATGCTTTTGGGAAACACACCCTAGCCCGGTGGCCCTCCAAGAGCAGGATTAAGCACCTCTGCGCAAGCTTTTGAGACACATCCGCCATGTTGCATGATCTTTTCAGGCAGTCGTAGGAATGCAGAAAGTATAAACATCTGTTTTTCAGAGGTCGACACCCCTGTCCCCTCAGTAGAAAGCAGGTATGGTGTGCTCGATCACACATCGTCTGCAGTGCTGTCGGACGAGTCGAAGCGCCTCAGGCGGCACATCACACTCCTGTACGTTTAGTAGCTGTAGCTCGGGGCATCCCGCCGCTAGCGCCATTAGCCCTCTCCCCGTCAAACTCTCACAACCCCTCAGACTGAGCCTTCGTAGGCCTTCACAACCGCGTGCTAATGCTTCTAGCCCAGCGTCCGACACCAGCGGGCAGCGACCGACATCGATAGACCGCAATCGGGGGCAGTTGCGAGCTAAATGGCTCAAACCCTGGTCCGTTAGCCCCTCGCAGCCCCGCGCATTCAGGTAGCGTAGCCGCGGACAGTAGCGTGCTACATAACGCAATCCAACGTCTGTTATGCGCATACAATGTGCTACGCTCAGATAACGTAGGCTTCCCTCGAGACGAGCGACCTCGCGCAAGCCGAAGTCTCCCACCAGATGGCAGTCGCTGAGGCTAAGCTCGCGTAAAGCGGAGCAGCGCAGTGCTAGCTGTCTCAGGGACTCGTCTGTTATGCGGCTGCAGCGGCGCAGGTAAAGGTGTGTGAGATGCGGACAGTGAAATGCGATGGTCCTCAAGCCTTCATCCTCCAGTGAGACACAGTCCGTCATGTCCAGGTGTCTCAGGCCGATCTGCTGTCCGTGAAGAGGAGTGAGCTGGAGGCACGTCTCCTCCGTCAGGCTGATGCACGTCACTTTAGGGCAGCCTGAGGGGAAGGCAGGGAATGTTATCGTTATTATGGTTTATGAATAGAAAAGTAAAGTTCATCAAGACAAACTTTCAATATCTGGATGTTAAAGGGGAACTTGGCAACTCTAGTCATTTATTCGCTGATTTTCACTTTTGTTTTTGCATGTTCCTCATCAGCTCCCCCTACAGCTGTGAGCCGTATATTTCACAAGGCTGTCGTAAAAAAACTCACTTATGGCACTTCCTCCTCCTTTCTATCACTGCTCATGTGCATTTGTTATTATCGGAGCCGGACAACTTTACCGTCGTGTGTGTTTATGTCGAATTGCCATAAAGCAGTTCGTGTTTCTCGCTCGGTCTTGTTCTTCCTCGTGTTGCAACTAGGGTTGGGTATCGAGAATCGAGTATCGATTGGAACCGGGACTAACTTTTCGTTTTTCCCGGAATCGTTCAAAAGTTAAAATTTCGATTTCTAGTTTCGATATTCACAGTCCGCCGACCAGAAGGAGAAACCGCCGAACAACACCAACGAAGAAGCGTCTACCGGAAGTTTTGGCATAACCACGCGAGTCGAACATGAGTAGCTTACGTCGGCGGTCCAAAGTGTGGCTTAAATTTTCTAAAAATATCAAAATCTCGGCAAAATCATTTCCCTTTAGAAAGGAGTATTTCCTTCAGAAAGACCGTTGGTTAGCAAGGTTAGCTAAACTTTTTTGACCCTGCCTCTTAAAAGAATCGGAATCGAGAATCGTTGGGAACCGGAATCGAAACAAGGAATCGGAATCAGAATCAGAATCGTTCAAATTCAAACGATACACAACCCTAATTGCAAGGTTGGTTTTCCGCCTGGGAACGTTAGGGGGAGCGGGGAAAGTCACACTTTTCACAGGAACAGGTTATTAAACCAACCAAATGATTTCTAAACCGTTATATTAAGTTGAAAGTTGCCAAGATCCCCTACATTGGGATTGAGTCCCGCGGGACCCAACGCAAATCTCGCAAGAGCGGGCGGTTTGAACTTTGCTGCAGGCGGGAATCGGCGGCTAAAAAAAACAACAACATAAAAATATGTATTTTTTAGAGAATAGAATTTCCATTTCATGTCGAATTTAAAGCCATACATTAAATACTTAAATTCTTGATAAGGTGTTAAAGGGTATGTAGCCTAGTTATTTGCCATTTGCTAGAGATTTCTAATGATTTGCTAGGGTGAGTTAGTTGTTATAGTAAAGCTATGTTTTGTCCCTATAACTATTCTGACCTTTTTAGACAAGGGGACATTAGTCTTATTATAACTTCCTGTCTAATATAGAAATAAAAAACAGGCAATTTCTTGGTATTAAAGATGTCCTTAAATGTCAACGTGAAACTACGTAGAATTACTAAAATCTACATCAGGTTTTCAGATTGAGGTGAATGAATGGAATAAAGGCCAGAGAAAATAATAGAGAAGTAAAATCCAGAAACCTCATTTGGAACCAAAACCAGGTAGTATCTGTTTTTGCTCCTTTTGCAGTTTTACTACCTGCTTTTAGAAGTAAATGTAACCACAAGAAATGTGGGATACTTTTTGCAACAAAGGGCGTATTACTTGTGGAGAGCAGAAGGCATGCTGTGCCCTCTGCATGATGAATAGCTGTGTGGGACTCGTACAATGAACTCAGCAGACGGACTCTTACACTTCGGTTGAGGTTAGCAGTCCATCTTTCAAACCGAGCAGACCTCACCTTCCCCCAGAGAAACACTGAGAGACTGGCAGTGATTCCTACATCCCATAATCTTTTCCCCAGCCTTCCCAGAAAAACATCACCACTATGAATTACTCCCTGAATAAATCCACAACCAAACATGCTATTCTGATGCATAATGTCGGCCAATCCATCACAAAAGCTCGTAAAAATAATCAAGACTTGATATGTTTTACTTGTTGACCAGGACTCACGCATAATGGATGTGCCACACAGATTAATGTTTGCAGCCCACCTGTGGCACTTAACGTCACATTTACCTCAAGAAAGCTATTCAATACTCATTAGTTAGATAGAAAAAAATATATAATTTAGGAGAATAGCATTTGGATAAATATATGCATTGTAGTACATTTTCATTATATTTTTTTATGGATGCAACTAGGGTTGGGTATCGAGTATCGATTGGAACCGGGACTGACTTTTCGTTTTTCCCGGAATCGTTCAAAAGTTAAAGTTTCGATATTCACAGTCCGCCGACCAGAGAAGAAACCGCTGAACAACACCAACGAAGAAGCGTCTACCGGAAGTGTTGGCATAACCGCGCGAGTCGAACATGAGTAGCTTACGTCGGCGGTCCAAAGTGTGGCTTCACTTTTCTAAAAATAACGAAATCTCGGCAAAATGCAAAATTTGTGACAAAAGGAGTATTTCCCTTTAGAAAGGAGTATTTCCTTCAGAAAGACCGTTGGTTAGCAAGGTTAGCTAAACTTTTTTGACCCTGCCTCTTAAAAGAATCGGAATCGAGAATCGTTGGGAACCGAAATCGAAAGAAAGGAATCGGAATCGGAATCAGAATCGTTCAAATTCAAACGATACACAACCCTTGATGCAACGATATGAAACTTTTGGCCGATAACTGATCATTTTTAATATTTGAAGGCTGATATATTGGCCGATAAATCGAAATCCAGATTTTTATATAATTTTTGAGAGTCTGATTACAAAAACAAGTCTCACCATTAAAAGCCATGTCACAATTCTAATGATGCACTTATGTAAGCAATAAGGTACGAGAGGCTGTGCTGTATCGTGAATAAGTAACAGCGGAAGGGCGTTGTTAGGCACGACGCGAAGCGCAAATACGGTTCGTATTTGTAGAAGTCTCTCCAAATTGTTCCTCAAACCACTTAGCCATCGTCATGCCACTCAGTAAATCGAAATTTGCTTTAAACATTTTAGCCTTTTTTAATTCTTAAGTTTTTTTTCTATGTTTATGTAGAGATGAGTGGTTGCTAAGGGTGTTGCTAAGGGCGCAGTGATAAATAGAACCGTTGCATACTGCAGCCGTGTTTTATCATGAATAAAGCACAGCTATTGACCAATCAGAATCAAGGATTGGACCTAACCGTTTTATAATTTAATGTAGCTTATATGACTGACTTGTGCTGCACATGTTGCACTGAACTATATTTCCTTTTTTGAAGTGATTTCAATCATATTTCAAGCAATTCAAAACCATCATGTTGAACAGTGTGCTTCTGAAGCATCTCAGCTATAAATACATGCATGTGTGGGTATTTATATACACAAATTAATTATACACACCACACACACATATATTATGTAAACACAAACTTTTATTTTGGATGTGATTAATCGCGATTGATCGTTGCCCATCCGTAGTGTATATGTATATATATATATATATATATATATATATATATATATATATATATATATATATATATATATATATATGTCAACACTTTTTACAAAGTAATAAGAAATTGAAATACTGAAGGTGGGGGTTCAATTGTTTCATCATGAATAATTGTCACAATGTAAAAATGTTTCTAAAATCACCTTCATTGTGTTTTAAAATGTAATTTCTTATTTTCTCTTTTAAATTGGACTAAATGTTTATTTTTTCACATGTTCTTGACAGGTTTCAGGGGATTCACCCAATGGCGTCAACATTTTACCTGATACGTCTAAATGCTCCAGATTGGGACACTTGGACACCACATCAAACACTGCATGATTGGACACATTATAGCAGCCTGCGACCTCCAGACACCTCAGTTCGGGACAGCACCGGGCCATCACGCGCAGCCCGCGGTCCGACAGCCTCCGACAGCCACTGGCCACCACCGTCTCCAGCGTCAGACACACGCTGGGAGTGTCCTGACACAGCCGATGGGTGAGCACCTTCAGGGCCCGGTCCGCGTTCAGCGACTCTCCGGTCAAGCGGATGCAGCTCCAGAGCCGTGGGTCCCAGGACAGGTTATACCAGCGGCGACACACTCGAGCGCAGCGGCACAGGTGAGGCGTGGACAGGTAAGACAAGACGTGGAGTAAAACGGCGTCGGGGAGGATGTCAATGGGGGCGGTGTGAGGGGCTTTTGAAGGCCGTGAGCGAGTGCCTGGAGGCGGGTGAACCATGGCCACTGTTTCCCTCGGGGCGGGAAAGGAGGTGGAGGACGTTTCATGGCCGTTTGGGACTGTTTGAGGGGAGACGCGGGAAGGGTTTGGGTTCAGAATGAGGGCCGGACTGGGAGTACTGAGCGTCCTCATGCTGAGGTCTGAATCTGGAACAGAAGAGAGATGCATAGAATTACACAAAGGAAAGAAAAAAAACAACTGTAACACTTTACAATAAGGTTTTTTGGTTAACCCTCTGGGGTTCGTTTCAGAGTAACACTCGGGGTGATTGGGTCCAATTGGACCCAAAGGGTGGGATTCATATTTAAAAAAAAAAAATCATGATTTTTTTTTTTTTACTCGCTTTTTATAATATTTTTTTCTTTTCTTTTTTGGTGTTTTGAGAAAATAAAAAAATAAAAAATATATATATATATATATATATATATATATATAATTAGTATTAATGCAATAATTATGACAAAATTTCCCCCAATTGAACATAATAGAAAACATATTTTTTTTAAAATATATATATTTTTAAAATTTTTTTAAAGCTGTATTTCATTTTAGAGTCAAGCCTAGGCCTCATAAAAGCAATTTTTGAAATGAGATGGATACCATCTGGTAGACAAACTGAGTATTTTGAAAAATGCAAAACAGAATGTTTTTGGTGTGTTTGTGTATAAAAGTGTGTTTGTGTGTGTCTGGATGTGTCTGTTTTGCACTCTTGATGTTTTATACATTCACCCCTTCACTGTTGTGTGTTTTTTTCAAGATCGTGGCTGATTTGTAGATTGTACGCACAAAAAAACTCAGTATTTTCACATTTTTGCCAATTTCCCATTCATTTTCCATGTGGGTTCATTTGGACCCGAACACCCCAAGTGTGACTATTCTTTTACGACCACTTAGACTATTCACATCCTGTTCCCAATTTTGGGGGGTGTTCAAATACCAAATACCAACAAAGTCGCCAAATTTCGGACCATTCCGAGGAAGCTGTGATTTAAAAAATAAATAAATAAATAAATTAAAAAAAAAAAAATTCTTCGGGTCCATTTGGGCCGAACAACCCAAATAGAACGGTTAAGATTGAAATTTGGACAAATGCTGCTGTCCTGAGAATTTTAGGTTTGTGTGTTGGCACACAACTCCATCAGGCCACAGAAATAAAGAAACCAGGCTCAGTTTTTAAAATAAAATTTGAACATGTGAGTTACTATAATAGGGAAAGCAAACCTGATTCCCATTTGGAGAGAATCTGATATCACATTAAACATCGAGAAGCACAAAGGACCTCAAATATGGAAGCCATCGGTTGTTTTAAGAAACACGTTTAGCACAAATGGTGTTAACTCATCCGCCGCTCTTGGGCTCTTTGTTCTCAAAACTGCAGAGATGTGTTTCTGATATCTTGTTATTGGACGCTGATAAAAGTGCTTGCCATGGTTGAGACTCCATTAATGGTGAAGCTTTTATTCTTCGCAGATGGTTCACTGATTTAGATGAAGAAGTATGGATGGTAGAGTAGATCGTTTCTCTGCTAGATCTCATCAAAACAGTGGTGTACCCCTTTAAGACGCCTCTGTTTTTGTTTTCTGTTTGACACATTCTGGCTCGTAACGGGCTAAAATGTTTAGCTCCAAACTTTTAAGACACTTTTAAGACACTACCAACACCAAGGTTTGATTCCTAGAAACACATAGAGTGAATGTGCTGCAAGTGTCTGCAAGATTTATTATATCCCACAATGCAATCATCCATTTCCAAAGTCAACTTCTTAACTTGGATTGTCAAGAATTCAGGTTGTACACTTTTCATACACTTTCAATTTGCAAAATGATAAGTTTTTACTTATAAGTTGCTAAAAATGATCATTGTTTGGCAAAATTTCATGATAAAATCCAATCATTTCTATAGGGCTTCACATGATTGAGAATTAACGTTGGTAACAAAACATTTACCCACGCAGACTTTGTAAGTTGTTTTACTCGGTTTTGAAGAAAGCAATTATACGAAATAGAAAATATATTACATCAACTGACTAGTTCAATCATCTGACTAGTTTCATCAACTTTTTCTAGGGCTGTCAAAACGATTAATCGCGATTAATCACATCCAAAATAAAAGTTTGTGTTTACATAATATATGTGGGTGCACTGTGTATAATTATTTTGTATATATATATATATATATAAAAAACACATATGCATGTATATTTAAGAAATTTTTTTTATTTATATATAAAATATTTATATTTATTTATAATATAAAGTATGTATAAATCTATATACAGAATATACATGAAAATATTTCTTAAATATATACAAGCATGTGTGTGTATTTATATATATATATATATATATATATATATATATATATATATATATATATAATAATTATACACAGTGCACCCACATATATTATGTAAACACAAACTTTTATTTTGGATGCGATTAATCGCGATTAATCGTTTTGACAGCCCTAAATTTTTCTCTATAGCACAGTGTGGTGATGAACAGTTTTACTCTCTGGATTTCTGTTTAGGAAACGGGGTCATAAGCCAGTCATAAACTGAAAGATAATGAGGAGAAATATTAAGGGGAAAAACAGTTTATAATAAGCTCTTGTCTCTTCCCTTCCTCTCTATTTCATGTGCTTGTCAAGCCTCCTCCACAAAAATGAGCGCAAACATTTCCAAACTCTGTTGGACTCATGGATTCCCATCCCTAAGCTCTGGATTAATCGCTCTTTGCTAAGCTTCACACTGGCCCTGCTGAGGAAGCGAGGGTTTATGTGCAACGATGCTTTCTGTACAGGAAACTTTCTTTAGTAAGGAACTTGGGCGGCTCCGATGCCAATGACCTGATGGATCAGCTTAGGCAGAATTTTCCTCTGCAAGCCACTTTTTGCATGCAGGATTGCATTTAAAAACGCTACATTAACAGTCCTCGGTGTATATTTTTCATTCCAGATGAAGCACGGCGAGAATAATTGAATATACACTATGTGGCCGCAAGTATGTGGACAACCCCGTTTGGCTGTTTCAGCTACGTCGATTACCAACAGGTGCATAAAATCTCCTTACACAAACATTTACCAAAATCAGTGACTATCAACGCAGGAAGCCACCAGCAAAATAGTTTACTTTACAAAATAGCAGCACCAGAAATATGATGAAAGAAACTAGTGTTCAAATATACCTCAAAGCAGGCAGCCATTATTGGGGCTCAAGCATTTTAAAGCATTCACATTCATATAAAGGTATTATGGTTAAATTAGCAAGCATGTTATGTTACCAATTCGATCATAGATTGGATCAAAAGTAGGGCTGTGCAAAAATTAATTGCGATTAATCGCATCCAAAATAAAAGTCTGTGTTTACATAATATATTTGTGTGTGCTGTATATAATTATTTTGTATATATAAATACCTATGCATGCATGTATATATTTAAGAATTATTTGCGCTTAAATTCTGTATGTTTATATATATATATATATATATATATATATATATATATATATAAAATCTATATTATATAAATATAAATATTTTATATATGAATGACACATTTTCTTAAATATATACATGTATGCATAGGTATTTATATATACAAAATAATTATATACAGCACACACAAATATATTATGTAAACACAGACTTTTATTTTGGAAGCGATTAATCGCAATTAATGTTTGCACAGCCCTAATCAAAAGACAATTTACTTTTAATTTTAAGGAAATACAGTAGTTTTAAAGCTTTTTAACTGTTATAAAGGCAATGTGTGAAATTACCTTTATAACAGTTAAAAATAAAGGCAGGGTTAGGAATATGTCATATAGTTCAATATTGCTTGCAGTTCTGATGTTGCTAGGCAACCACAGACCGCCTGCAGTAACTCAGGCATACAATGTCCGATCTGCCCCAAACTTCACATGTTTGATAGGAATCCTGTCCTGAACACATGAGCATGCTCATATTTGGTTATAGCAATAGCGCCACCTGCTGGTTGCAGGAAGTGTGGCCAATACAAATCCTTTGACATAGTCCTCCTATAGTTAGTCATTACATACTGCCCACCGTGCTCTGTTGGCACGGGTGCGAGGGCCCTTTTCATTGCTGCTTGCAGCTTTAATTTATTTTACATTTCTCACAGGCCTCTAGGGCCGTGAGTCAAACAACCCAGCGAGTTTCGTTCCGATTGGACCCGGTTAACCTTGTCTGACAGCCGCTCGAACGGCGAATGTCCTTGTAGATAATCATGGCACCTCGGACCAAGACACTGCATACCAGTTTTCGAGTCAGTCGGACTGAGTGTTGCGCATACATTTTTTTATAGCGCCAACAAGTGGCCAGTTACCACATCCTTTTTTTTACATAACCACAGACCGAGCCCATTCATAGATGTATGAGTTTGGCGAAATTATCTCATTCCATTTTAAAAGGGAATAGCTGTTTTTGTAAAAGTGTCCATGGACGAATGTTTTGGCATCCCGCAATCAAAATTTTGGTGATTTTTGGATAATGATTGACATTCAGATCTTTCTGCACTGGTTTGGTTCTGATTGGGTAAAAAAACCCTAGAACTAAAAAATCCACAATTCCCAAAAATGTATGAGCCAATGCATACTTTTGACCGCTGTAGCGCCACCATCAGGCCGACCGGGGTGAGCTTTGGTGGCATTGTAGACGGCGTGAGTACTATCATCTCTCAAAGTTTCAAGTCTTTTCGACTTACGGTTTGGTCCTAATCAATTTTGGGGGAGAATGCTGATCCTCAGAAATCCTTACAATCACAATAGGGACAACTCCTAATAACCATATTTTCCATTACTTACATAAAACCATATGAGTGTTCACACACACACACATTGAGTTGATAATTCATCACTGGGCAATACATGACACTGATTTTATTTTGTCCAGATTTAATAAGTTATTTATTCAAATAAAAGTAAAAAAGGGCCGTTTCAAGTACTATAATGGCTTTGGTTCAGCCAATCATATAGACCATTTCAAAAGATGTAAACAACACTGGTCCAGAAGCACTTCCTGTTTCAGTTTTTTAACATTACATAAAAGCTGGGATAAAATACAACCAACAGAACATTTAAAACTGAATCAAAAAGTTTAAACAAACATCTTTAAGAAGTTTTCTTTACATGTGAAATAAAGAAAACGGTTACAAACTGAAACAGGAAGTGCTTCTGGACCAGTGTTGTTTACATCTTTTGAAATGGTCTATATGCATCTGCTATAATAAAATGTTATTGTAGTGCATGGGCTGGTCTTCAGATAAATTACAGTACGACTATGATTCACTCTATATGCTTTTGCTCCAGACTCAGAGACACTGGCCGTCCACATGTCTATCAAACCTTAATCATCCACTGACACACTCTTCTTCATGTGAGAATGAATGACACGCAAATCCCTCTGCTGTGTAGATTTGTGCGTTACTGTTTTTTACGTGTGTGTGTGTGTGTATAAGTTCAGTAAGTCAAGGAGATGTGTATTCCAGGCTTGACCTGAGATCAGTTTGACTCATGGTCAGGTCATGATGACATACACAGACACACACACACTCCTCTCAAGGGAGTTAAATGTCTTTGCATAACAGTAGACAGCATGAAACCCCATCCAGACCGCTCACAGACACACACACACACACACACACTATACACCGTTACAGGAATGATCCAAGACAAATAAAAACAAATTGGGTTTATGTGACAGAATAAATCCATTATGGCTCGTCCAGGTTGATGTGTTCTTCTCTGCTAGTCCAACAAGGTAAACGCAGGCCAGCAAGTGTTGTTTTCTCTACACAATCATGCTATATGCTTCTGCTTCTGTTTTTATAGACCTTATACACCTGAGAAACAAAGGTGCCGCCATCTTTAGAATATTCTCTTTAAACTTCCGTTTTTGCGGTCGCTCATATATCTCTATGGCATCGCTGTCCAGGAGTAATTCGCTTTAGAAGTGGATTTACTTTATGTAAAGTTAACGAAAGTTAGCATGAGGATTGTAACGTTTAAAGCAGATGTCTTAAAGGGATAGTTCACTTTGAAGTCAATTTTTGATATTTTTAGCTTACTTCAAGGGCATCCAAGATGTAGGTGTCTTTGTTTCCGCAATATTTTCAATTTTGATATTTTTAGGTCAAACCGTTCTCTGTCAGTCATATAATGGAGGTCTATGGTCACCACCTCAAAGAGCATGCACAGAGAAGTCCAGATTAAACATGATTTAATGATTTGTAAATGTAAGTACACATTGATGGCCTAAGACACGAAACGAGCGGTTTGTGTGAGAAAACAAACAGGATTTATATCGTTTTTACCTCGTGTAACCACAGCCACGTCCAACTGATCTGAGGACACGTGCGCTTTGATCTGGAAGTGATCTCGCTCACGTGTAGGCTATGTCACTCATTGTTTACACAGAGATTTCGGAAGTTTTACCTTTCACTGTGAAGATCTAAACGTATTTAGATATACAGGAAATCGCAATTGGAAGACGATTTCGATATTTAGATCTTCACAGTGAAAGGTAAAACTTCCGAAATCTCACTTGTAGTCTGACATGTTTCTCATCCACGACACGATTTTAGGAGTCAAAATCGCGCACCAGGCTGAAGCAGGCATTAAAGCATATTAAAAACCCCATAAACAACATTAAAAGCTTTATGTTCACCACAGGGAGACTTTTGGAAATCCCTAATCTAGTGCCAGTTTTAACATGCAGACTATTATGATGGAAATCATTGTCTCATCTATTAGTTCATATCAACATTTATTTTGGAAAGTCTAATTGTTTGGCACAATGATACTGATGTGTTCATTTCTTATGATTATTATTCCAGTCTATGCAAACGTGGTATTTGTGGAAAGGCTGCTCTACAATGTTTGCATAATATCAATATATTGGCGTGTTTTGATTGTAAATTGCTGGCTGGCAAGTTGACCAAGACCAAGTAAACAAATTTTACAGAGCGGCAGATTCAATCAGCTTCAGGCTTAAAGAGGAAAACACCATAAGATTAAGGATTCAAGAACGGCACCAGGGGAATTCGCTAGATCCCCCGCTCTGCGCTAAAGCTAGCCTAGCCTAGCCTCCGCAACAAACCCTCAGACAGTGGGTGGTCCGTTCATATTGTGTTTCCCCGAGGACACGTAGCGTGCGATACACTCAGCATCGATGGATTTGGTGCGCACAGCTGGAATGAGTCCCGGGAGGTTTTTGTTACCCGGCTCATTACCAAACTACCCATCAAATATCACTAAAGCTCAAGGGACTGGGACGCATTTGCAGATCATTGCCTTTCATACTTGAGATTCCTGTGCAAAAAACATGAAGATGACCATTGATCCCGGAGGCGCTGGTGTTTATTCAAGCGCTCCGTAAATAATGGAGCAGACCATGGCTAATATCCAGTGTTTATGGACGTGTCCTTGGCAATATATCGACCCCCTGACCCCCGTTGATCCTGAATGAAGAAGCGTAAGATTTAATACACAACGCTTTTCATTTTTGCAATTCAACCACGTCTGTCACGGAAGAGCTTTACATCATGATTCCTCGTATATATATTTGTTTACTTGACATTTTTATCTTGAAAGTTGGCTATTGACTTTTAGTTTCAGAGGGTATACTTCTTAAAGTCTCCCTGTGGTAAAAATCCAGCTTTTTATGTTGTTTATGTGTCTTTGTGGTGTTTTTAATATGTGTAAATTCGTCAAAAACGACCTTGTAACAAATCAGATCAACGTGTGATTGTGAACCAGTGGATCTCTGAGTGAGCGAGTGAGTGGAGGCGGGGCTAATTTGCATATTCATACACTCTCAGAAAAAAAGGTACAAAAGCCATCACTGGGGCTGTGCCTTTTCAAAAAGAAAAAAAATGTCCATTTTAGGTACTAATATGGAGTATTTAGGTGCTAATATGGACATTTTAGGTGCAAATATGGACATTTTAGGTGCTAATATGGACATTTCATCTGCTAATATGGACATTTACGTGCTAATATGGACATTTAGGTGCTAATATGAACATTTTAGGTGCTAATATGGACATTTTAGGTGCTAATATAGACATTTAGGTGCTAATATGGACATTTTAGGTGCTAATATAGACATTTAGGTGCTAATATAGACATTTAGGTGCGAATATGGACATTTTAGGTGCTAATATAGACATTTAGGTGCTAATATGTACATTTTAGGTGCTAATATAGACATTTAGTTGCTAATATCTACATTTAGGTACTAATATGGACATTTAGGTGCTAATATGTTCATTTTAGGTGCTAATATGTACATTTTATCTGCTAATATGGACATTTAGGTGCTAATATGTACATTTAGGTGCTAATATGGACATTTTAGGTGCTAATATGGTCATTTTCATTGCTAATATGTACATTTTAGGTGCTAAAATGTACGTTTTAGGTAATATGGACATTTAGGTACTCTAATATGCACCCTTTAGATACTTTTGAAAAGGTACAGCCCCAGTGACACCTTTTGTTCCTTTTTTTCTGAGAGTGAACCGCGCATACTAAATGAGGCAAGGGTGTCGAGTTACATTCAAGATATTTTAAGGCATGAAGAAACAAAAAAAAAACATGAAAAAAAAAGTTTGCATATGTAATTTTGGTGGTCATTTTCTATAAATACAAGATATAAATAAGACTGAAAATCCATTGCAGGGACCTTTAAATGTAGGTGAAACATTGGTTTCATCATCCAAAAGAACTGATCCACTAGAATCAATCGGTCTATTCAGAGGCAGAGACAAATGGCTTAGTTAAACTAAAACTTGTAACGCTTAAGTTTTGCAATGTTTCCCACATCTCTTAATGAATACAAGACCCACTGCTAGCTGTTGATTTCCAGTAGCAGTTAATATGCTATAGCTACATGTCATGTGTCACTGATCAAGGGAATGTTCAAGAGTTAATTAACTTCCATTTCTCAAATGAATTTCAATTGAATTGTGGTTGCCCTTGCGTTCTCTTGCCTGTTTGATCCAAGGCCTAGAAACTAAGATCAAATTCACTATCAAAGCTGAACTATCCGATTGTGAACTGTAACTAAACTTTGAACTACAGTAAAACAAATACACACTCGCTAGACAAAACACAGAGGAACAGCCAAAACATATTCCTGGCTTGGAAAAAGCCTCATATATTTAGCCAGTGATTCGCACAGTCAAAACATTACGGGAAGTAAAACGCTGTCCGACTATAAACTGTGTTCATCTGTAGGCGAGTTTTCGGAAGCTTGTGTGATGTTTCAGTTTTGGCGAATTTCTCCTCTTTTTTCCAATCTGTTTTTGAATGTATAATTAGACTCGTATCTCTTCCAGCTGCATGACCTTGACGTGAACTGCCAAAGTCTGCATATGGTGGAGGAATCCACAGGCTTGAGATATCAGAGAAACAGGTTAACCATCTGCTCTTTCGACTTGGACATATGAAAGCAAAGTATGTGCATTTAAAGTGGGAAACCACAGCGAGATGATATTTCCCAGTGATGGACGAAACAGAACTGATCAAAATGTTCAAAAGAAATGATCAGTTATTAGCTAATCACTGGATGCTAGTCAATGCTTTGACGAAAATGAGATCATGAACATCTGTGCTGTTGCGTGTTCTTGAATAGGACATCCACTGGGATAAAGTCCCTAAAACGCCTCCATTGTAGTCTTGAGTTTCTTTCGGGATCAAACACGTCACAATATTCCTCATTTAAATAATTAGTATGTAGAATTAAGGGGAGTGGCCTGGTTGAGTTAGATAGTATGGCGATTATGGAAAGGGGCGGGACATTTCCCAAACACACTCGAAACGCTCGACCAATCACAACACACTGCTCCAGCCGACCAATCAGAGCACAGAGTGCTTTTCAAGAGGAGGGGCTTCATGGAGACAGGAAGTAAACATGGGTGTGGTTCGCGTACAGTAGCGACACTCGGTGCTTAACTGCCGTAGTACGATTCATCGTTGAAGAAACCAACTAGAGTCACGACTGTTTCCAGTCGTTGGTAAATGACGTCACGCACTAAGTAGAGTAATACCTCCTCTAATAATCTATATGTTTGTGATTGAGTTAATGCTGGATGTTTTTCTATAAATTGCGGACATGGCAGTTAATTCGCTTTATTTCCGATTCAATCATAGACTCGTTCTTGCGTATTAAAGCTTGTTCGCACATGCTAAAATACGTAAATAACATTTGTATGCAGGTTGTACTGAATGTCAGCTTCCAATGTGTCCACGAGACTTTTGACTAATGGATGTAGTCACCTAGAGTTTTGCTTCAAAATGATCTGAAAATCATCCTGCCTGTCATTTACACAAATCAATAGACGGCCCAACCCCCTCATGAATAATTAGGTGATTGTCACCTGAGAAGACAAAGACCCGCATAATAATGAGCCTTTCATTCAGGTGTGTCACACAAGAAAGAATGCAAGGACAATATATATATATATATACAGTATATATATAAATAACTAGAAAAAGTTTGGATCAGAAAGTTTGAAGAAGTTTAAAGTGGTTTGAAGTTTAAATTAGTTTGAAATTTAAATTAGTTTAAAGTTGAGATTAGTTTGAAGTTTAAATTAGTTTAAAGTTTACATTAGTCTAAAGTTTAAATTAGTTTGAATTTTAAAGTAGTTTGAAGTTTTTAAAATAGTTTAAAGTTTAAATTAGTTTGAAGTTCATATTAGTTTAAAGTAGTTTAAGGTGGTTGCTATGGTGTTCTAAGGTATTTTGATTGGTTGCTATGGTGTTGCTAAGGAGTTCTAAGGTATTTTGGGCGGTTGCTTGGCTGTTATTAGGTATTTTGGTTGGTTACTAGGGTGTTCTAAGGAATTTTGGTTGGTTGCTATGGTGTTGCTAGTGTGTTCTAAGGTATCTTATTAGCCCGGTTCTTTTCAATGTGGTTTTGGAAAACACAGACTAGTTAAATTATGCTGATAATAACGAAACTTGAGACTATAGTTGACTAACAATGCTTTCGGGAAACACAGTCCAGAGCGTTACTGACAGACTGGGGAGAGAGGAGGCGCAACAATGGAGAACAATGGGGAAAATAATCAACATTTAAGCATGTAAGCCTACTCTAGTAAAGCTCAAAAACAACATCAAGACTTTGTTAAAGGGCATAATATATATACATATTTAAGACAAAACATTTAAATGTCCTTATCAAGAACATCTCAAACTGTTGGTCTGACTGTTAAGTAAAACAATTGAATACTTTTCCTATCATTCATGTCAGTCTCACAAACACTGAGGTTTAATACCTAAGATTTGAGTTTAAAACAAACCCCTAACCTTAAATACGAGCAATAATAATATTGATTCTGCCTTTGCAAACACCACTAAATATACTTTCTGTGAAACTTGCTGCACATGCTGTGAGGAAACAGAGGGCAGAAGTGAATGATAGAGCAGGGAATAGAACAAGTCAGAGGTAATTATTGAGAAACGCAGATGATGAAGGAGAACGAGTGGGGGAGAATAAATTTGGCACTACAAAACTAATTTTCCCAAGGTCTAGGCAGCAGTAAAAAATCTGTTAAGTTGTTCTTCAGGGAGTCTGGTGATGAGTTAAAACCTTTCGGGCCAAGATGACTGAAGTGTGTGAAGGGCAGTCGCTCTTATTCCTGCCAGTAGCTTTAATGCAGCAATGCTTGGCTTCATCAAGTGCCCGTTTGATGACATCCTTTCCATCCGATCTTTCCATATGTGCAGTGCTGCCAAATGAAAAGTGTTGGTAGAATGTGAGAAACACTAGTCTTTACTCAATCTACATTGGCAATGTCACGCCACTTATTCAGAATGAGGGAAGTACACTGTGTATGATTGAAAATCTTGGTAATACTTTATTTTAAGGTGACGTAGTTACACACTACTACATGCACTTATAGTAATAACAGTAAATTATGCATAATTACACGTAACTAACCCTAACTGTAACCATAACTCTATAGTAAGTACATGTGGTTGATTAAATGAGTAGTTCACTTAAAAATGTCTTTCTATCGAACACAAATATTTAGAAGAACGCCGGTAACCAAACACTCTCAGAAAAAAAGGTACAAAGCTGTCACTGGGGCTTTATCTTTTCAAAAGGTAAACTTTTGTACCCAAAGGCTGTATATTGGTACCTTAGTGGTACATATTACCACCTATAATGTACATATTAGGAGCTAAAATGTACATATTACCACCTAAAATGGACATTTTAGCTCATGAAATGGACATATTAGCACCTGAAAAGTACATATTAGCACATAAATGTACATATATTAACAACTAAAATATACATATTAGTACCTAAAATGTACATATTGCCACGTAAAATTGACATATAGCTCATAAAATGGACATATTAGCACCTAAAATGTACATATTAGTACCTAAAATGTACATATTGCCACTTAAAATGGACATATTAGCTCATGAAATGTACATATTAGCACCTAAAATGTACATATTAACACTTAAAATGTACATATTAGTACCTAAAATGGACATATTAGGACCTGAAATGGACATATTATCTCCTGAAATGGATATATTAGTACCTAAAATGTACATATTGCCACTTAAAATGGACATATTAGCTCATGAAATGTACATATTAGCACCTAAAATGTACATATTAACCCTTAAAATGTACATATTAGTACCTAAAATGGACATATTAGGACCTGAAATGGACATATTATCTCCTGAAATGGATATATTAGCACCTAAAATTTACATATCAGCACCTAAAATGTACAAATTATCATCTAAAATGTATATATTAACACCTAAAATGTACTTATTAGCACCTAAAATGTACATATTAGCACCTGAAATCTGCATATTAGCAAAAGGTACAGCCCTAGTGACAGCTTTTGTACCTTTTTTCTGAGAGTGCAAGGAGGCAACTTCATGCCATACAAAGTCAATGAAGACGGTCGCTCAGGTTTAGACAAGAACATGGAAAAGAATTTTCCCACCCTGAAGCACAACATAGTCAACACCTCCCTTCACATCCTCATGGGATGAAGACTCTTGGGGAAACGGGTCTTAACTGAGCATGTGCGACCCGGGCTTGTCCTCCTTCTGGAGAGTTCAGCAAGAAAACAAAAATACCCAAAGGACTTCCTCCAGGGCCTACAAAATCTACTACGAGGACATACGATCCGTCCCCTTCTGCTCTCCACAACTCATAGATCTCAACATGCTGCAGAGATATAAGGGCAAAAGCTACAGCACAGGCGAACTATTGTGTTTCATTTCCCTCCCAAACCGTATTTCACCAGTCAAGAGACCCGTTCCCACAGATCTGCTCTGTTTTACACCTAATCATTGGCTTAACACCTCAAACGCCATCCGATTTCCATCATGGCACTGCGGTATCGTTTAGCACCTTGAAATACAGGCAATCAAAAGTTCCTTCGGACTCTGGAATATCAGAGATTGAAACTTAATGATATCTACCCGGACATGTGCACAGCAGACGCGCTCGAACCCTCGCAGATCACACAAATCACAGACAAACAGTCGTAATGTGTTGCGAGATGTTCTGGGAAGGCCCCCCCTGCACTATATAGTTATGACAAGAAGCAAATTGTGGTGACTGCTGTAATGTGGTCATGGACATCTGGAGAGCTGACTGACTAAACCCGATCTGGAAACAGAGCCGTTCATGAGGTAATGTTATACTGTCCAGATTCAGTCGGTGGAGTCAATGCTCCAACATTCCTTGAACTATTATCCCCAAGCACATCGTAAAAGTTTGTTGTTTAGGAACCTCGCGGTTAAAACTGCGTCCCTCTATGGAGAGGTGTTGGATCATGCGTTGGGAGCCGTGAGGTTTCATCAAACCCAGCTCCGGGTCGTGTAATGGTTCAGTCCGAGGGTAAGGACCTGCATATTTTCACAGTTGTGTTTTTAATGATCGAGAGGTCCGTACCAACAGGGTGCCTCCTTTGAGGAGAGCCCAAACACAACAGGTCTTGGCGAAACTCTGATTCTCGACTCAACCAAAAGAGCCAAAACCACAGTTTTGACTGAATGAAGCCTTTACTTTTCCTTGCCCAGCGCATTTATAATACAAATATGTCAAATTTGACGGCTGATGGTAAAATTGTTTGGAGACCGGTGGAATTGTTCACCCAAAAATATGTTTTTTAATGGAAGTCAATGGGTTCCAATGTTGTCTGGACCCCAATGTTCCTCGAAATATCTTCTTTTGTGTTCTGCAGGATAAAGTCTTTTAGGTTTGCACTGACATGAGGGCGAGGATCATAAAACTTGTTTCTGTCACAGAATGAAAAATAAAAAAAGGTAATTGCGACTTTTTATCTTACAATTCTGACTTCTTTTCTCACAATTGTGAGTTTACATCTCGCAATTCTGAATTTATTTCAGAATTGCGAGATATGAAGTCAGAATTGCGTGATATAGTTGCAATTGGTTGTTATAAAGTCAGAATTGCGAGATATAAAGTAAGAATTGAGAAATATAAACTATTCTGAGGGGAAAAAAATCAATTGGCCCTTAGAGTTGGCCTGATAACTCGCAATTGCGAGTTTATATCTCACAATTCTGAGAAAAGATGTCAGAATTTTGACAAATAAACGTGCAATTGTGTTTTATAAAGTCAGAATTGCGAGATGTAAACTCGAAATTGTGAGAAAAAAAGTCAGAATTGTGAGATAAAAAGTCTGTTCTGTTCTGTGATGAGCGTTCGTGACTCTCCTGTTCGAACTCGTTTATCAAAATGAACGAATCTTTTTTCGTGTCAACAAACGAAATGAACAAGTTGACTCGGGAAAAGATTCGTTCATTTTGATGAACGAGTTCGAACAGGAGAGTCACGAACGCTCAACACAGAAGCATTTGAGCTTATAAAACTTAAACTTTGTGATATATTTATTAAATGAGCGATCGTTTCGCTTGATAAGACCCTTATTCATCGTCTGGAGTCGTTTAAAGCCCTTTGAACAGTTTGCACTGAAACTCTCTTTTGGATTTTGAACCGTTTGGTTCCCATTGAAGTCCATTATATGGAAAAAAATCCTGGAATGTTTTCATCAAAAACCTTAATTTCTTTTCGACTGAAGAAAGAAAGACATGGACATCTTGGATGACATGGGGACGAGTAAATTATCAGCAAAAGCTTTTTTTTTTTTTTAAAGTGAACTACTCCTTTAATCAGGACATGCATAACAATTCTGCTTTTGGCTTAGTTTGGTGCAGTAAGTTTCTTACTCAATGTTAACATTTTGTTTATTAATCCGCTGTGTGAAAGTTATATCACACTCACAATTGTTCGATGAAAAGACATTTTAATGGCCATTTAAAGACATTGAAATCAAGATAAGCAGTAAACCATCAGAGGGTGTTTATGTTTGCATCATAGAACACCCAATGAAATATCATGGAAATGTCACAAAGACCTGGATATATCAAACTGCACAGGTTCAAGATTTGACATTTGACTTTGGTATTGTGCAGTTTAATCCATGGCTAAATAAATCTGCCGTACACTCCCCCACTTCTCTATTTACTGAACCTGGACGTCTTTGGCAATGCAGTCGGGCGGGAGAAGTTGATGAATAGGTTTTACTCGGGCTGAACTGTCCAATCTGCAGTTATTTAGTGCTCAGCATCAGTAATCAGCTCTGTCACTCGGCCTTATTAAAACCCCATTACTCCTCTTTAGCGCAGGTCTCGGAGGCCGTGTATAACAAACCTCCACTCTTCTTCTGTTATCCGCACGAGATCCACACACTCACGCCCCACGCGTTGTGCAAATCTGATAATGGAAACACATGACGAGGGAATGCTAGTAATCAGGACGTTTACAAACAACGGGTAATGACAGGAGCACGTGTCCGCCCGTGAGGAGAGAGAGAGAGCTTGAGGACAGCGTGGGCCGTGAGACAGAAACACCAGTTTACAGGAGGATAATAGATAACTCCTGCTGGGAATTCAGTTCACCCTTACCTTTGTTTAAGGAACACATTAAAAAAAAATAAAACCGTAATTTTTACGGTAACAAAAACGGCAGTTGTGGTTTACCGTCAAAAATACGGTAGCAACATTATTGGGTTTACATACTTAACTTAAAATTAACAGTAATAAACCGTATTTCATTATCTGATATAATGTTAATTTACCGACCTTTTGAAGTATTGATATCTGTTTTATACCATTGTAATATGATGACATCCACCAATCACAGCAGTGATGAGAGTCACATGATCAATCAAAGCTCATCACTAGCCCCTCTTTCACAAAAAACTTAATACTTTTATAAAGAAGCTGCATTCACATGCAATAAACACCATCATGGTAACACACATGAAATTAGAAAAATGCAATAGACATTGATTTAACAACATTAAATGTAACATAAAACCCTAATGCTGATTAGAAATAGAAACCCTGATAACTGATTAGAAAAGAAAACTATGAGGAAACGGTTATTTCAACAAAAATACATAAAATGTGAAGTTTCACACGGGGAATGTCAATTCACGGTTTTCCACTGTTCTTCTTCACTTTTGAAAACTGTAAATTTAATGGTATTTTACTGTAAATTACATTAAATGTACCATTAGATCTATCACAGTTACTTTCTGTGTATAGTACGTCTATAGTAGATCTTTTACAATTAAAATCACGATAAATTTTTGCAGTAGTCCATTCATTTAAAATTGATTTTTAGATTTACACTTTACTCGTGCGTAGCGGTGGCGCTAATCGTTCAGAATGAGCTGAGTTGATCACTTTACGGGATCTTGTAAATGGGAGTAATTCGAACATTATAAAAATATATATATGAAGAGTTCAGATGCAAAAGCCTCTAAGTGCTATTTGAAATTTTCTTCTAAAATGACCATTTTTATCAAGCTTGTATATTTAAGTTCAGTAATTTCACTTAAATGATAATTAATAGGTAATCTTCATTGCCATTTAAGTGAAATTACTGAACTTAAATATACAAGCTTGATAAAAATGATCATTTTAGAAGAAAATTTCAAATGGCACTTAGAGGCTTTTGCATCTGAACTCTTCATATATTAACTGATATATATATATATATATATATTAGTTAAAAGAGGTAAAAATATGTGAGAGCTGTTGAATTATTCAAGACTCAAATCCTCAGAAGAAAACTGAGCAAATAGTGCCACAAACAGGGTTAATAAACCTCATCATTTGTTATCCGTCCTTGAAGAATCTGAAGTGAAACCACACCTCAAACACATGAGTCGCCAAAAACAACCATCCACGGAGCAGCGTCTCTAGCCCAGGCCTGAACCTATAGTGTCTGTTATACATCCCAAATAAGGGAAGTGAACGTCGGAGACCGTGAGGATTTGAACGGCTTTAGCTCCCGATATCCTCCCTCATATTGTACGGCCATTTGTAATAATGAAGTAAAGCTAAATTTAGCTATTCGTAAGCTGAGAAATCTGTCTGTGTTGGATTTGTCTTGAGAGCGGGAGACGTGGAGATCCCTTTTAAGATGGCAAAGCAGGCTCCACTTTTAGATGTGTTTTTCCATAATGGGAAGATATTTGAGATGTTCCATTGAGCATTATCTTTTAGCCTTAAAGAGGTTTTATTAGCGTCTTTGAAATAAACTCTGAAATATCCCCTGAGGTTTAGATGAGCGAGGGTGGTCTGTCTACCATTCCCAGCTGAACAACAGATGCCTCGGGATTGTGGGAAAAGATGCCGGCTGCAGGTGTGGCCAATGTGTGTTTGCTACCAAAACTCCACAGCACTCGACCTGAGACGCGCTGAGTGTTTCAAGGCCAACCGATCGCATAGAGAGGAACTAAACACTTGCCTCTTTACATTCAGCGACATAGATATACACACTAGATGCGTCAAAACCGCTGCCATCTTGGAACAGGGGTCTTGTCATGCGAAGTAGCTCTAGGTAACGCTGCTATCTCCACTTGTACTTCGAATTCATGGATTTTTGGACTTTTGTGCTGCGTATGGATGTTCACACAAACTTTTTTCTGAGAATTTTTAATGTTTTTCATTTTCTCTGGACTCAATGATAAATACATGTCTGACCATTGGAACAAACCAAAAAAAAAAAAAAACTACAAAATCGCATTCATGCTCTCTAAACAATGCTGGGTTGTTTGAACCCAAATTTGGGTCAAATATGGACAAACCCAAATGTTGGGTTAAAAATGTCATTTCAAATTAACCCAACTTTCACTTTCAACTGTACATTTTTAAATTGCATTTTTAACCCAACATTTGGGTTTGTGACCCAAATTTGGGTTGAAACAACCCAGCATTTTTTTCGAGTGACGATTTACGGTGATTGTATTTTTGTTAGGCCTTGACGCTGATGCATTAAAGAGGATGAGCTCCCCTGATCCATGATGGCGGCTCTATTGACACATTCACAATAAACTGCCGTAGCCAAGGCGACATCTAGTGTGTATATCTAATATGATTCAGCAAGAGGTCAAAGATGAATGATCATGAGTCCAGAATGAAATTAATTGGAAGGCATTTTGAGCTGTTGAATTGTTTTCTTTGGGCATTTTATGCTTTGAATCAAGACTTTTCCACAGCAGTCATTGTTCAGTGTTAAATGGAGGATTGGTGTTCAGGCCGAACTAATGTTCACAAGCACAAGATGTGCCCTGTTAAGCTCAGCACGGGACAATTATCCATTAGTAGGCATGGAGTTGTGTGGTAGAGTTGCATTATCATCTCAGAGGCTAACAGTGTACCAATCTCCCTCAGCTCACCCCATAGATGAAGATTACAGGTCAGACGTCTATATTCATGTTTTTGGTTGTTTTTCTTCTCTTTTCTTTTGTGTGTATATGAGGAACACACACACAAACACACTCTTACACAAACACACTCACACATGCACGCTATCTCTCTCACACACACACACACTCACGCACACAGACACACACTCACACATACTCTTACACACACACACACACACAATATAGATTTTCTATGTATTCTGTGTATGTCTTTGGATTAGGTGTGTAGTGTTGTGATTCCTCAGTGTAGGGTCGGCCGCTCCATGTTATTTACTTTACTAACTGCTCATATACTCCATGTTATTTACTTGCATATAAAGAACGCTATTGACACTTTTATGAGTGTTAGTGTTGATTTTGGACCCTGAACCACCACAGGATCATGTTTAAATATAATTCAATCATATGAGTTATGTTTGTTATGTTTGTATGTAAAACCCATACGGGTAAGTCCTGTCTCCATTAATGAAGACTTATGGTCTACTACAATTACCACACCCAAAAATATGGGTAACTGCCTCCACTATACATACACACACACACACACACACACACACACACACACTGTATATGATTTCCCACTCAAAATTGGACATTCCCGATGCCAAGCCTTAGTCAGTCCTCCAGGCATTGTGTGTGTGTATGTGTGTGTGTGTTTATGGCATATCCATACTTGGAGAAAGTGCACATCACTGTGGTCAAACCAGACTGACAATATGAAATATCCTGACGTGTCAGACACACTCGCATGTGTTTGTTATCCTGTGGGAAGAGCCGTCACACACAAGTGGATTTCATTCGTCCCTGAAGGCCAAAATATAAAGAGAGTTCAAGGTCTTTACATCGTGTGTGTGTGTGTGTGTGTGTGTGTGTGTGTCTGTCTGTGTTTGTGAGAGTGTGTGTGTGTGTGTGTGTGTGTACTACGTATACGTCTAAATATTGTTCATAAAAATAAATCACTCTGACTGACCATTTTCTGGGACAAAATTGAGATGAAAGGTCCAATTAATCCGAGTTTGCAGATTTACAACCAAACACAACAACAGATCCGTCAGTATGACTGATCAAAGGCTGAGACTGACTGCTAAATTAATTTATTCTGATCTAAATAAATATGCTGGATATAGATTTTCACAATGCTATTAAAAAGGCAACAAGAAATCGAAACTTTAAAAAATAAAGGCGGGGCTTTAACCTGTCACTCACATGAGATTAGCCAATAGCAAACCACAACCATCCAATCAGTTCCACACAGACACAATCAAGCCCCGCCCACATCATTCTTGTTCTAGAAGAGTTTCACTCGGATATACGACACAATAGATAAGAAAAGACGTGTTTCTTGACAATCTTAAAGTAGCCTATACAGGTCTTAACACTCATCTTTTTCTTTTTCCCCTTTGAACCTCCAGTTTCAATTGTCAAAACTGGGTTGCGAATGCTGCTTCATGTTGACTTTAAACAGCGGCTAGTTCCTTAGTAACTAGCATAACTCCCTGACTGGATCCCTGTCATTTACAACGGCTAATACAGTGTGTTTAACATTTAAACTTTTTTATGTGATCACATTATTTCTTTGTTAAATATAGGGGGAAAGAGTTTCCAAGTTTTCCACACAGCTTGCTCTTAATATTAACCTCATTTTCATTTACCCAATGTTTTGAGCCACCCTCGCTGAACCACACAAATTGGCTGCTTTACACACGCACACACACTATGTTCACCTCATTAATGCTGGGCGTTGCTTAGCGAAACGTCTGTTGGTATTCATTGTTCCCCTCGAATGAGCCAAGAAAACGACGACTACGACCATAATCGCAGGTCACACTCAATTAGCACCTGCCTCACTCTTTTTTACACACACACACTTCTCGTTTTGGGGACAATATGGAGTTGGACCCGACTCTCCTGGCGTGAAGCCCGAGTTGGGTGTGTACCAGTGTAACAAGAACCGTGCCAACCGGGAAAACAGTCCTCCGGGGATCTGTGTTGGTGCCCGAACACTGGCTTTAAACTCAGTCTGATTTAAATATAACAATAAGCTGAACAGAATTGAGTCTTGTACTTTCTACATGACGTATTGCAGAAACCTGTCAGGAGCCTCCAGTCCTCAAGAGGGCGATAGAGATAATTGTGCCATTAAAACACTGTGTTATTATTAAGATCGCTATTTTCAGTTCATCCGACTACCGCTAACTATAAACACTGTTGCCATGCCAACCTTGACTATAAATGTGTTGACAGTTGAACTATTTTAAGCCACCGCATGTCAACAGTTAAACTAAGTTTAGCTATCAACAAGCTAACAAAATAGACAATACCTAACTTCAGGTTTAAAAAAATCAACATTTGGATAACTTAGCTAAAAAAATCTCAACCGTTTAACTTTAAATTAGGGCTGTCAAACGATTAATCGCGATTAATCGCATCCAAAATAAAAGTTTGTGTTTACATAATATATGTGGGTGCACTGTGAATAATTATTTTGTTTATATATAAATACACACACATGCATGTATATTTAAGAAAAAAATATTATTTATATATAAAATATTTATATTTATATATAATTTAAATTATATATAAATCTATATACAGTGTATACATGAAAATATTTCTTAAATATATACATGCATGTGTGTGCATTTATATAAAATAATTATACACAGTGCACCCACATATATTATGTAAACACAAACTTTTATTTTGGATGCGATTAATCGCGATTAATCGTTTGACAGCCCTACTTTAAATATAAACTTGTTGACTGTTGAACTAACTTTAAGTTTCAACATTTGGATAACTAGAGTCCCCCCGTAGTCGTCAATAATTGTATCCCTTAAAACTCATCTTTGATTGCTAAAATGACATTTAGAAGTTTTTTCCTTGGAAAAAAAACAGTTTGAATGTAACTCGACACCCTTGCCTCATTTAGTATGCGCGGTTCTATGAATATGCAAATGAGCCCCGCCTCCACTCACTCACTCACTCACTCACTCAGAGATCCACTGGTTGACGATCACACGTTGATCTGATTGGTTACGAGGTGGTTTGTGAGGTCAGAAACACCAGCGATTTCAAAGCGTGTTTTTGAGACTGTCTTTGGTTCACTGCAGTTTTAAGGAGGAAATACTCAGCAATGCTGTCCACTTATCAACTTACACATGGTGTGTGTCTTAAAGCATATTAAAAACACCACACAGACACATAAACAACATTAAGAGTTTGACTTTCTCTACAGGAGGGCTTCAACTCTCAACATGTCAACGGTTAACTAAAACTATAAAAACACCTGTTATGTATTTTTCATTGCATTATCAATCAGGCCCCGACACAATTTTGTAGTGCAATGATGTAAAATCAATCTCGAGTAGCAAGAACATTCCTGGTCTAAAGCGTTGCATAATCATTTTGTAAACATATGCATGTGGTTGGCGACGAGGTGATGGTGAACTCAGTCCTCAGCACACCGAGATCCCTCGCCAAAAACACAGTAAAAATATTTACAAGCTTTTCGTGGACAAGATTTACAGTGATGAAACCAAAAAGGAACAAGTTTGTTTAAACATGCACTGATAAATATAATAAAAGGTCTGCCAGAATGGAGGTTGTAAGTGATAGTATCGAGTTATAAAACATCTCTAATATAGTGGAATATGTCTGTCCTGGATCAGCGCAGATTGTAGTATATTACTGTGATGCATGAGCCGAGGGAAACTCACACCGGGATTGAACAGATTTACTGCCTTTGTTTATGAGCTGTTTTTACAGTACAGTGTGGAGATGCACTGGGACATGTCCACACCACTGTAATGTCAAAACATCTCCTGAGAACCTCTTACAGAGGCGCTTGAAGCACTTGAATTTGACTTTTTGAAATTAAAGTCCTGGATAACCCTTGAAAACAGCCATTTTTATGAAGAAGTACTTGAATTATTGACAATATATGGGACATTTAATTGATAAACTAATCTTTTCGCACCAATTGAAAGCTGCAGTCCATCTGATATACATATAGAGGTCTTTTGCATGGCTATGAGCGTGATGCTACACAAGTATATGATACAGCTTTTATTCTCATGTCAATCATGTATTCATGGGAGAAAAAAAAATAGTTTGAATGAGAAGAGCAATATCTATAGGCTCTATGCACAACTGCAGTACTTCCTGAACTTCAGCCAGCTCCTTGTTTCCTGTATACCATTATTGGACAATTTGATTAATTCAGGTGTGCTTGACCTCAGTAGTCACGGCAACAATAATCAAACACACCTGAATTAATCAATGTGTCCAATAATGCCAGACAGGAAACAAGGAGCTGGCTGAAGTTCAGGAAGTAGTGGAGCTGTGCATAGAGCCTATTGCATGTGTTTGATTTTGTTTTATTAGTTTATTTTTATTTATGTATTTACCTTTTTTAGAATCTAAAAGTTAATAAAGAAAGATTTTGTTTGTTAAAGCTACACTGTGTCACTCTTTTAGTTTATTCTAAGCTAAAAACACTTAGTTCTTTCAAAAATAGTTGTGCTCATTAATGTATATTTACTTCGTTCAAGCAATGTAATATGTATAAGTGTATAATATGCCATTGAAAATACATACGGGTAAGGGGTTCTAATGTCGGTCGCCATGTTGCCCCTCCATCTTGAAAGTACATTAGCCAAAGAGGGACATACCCGTTAATTCAAGCTTCGCCTTTCAATTTTACGTTTGAGTTAACACTCGTGGACGAGGTCGAACTGGAAGCCATGTTAATCTTGGACTACATTGGCAACTGTAGGAGTTAAAACGAAATTGGAATTGAGAGGAAAAGAAACTAATATTCACGGGATGGTCATATACCTTTTCACCACTAGATGGGGGTAAAAATCACACAGTGTAGCTTTAAGATCTCTGATTGTAGTCCTTAAAAAAATAGCCTAATGCTTGAAAAGTCCAGGAATGTGATTTTACAGTATCTGTACAAACCCTGTCTAAGAAAAACAACCACACACACACACACACACACACACACACACACACACTGCGGTCACACTGTTAGTTATGAGTTTGTTTTCAATCTCCAGGTTATCCTGCAAGCACATGAGTTTGCTCCAACATGTTAGGCATTTCATAAAGAGGGAGAGAGGGCAAAAAAGGAAGAGCCAATGGGAGTTAGGCAGGAGTTTTGGCTCATAATGAAGACCAGATGGTTTACCTTCACTGGTAGCCACATTCTTGGGAGCTTTGGTGGGTGTGTGATCCGTGCCGGAGCTCACATCGGAGGAGAGACTGGAGCTTCCCTTCCCTGGGACAAAAAGGAAAGAAGAAAACAACAGTGGCCACGTTTACATGTAACCAAATCATCCGATAGTAATGGGATTCACGGCTCAATCGGACTGAAACGCCTTCATGTAAACACCTTGACCGATCCCACTGAGCTCGATATGAATTGAAATTTCGATCGAAATTTTGAAAGGCGGGGTTTATTCCTTTTCTACTCCGATCGACAGAACATGTCAACACTGGATTGGATTGAAATGAAAACAAATGAAATGAATGGACACATATGAAATGATGTTGAAATATCGTAATTATGTTGAAATAGCGTCATGACATAGAAATAGCGTAATGATGTAGAAATAGCATAATGACGTTAAAATACCGTTATGACATTGAAATAGCGTAATGATGTTGAAATAGCGTCATGACATAGAAATAGCGTAATGATGTAGAAATAGCGTAATGATGTTGAAATAGCGTAATGACATACGTTGAAATAGCGCAATGACGTTGAAATATTGTAATGACGTAGAAATAGCGTAATGATGTAGAAATAGCGCAATGACGTTGAAGGAGCATAATGACGTTAAAATACCGTTATGACATTGAAATAGCGTAATGATGTTCAAATAGAGTAATGACATAAGTTGAATTAGTGTAATGATGTAGAAATTGTGTAATGATGTTGAAATAGCGCAATGACATTGAAATAGCATTATGACGTATACGTTAAATTACTGTAATGACATTGAAAAGTGTAATGATGTTAAAATAGCGTAATAACATACATTGAAATAGCATAATGACGTAAAAATAGCTAAATGACGTTGAAATAGCATAATGATGTTGAAATAACGTAATGATATAGAAATAGTGTGATGGCGTAGAAATAGCGTAATAACGTAGAAATAGCGTAATGATGTGTAATGACATACGTTGAAATATTGTAATGATGTAGAAATAGCGTAATGACGTTGAAATAGAGTAATGACATACGTTGAAATAGTGTAATGATGTTGAAATAGCGCAATGAAATTGAAATAGCGTAATGATGTATACGTTAAAATACCGTAATGACATTGAAATTGCGTAATGATGTTAAAATAGCGTAATAACATACATTGAAATAGCTAAATGACGTAGTAATAGCGTAATGCCTTTGAAATAGTGTAATGGCATAGAAATAGCGTAATGCCTTTGAAATAGCGTAATGATGTTGAAATAGAGTAACGACATACATTGAAATAGCGTAATGATGTTGAAATAGCGTAATGATGTAGAAATAGCGTAATGTATGTTAATGTACGTAATGTTAATCGTATAAAGAGCCGATGTAGGAGATGACATTTAAACGCGCGCCTCGACCCGATCACACGTTCAGTGTTCATGTAAACACTACATTCAGATTCATCAGTCGGTATGAATTCAGTCCGATTGAAAGAAAGGGTGTGCTTGTTTTAGAGCTCATAGCATTCAGTCCCATTGGCAGCTGTGGGAACACTGGTGTGAAGGGTGGGTGCAGCGCTTCCCACTGTAAGTCAATATTATAACAGATGCAATAAAAGTACCATCGGACACTTTGGCCCCATCACTCATTCACTCAGTGAAAGCGAGGAAACTCCTCTTGTTCCTAATCCAGAGTGAGGGCTGAGGTTTTCATGATTAAAGATTTGGAGAGGAACTCATCACCCAAAACTCATCAGGAATGCGCCGAAGCTGAGCAAAACCCTTCGTTTCTTTCTGCCAAGTGAAGAAAAAGGCAATATCCGTGACTGGAACAATAGATGGAAGAAGTTACTTTAGTGTTTCGAATACTGGCAGAGTTTGCAGTTTCGCAGTGATCCTCCAAGACGGATTTATCTATCGTACATTAGGACATTTTTTGGCCACTGTGCAAAAAACTATTCATGATGGCTTGTTACTTGTATTGGTTGAGGTTTAAGAGGGTGAATAAGTTCAGTACATGCACATTAGTTCACATTTGTGTATTTGAATGTTGGATTGGTGTTGTAATAAAAATGTGGTCATTCATAGCCTGGAACGGAGATGCTTCAGACATAAATCAAAAACACTTCCACCCTCCTCAAGGTTATTGTCCCCCAGTCGCAGGGGCAAGCCAGTGTTAAGAGCCTGAATTTCCATGCTTAGGTGGTATATTACCATAGCCATGCTAACCAGTAAAGCTAACCAATCAGGGGTGCGTTTCCCAAAAGCATCGTTAACCAATTGGTTACAACTTAATTTAACGGTTCCTGAAATTCACAAACAGAATCTCAACAGATCTTGATGTGAATAGCAGCACAGTTTACATTGATTTTAAGTCTCCCTGTGGTGAAATTTAAGCTTTTAATGTTGTTTATGTGTCTATGTGGTGTTTTTAATATGCTTTAACACACACCATGTGTAAGTTGATAAGTGGACAGCGTTGCTGACTATTTCCTCCTTAAAACTGCAGTGAACCAAAGACAGTCTCAAACACACGCTTTGAAATCGCTGGTGTTTTTGACGTCACAAACCACCTCGTAACCAATCAGATCAACGTGTTATCATCAACCAGTGGATCTCTGAGTGAGTGAGTGAGTGGAGGCGGGGCTCATTTGCGTATTCATAGAACTGCGCATACTAAATGAGGCAAGGGTGTCGAGTTACATTCAAGATATTTTCAAGGATAGATGGCATTACTGACTACTTGTAGAACCATTGTTTTCTCAGTGTGAAGGACATTAATGATCTAAAGAACCTTTTTTCCTCTATAAAGAGCCTTTTGTGCAACGGAAAGGCTCCATGGATGTTAAATGTTCACCATCCCAGACTCTGTGGCCCTCAAAGATTATTTGGACAAACTCACCTGCACCATTACTATCGTTTGCTTTGCAGATGCTGCTCGGGTTTGATTGATATTCTTACAGTTTTAAGATTCACTTAAAGGAGTAGTTCACTTTTGAAAAAAAACGTTTGCTGATAATTTACTCACCCCCATGTCATCCAAGATGTCCATGTCTTTCTTTCTTCAGTCGAAAAGAAATTAAGGTTTTTGATGAAAACATTCCAGGATTTTCTCCATATAATGGACTTCAGTGGGAACCAAACGGTTCAAGGTCCAAAAGACAGTTTCAGTGCAAACTACAAACTGTTCAAAGGGCTTTAAATGATTCCAGACGATGAATAAGGGTCGAAATCACAAATCTTTTTTTGAGTCATTTGGTTCATTCAACAAACAAAATGAAAGAAATGACTCGAAATAAGATTTGTTCATTTTGATGAACGAGTTCGAACAGGAGAGTCACAGAACAGAGCAAGGCGAGCATTTGAGCTTTTAAAACTTAATCTTTGTTATTTATTTTTTAAATGAGCGATCGTTTCACTCATTCCGAGTCGTTTGGTTTAAATAATACGAACAAAACAAACAAATTGACTCGGAAAAGATTCATTTTAATGAACGAGTTCGAACAGGAGAGTCACGAACGCGTATCACAGAACAGAGCAAGGCGAGCATTTGAGCTTATAAAACTTAAACTTTGTTATTTATTTATTTAATGAGCGATCGTTTCGCTTGATAAGACCCTTATTCATCGTCTGGAATCGTTTAAAGCCCTTTGAACAGTTTGCACTGAAACTGTCTTTTGGACCTTGAACCGTTTGGACCCCATTGAAGTCCATTATATGGAGAAAAATCCTGGAATGTTTTCATCAAAAACCTTAATTTCTTTTCGACTGAAGAAAGAAAGACATGGACATCTTGGATGACACGGGGGCGAGTAAATTATCAGCAAAAGTTTTTCAAAAGTGAACTACTCCTTTAAGAGTCCGAATATCTTTCATGGCCACTGGGAAGATTGTCTTTTATGAATGTAGAGAGTGTATAAATCAAGGCAAATGTGGAATGTGTGCTCAATAGTCCCACTCATTCAGTCTCCATCTGGAATACCTTTTTTTAAAAAAAAAAAATCTCCATAAAGGTGGAAAAGAGCTCTTATATGACTTATGGATTAAGGTCATCGGATCAGGAGCAGGACTGGACACAAATTTGAAGGAAATCTCCTTTGCAGTCTTTTGTAATTTCTCCCTTTTCGTGATGGGAGTGGCTGCGTTCGGGATGGCAAACGACTGACAGCTTAATGACTCAAATTTATTTTCAAAGTCCAGCAGAGCACTTTCCTTCCTCGTTTAGTAGGAGAGAATGGAGACTTTTGGATTTTCCAGTCGTTATTTTTACAGGTCAGAGTTCAGTTGTAGTTCAGATCTCAAATCAATGATCTATTCTTCTACATCAGATGCTCTTAAATACGCTCACTGTATCAGGAGAAGGATCACGCAAACCTTAAAGGAGTAGTTCACTTTTAAAAAAATCTTTTGCTGATAATTTACTCGCCTCCATGTCATCCAAGATGTCCATGTCTTTCTTTCTTCAGTCGGAAAGAAATTAAGGTTTTTGATGAAAACATTCCAGGATTTTCTCCATATAATGGACTTCAATGGGAACCAAACGGTTCAAGGTCCAAATGAGAGTTTCAGTGCAAACTGTTCAAAGGGCTTTAAACGATTCCAGACGATGAATAAGGGTCTTATCTAGCGAAATGATCGCTCATTTAATAAATAAATAACAAAGTTTAAGTTTTATAAGCTCAAATGCTCGCCTTGCTCTGTTCTGTGATGAGCGTTCGTGACTCTTCTGTTCGAACTCGTTCATTAAATGAATGAATCTTTTTTCGAGTCATTTCGTTCATTTTGTTTGTTGAATGAACCAAATGACTCGAAAAGATTTGTGATTTCGCTAGACAAGACTCTTATTCATCGTCTGGAGTCGTTTAAAGCCCTTTGAACAGTTTGCACTGAAACTCATTTGTACCTTGAACCGTTTGGTTCCCACTGAAGTCCATTATATGAAGAAAAATCCTGGAATTTTTTCATCAAAAACCTTAATTTCTTTTCGACTGAAGAAAGAAAGACATGGACATCTTGGATGACATGGGGGCGAGTAAATTATCAGCAATTTTTTTTAAAGTGAACTACTCCTTTAAGTATTAGTGAAAGGTCCACCAAGTATGCAAAATATACTTATTTATTAATTATTATTATACCATGAGAATTTGTCAGATTGTCTGTCATGGTTAGAAATTTTATCAAAATGTTAGAAATACTCATTACTATCAGCTTTTATGGGAGAATAAATAAGCTTAGTTTGACATTTTGTAAAATTGAGAATGACCCATCTCTGTGTTTACGCCTATTTTAAAGACAGTGTGTGTTCACCACATTAAACCTGATTTCTATGCATCGTCAGGCTTATACCATACATTTTAGGTCACATGTGTCATTATTTGGTATTGAGTTGAGAAAATCATCTGTAAAACCGTACGCTAGCTGCTTTTTCAGCAAATCTCAGCGGTTTTAGCTCTCCATTCTGGATAAGCGTGCAGCGTCTCTTTTAGCAGCAAAGCAATACAGTTTCCTCATCCATTTTGATTAAGCTGAAAACTTGAAGCTTTGTGAAAGCTTTGCCTAGCAACATAACAATAACAGCGCCGGTCTCGAGGCGCGCGAAACACGTGGGGTCCAGTTGAGTCACGTTCTGCTCACTACAACAGGAACCCGAGCAGATGTTCTGGATCAGCGATGTCACCGCAACATGTCGTCAACAACGTGGCTCACGTCATTCGGCTTTAGAAATCCTAGTTATCCCGTTACGGCAGAGGTGAGAAGAGTTCATTGAGTCATTCGATGCATCAGCGCTAATCTGACAGCTGGTTTGAAAGGTCTTCACACAACAGCTTTCCCGCGACGTATGTTGGCAACGTTTCACCAAAGGCATATAGCAGCACATGAGCAACAACTGTGAACAGCGTTTCTCAGTGTTTATCCTGCGTGGATGCTTGATAAGAGGAACTTGTTTACAGAGACGTCGGTGTTTGTGGGATGAATGCTGAGCTGTGCTCATATGGAGCCACTTGTGGTTCAAGTTTATGACCTGACAGAGGATGAAGAGCCATAAACCAACCCTTGTAGGGATAGTTGACTTTGAAATTATTTTTTTAGTGTTTTATCTTACCTCAAGGGCATCCAAGATTCCGCAGTATTTTCAATCTTGACATTTTTAGGTCTGTCAGTCATATAATGCAGGTCTATGGTCACCACCTCAAAGAGCCCACGAGGGCAGGGAGTTCAACACTTCACCGGACCCTCTTGAGCCTCCGTAGAAATTGAGTTATCAAAAGAGCCAAGGCTGAGGGGAGACATAATTGTTTTCTGGTCTGGAAAACAACTTCTCAAAAGCTTTCATATGTTTCCTGTCCTGTGCTTGCGCACAAAACACAAGGAGAAATGCACCAGGCCTGAAGAGAAATGCAAAATCAGGGGTCCAGAGATCCAAATATATCAACTTTTATATGCGGTAAATAGAGTTACAGAGACAGAATGGTTCATTTGCCATTGTTTAGCAACTATTAACACAATCACATTTGTGCACTAAATACACTCTCTGAAAAAAAGGTACAAAAGCTATCACTGGGGCTGTACCTTTTCAAAAGGTAAACTTTTGTACCCAAAGGCTGCATATTGGTACCTTAGTGGTACATATTAGCACCAAAAATGTACATATTAGCACCTGAAATGTACATAATAGCACATAAAATGTACATATTAGCACCTGAAACGTACATATTAGCACCTGAAATGGACATATTAGCACCTGTAATGAACATATTAGTACCTAAAATGTACATATTAGCACCTAAAATGTACATATTAGCACCTAAAATGTACATAATAGGACCTAAAATGGACATATTAGCTCCTGAAATGTATATATTAGCACCTAAAATGTACATATTAGTACCTAAAATGTACTTATTAGCACCTGAAATGTACATAATAGGACCTAAAATGGACATATTAGCTCCTGAAATGTACATATTAGCACCTAAAATGTACATGTTAGTACCTAAAATGTACATATTAGCACCTAAAATGTACTTATTAGCACCTGAAATGTACATATTAGGACCTAAAATGGACATATTAGCTCTTGAAATGGACATATTAGTACCTAAAATGGACAAAAGTTTACCTTTTGAAAAGGTACAGCCCCAGTGACGGCTTTTGTACCTTTTTTCTGAGAGTGTACCACATTATAAGATGAGGAGTTACTGCATTTAAACAGTTGCAATGAGCGAGAAGTGAACTCCAAGTAACTTGTGTTTCTAACATCTGTTTTACAAAAATACTACGCACCTGCTTAGATCACGGTGGTCCGAAGGAAAAACATTTTTTTTGTAATTGTTGGATGAACACACAAGCACTTGCATAGTGAACCAGGAGTAGAGAAAAAGACAGCTGTAGTATTTATTATTGAATCGTCATGTTTACGGTGAGGTTTAACTGAAATTCTCCCCTATAGATCCAATCAGGACGCATTGACACACATGATCAGGTAAAGCACTGATCGAGTCACTCTAGACAGATGTTGATGGCAGATGTCAACAAGCCCACATGAGTTTAAAGCTGCATAAACATCTGCACACACCATCATAAACCCCTCTGTTTGTAAATATGCGCTGTTACTTCTGGATCACAACAGCACAGAAACATCTACTCTGTGCCACTACGGGACACGTGAAACTGCACCAATGACTGTTTCCAAACAGGTTTCCCAAACGCTCCACTTATTTCCAATGTTCATACCGAGGAAGTCTACAATAGGAGAACGTTATCCGTTGGCATTTCCATTCATCTCAGTGAAGTTGCGACCCCAGATGCCACTGTGAATATTTGTCATGACTGATGACTTCTTGACAGCATGACATCATGACTTTTGCGTAAACATACACGCCACTTTCGAGTCAAGTGAGTTAACTTCAGGGGCGTTTAGACGACACCACTTTCACCTAAAAACGTCATTTACTCAACAACATTTTGGGAGCCCGAAAACGCAAATTTTTGAAAGCAGGTTTCAAAGTGCAAGTTTTAGAAATGTGTGAAAATTATATGTTTCTTTACAAAGAGACATCGCCATCTACTGGCCTGGCGGCAGAATACAGAAATGTTTGTTGTGGATTCTCTGTGAACCGGGGTAGTTTTGACAACATTGAAATAATTTAATAAATTGAAATAAAATATAAATCTGATCATAATCTTGATGCCAACAGTTCTCATTTTCATTCTGTTTCATTTCATTTAGGCTACTAAAATAACTAAACTGAAAAAAAAGGAAAAAAAAAATAGTAAAAATTACAAACAAAATTAAAATTAGTACAAAATGAAAACGGAGAAAATAAAATAAAAACGATCCAATCTCAATGATACTAAAATATCACTGCCTAGCCTATACCTTTACCTTTTTTTTATGGATCCATAAAAAAAATCTACAAAAAGCAACTTCTATTATATATATGGATCCATAAAAAAAATCTACAAAAAGCAACTTCTATTATATATATGGATCCATAAAAAAATCTACAAAATATATATGGATCCATAAAAAAATCTACAAAAAGCAACTTCTATTATATATATGGATCCATAAAAAAATCTACAAAATATATATGGATCCATAAAAAAAATCTACAAAAAGCAACTGCTATTATATATATGGATCCATAAAAAAATCTACAAAAAGCAACTTCTATTATATATATGGATCCATAAAAAAAATCTACAAAAAGCAACTTCTATTTGCTAAAAGTTCTATTTACATTTACAAATAAGATAGTTGTTGAAAGAACAATGTTTGAGCGGTTCAACAAGTACTAAGATGTAAGTTTTAAGAAGGAGGGAATCTTGTGTCGCCCTTGTATTTGATGTAATAGGGGGCGTGGTCTGTAAACAGCGTTCTTTACAGTGGGGTGGGCGTGGTTGGTAGCGTGTTTGGGGCGTGGCTGTCTTCCTGACGCAGACACATTTACCAGGTAACCACGCCCCCTTTGTTTCGTCTGTTTTAGAGGCAGGTGTCTCGATCAGGATGACTTTGACTGTGTCTCTCAGGTATTATTTTTTTAATACCACGTTTTATGTGTGTAACTAAAATTACATATGCAGCTTCAATCACTAGCCACATCTCATGAATTTAGCCGTGTTTTAATACACTTTGTTTGTACCATTTCCTCATTAATTTAACTTTTTAGCTCCTCTTACAAAATAAAAATCTTTTTAAATCATTTTAACAAAGTTGCACAATCCCCCTCCCTTTTAGTGGAGAGACTTTATCAACATTGGCTTAATTTATTCAAATTTATTAAAACTCATCGGTTTCATTAATGAATATTTCTACATAACTGTACTTATTATTACAACACGAAAAGACACCAGTGCATGACAGTTGCTAAAAAAATAGAAAATCAGATAAAAGTTCATCGCATAAAAGTTCTCAGGGAAAAGATCGCATACCTTCACTTCCATACTGTTTGCCATTGTTCGCACCCATCCTGAAGAACACATAGTCTCTCCACACACTGAAGCGTTAATGTGACACGGGGAAAGTCCTCGAGCTGACACGATACACATCCATCAGTCAAAGTCTTCTTCAAACCAGAGAGCAGAGCAAAATCCAGATGTTCTTCTGTCTGAGGAAAATGCCCATTATCGAGAAGCTGATGTGGAGCGGGCGGACCCGACGTGTGTGTGTGTGTGTGTGTGTGTGTGTGTGAAGAGCTGAACCACGCTAAACTCACTTACACTGAGACCAGAGACTGTGATGGAGGGCTGGACCAGCCTTAAAGAGACCCTCGGTTTAAAACCACAGATCATCTAAAGTATAGTGTTAGGGGACATCATAGCTCATTAATATAATATAATAGGCTATAATATAATATAATATAATATAATATAATATAATATAATATAATAGGCTATAATATAATATAATATAATATAATAGGCTATAATATAATATAATATAGTATAATAATATATTCCCATATAAAAATGATAATATATAATATAATATAATATTATATAATAACGGCTAATATAATAACATTAGTGCCGCACAATGATTAATCGCATCTAAAATAAAGGTTTGTGTTTACATGTGTGTGTACTGTATAATTATTTTATATAGTAATACACACATACAGTATGCATGTATATAACCTATAATATATATATATATATATATATATATATATATATATATATATATATATATATATATATAAAAAGAAATATTTGCATATATATATATGCTGGATATACATTTATACATAATTTATATTATATACTGTATAGATTTTTTATAAGTATTTTATATATTTTTTATAAGAATTTTAAATATATATATATTTTTAAGGCTGTGCAAAAATTAATTGCGATTAATCGCATCCAAAATAAAAGTCTGTGTTTACATAATATATTTGTGTGTGCTGTATGTAATTATTTTGTATATATAAATACACACACATGCATGTATATATTTAAGAAAATGTGTTATTCACATATATAATATTTATATTTATAAAATACAGATTATGTATTTATATATATATATATATATATATATATATATATATATATATATATATATATATATACAGAATTTAAGCGCAAATAATTCTTAAATATATACATGCATGCATAGGTATTTATATATACAAAATAATTATATACAGCACTCAAATTATGTAAACACAGACTTTTATTTTGGATGCGATTAATCGCAATTAACTTTTGCACAGCCCTAATTTTTTTCTATATATAAAAGAATTATACACATGTACTGTACTAACGCATAAACGCAAACTTTGCGATTTATCTTTGCCCTGCACTAAATAAAATATAATATAGTCTAATGTATTGTAATGTAATGTAATATAATAAATAGTATTGGTCTCTTAAGAAGCACTTTATGAATGCCATTGCATTATTATAACGACTAGTGGTTGTCAAATTTGAATGGATCGTGTCCATGGTTCCTGCAGTACTGAAAACAGTGTATAGATGAGAGAAACAAACACTGCGATGTACAGCAGATGCATCTGAACATGTGGACCAATTAATAAACTAAATATTAACATCAGTGAAGGACATGAACCAAGTCTGCATCCTTACTGTGTGTTTCTATTGTTAGTTAGAGACTTCCTGCGCAGAATGAAGGCGTTCGGGACTATCAGCGGAAGAGCCTTTTACTCTCAACAACAGGGTATTTTTGTCTAGGAATTACTTCCATGAAACTCCCATAAATCAGTAATTGCCCTTGACCTTTATGTTGTAGCAACAATACAAAGTTCCTTATTTTTTAAGTGCCGATGGACTTTTATTGTCTGAGAAGTAAACATCGCTCTCTTTATCATATTCATATGATGACAAAGGTGAATAGACTCATGCCAAATTAACACAAGATCTTACTACTTTATTCCTAGACCACACATTTTTAAAAAGGTCTTTCTAAATACCAATGGCTGTTGTTAATTATGTATTCATTTATTATCCATCTATCAAACACAGATCTGAGCAGTCTGTAAAACATGTTGAGTTGCACAAATGTTATTTTTCTTGGAAGCGAGTTTGAGAAAACGTTTAGCGTCTGCTTTTGACTGGTGTGTGTTGGCTTACATGACCGGAGTCTGTTGGCTGTGTTTGTGTGTGTGTGTGCGAGAGTTAAACGCCAAGCCGGAGAGTTTCTCTCTCTCTCTCGCACACACACACACACTCTCCCTCAAACGCCAAGGTCAAACGCCAAGCCAGAGAAAGCCTTTACAGCCAAACACTCTGCAGCCCAAGAACACTATCTACTTCCTGTCTCTGGGGCTCTATTGATGGAGGCTGGCACACACACACACACATGCAGATGTGATACCAGAGCAGCAGGAAGAAAACCTTAAGCAGCTGCTCAGTATGTGGTTTTGAAAAGATGTGAAACCTGAGACCTGGAGAGAAGTTGCAGCGATTAAAGTTTTAAAAATTGTGAGGTTTAGTTTTATGAAATATTTGCTCCTTTCGTAGGATAGGGTGCAAAACATTGCAGTCAACAAAAACACACTTTTGAGGAGGCGCTTCCACTATAGAAAACCAAACGCTTCCACATTTCCAATGCGCACGTTTCTGACGCCGAGAGGCAACAAGTGTGACTAGTAGGGTTGTGTATCGTTTGAATTTGAACGATTCTGATTCCGATTCCTTGTTTCGATTCCGGTTCCCAACGATTCTCGAATTCTGATTCTTTTAAGAGGCAGGGTCAAAAAAGTTTAGCTAACCTTGCTAACCAACGGCCTTTCTGAAGGAAATACTCCTTTCTAAAGGGAAATACTCCTTTTGTCACAAATTTTGCATTTTGCCGAGATTTCGTTATTTTTAGAAAAGTGAAGCCACACTTTGGACCGCCGACGTAAGCTACTCATGTTCGACTCGCGCGGTTATGCCAACACTTCCGGTAGACGCTTCTTCATTGGTGTTGTTCAGCGGTTTCTCCTTCTGGTCGGCGGACTGTGAATATCGAAACTAGGAATCGAAATTTTAACTTTTGAACGATTCCGGGAAAAACGAAAAGTCAGTCCCGGTTCCAATCGATACTCGATTCTCGATACCCAACCCTAGTGACTATGTTATTCAGCACCATTCAGCAGGATTGAGATATATTTGGCACCACAAAGTACAAGAAGATATGTCTGAATATTGCAGGTCTAAGTTCCCAAATAAAATAGGCTAAATGGTGTACTTGAATTTTGTAAAAATAGGCTCTATGCACGATCGATTCCATATTTGTCTCAGCACGCCCACCTACTTCCGGTGCTGCGTCAGTCTATGGTCATAAGCCGGTTTTGCGATAGGTGGAGATAGTGTCAAATTACACTTGCTGTTTATAAAAACATCCTCTGGTTAACGTGAATGATGTTAACAACACTGTGAGGCAGTTAGCTGTCACGCAAGAGTAAAAAAGAGAAGTTATTTAAATTATATATTTCGAGCCAAATCAACAACTTTGAGTGTTAGTATTCTCTCATATCGTACGAAATTCGACTAGCGAATCAGCGTTTCTGAAATCGTTGTCTCCGTTTCTGAGAAAACGGATTTTATTACAGTTTTGCCGCCTATACACTTGGCCTGCAGAACGCGCTTCCGGAAGTAAAGACGCTGACTGAGATTCGTTCGAACACACGTCACCAGGGTTCGTGCAGAGAGCCTATTACAATCTCTGACAAATTTAAATAAGGGGGATTTAATTTATGGCCAGACTCATTGTCAAATAACCCCAAAACAAGAAAATGCATGACTCTTTCTTAAAATATATACCAGCGTAATTTTGTTGTCTTGTTTCCTCAGCAGTGATTGAGACATTATACCGGACATTACAATACTAATAATACTGAAGATTAAAGGGAAAAAAAATAGTAATTGCGACTTTTTCCTTTCAATTAAAAAGCAAATTCAGAATTGTGAGATAAAAGCTGAAATTACCCTTTTTTAAGTTTACTTTTTTCGGTGACGAAAAAAAAATGTAAGAAGCAAAAAAAAGTAAGAATGAGAATTTTTGCCATTACCCTAATATATATATATATTTTTTAATTCTGTGGCAGAAACAAGCTTCTTAATTTCTTTCATTTTAAATATTCAAATGTTAAACCATAGAGCTTTTAATTAGTCAAGAAACTGCAGGGAGACCCTAAAGATCCTCTTGGCCGCAGTTTTATAAATGATTCTCATTACAAATTTGAGAAGATGGTTAGTGCGCATTTTGCATATTTAAATTCACAATCTTTACTTGCATTTTCTGCTTAGCAAATGTTAATATCAGACCCTCACTGAAATACCACAGGTGTGTCGTACACCGCCACTACAACAATATGACCAGAACAGCTTTGAGTTCTTATTCAGACCGTAACTCATATTCTATAAGCTCTTATTCCTGTTGTGATGTACTGAATATCCAAGTGAATGTTGGGCAGGAACTGATTGGATGGTTGTGGTTTGCTATTGGCTGATCTCATGTGAGTGACAGGTTATAGCCCCGCCCACATCATCAGAGAAGAGATGCTAAAGAGGAACTAATTCTCATTAAAGATTACCAGGAAGAAATTAAAAATAAGGATAAAATCACTTAGAAATACTGCAGTATTCGTCAAAAAATTGTCAATTTTGATTTCATGGTGACTTTAAAATAACACCTTTATTTATGATTTGTCTAAAATAGAAAACTCTTAAAATATTCCCTAGTAAATCCCTCCTCCTATAGGAGCTCTGCTGGGAGTCCACTGGTCACCCAGTGCGAATACACAGCCAGAGACGCACACGGGGAAGGGTTAGCAACCGCATCTGTATTAGCATTAGCATTATCAGCCACTGGGGAAGAAACAGACATGAGATAGTAGCCTGGAGAAGAGGAGGCCGTTCTCTCCTCCTGAACGGCCTCATGGGGGATCTCAGGGTCAGATTCACACGAGCGCGGAGCTGATGTGATCTCCATCGCCGTGTTGAGGTCTGGCTCCGGTACGGGTTCGGCTCGGCTCGTCAGGGGGGACACTTTCTTGCGTATGGCCCTCATTGTGATGGGGATGGACATGCATCTGAGGATTGAAAACACAAGCTGTCGTTAGGGACGAGGCTCGCTCGGAAACATCGTTTGTTTTAAACTTCGTGACTACGACACCCTTACACGACACGTAGGTGAAAGCAATCAAACTAGCCCAAATATTTAGTAAACATGACAGGACTCTGGAGGATGTGAAGAATGTTTCGAGTAAGAGCCAAGTCTCATTTTGCTGAAAATAAATAGTTCCCCCTCAAAAAAATAATTCTGTCACCAAACCAATGAGATTTAGTTCATCTTCAAAACACAAATAAAGAGATTATTAATCAATCTTGAGATTTCTGTCGCAAACTCTTGAGCTTTATCACCCGGTGTCGTGTTAGCGGCCCATAAGTTCATCACTAATGATCGTTGCGACGGATCAATCAAAAACTATCTTTAGCTGGACAATATCTTTATTGTAGAGCTGCTGTAAAACCAAAACAATCTGTTACTGTAATCTCACTGTAAATCTATATGTGAAACTGGAAAAATTACAGTATTGTGCAGAAGTTCATTTCAGTAATTCAACTTAAAACGTGAAACTAATATATTATATAGACTCATTACATGCAAAGTGAGATATTTCAAGCCTTTATTTGTAATAATGTTGATGATCATGGCTTACAGATATGAAAACCTCAATATTGTGAAAAGTTTTCATATCTGTAAGCCATAATCATCAACAATTATAACAAATAAAGGTTTGAAATATCTCACTTTGCATGTAATGCGTCTATATAATATATTAGTTTCTCATTTTAAGTTGAATTACTGAAATAAATGAACTTTTGCACCATATTATAATTTTTCAAGTTTCACCTGTATATTGTTAAAACTAAAAGCGGCATATAAATAAAGGTGACTTGATCATTTCTGATGCACTCTATTTATGCGGATTTGTCAATGATTATATGTGCAAACAACTCAAAGATTAATCTGTTCCTTTTTATTAACAATTAAAAAAAAAAAAAATCAACAAATCTGTTTGTTAACCAACCGTACTCAATTCTTTAGGGCTGTGAAACGATTAATTGCATCCAAAATAAAAGTTTTTGTCTACATAATATATGTGTGTGTAGTGTTTATAATTATTTTGTAAATATAAATACGCACATATGCATGTATATATTTAAGAAAAAATGTGTTATTAAAATAACAAATATTTATATTTATGTATAATATTAATTTTGTATAAATATATATAAAGTATATAGATATTATTATATAAAGTATATAAATATATATTATATATATATATATTTCTTAAATATATACATGCATATGTGTGTATTTATATATACAAAATAATTATAAACACTACACACACATATATATTATGTAGACAAAAACTTTTATTTTGTATGCGATTAATCGTTTCACAGCCCTAAAGAATTGAGTATGGTCGGTTAACAAAACAACGCTTTTCACATTTGTTATATTAACAATTTCTAAATGCAACATCACTGTAATTAGTGAGCATGTGGAGTGTGTTGATGCAAACAGCGAAATGTTGTACGTACCGCATAAGGACTCGAGATATGTAGTCGTCCAGTTTATGATCCACAAAATCGGGCATCATAAGTCTGCAGCTCATCTGATGAGCGTCCGCCACCGTCACCTGAACTAGTGCGGTAAACATGACATGTTCAACACTACACACATGCTGACTGCTCCCTGTGGTGAAAGTCAAGCTTTTAAATGTTGTTTGTGTGTCTATGTGGTGTTTTTAATATTAATATGAATTTACACATGGTTGTCTCAAAGCGTAAGTGGACAGCATTGCTGAGTATTTTGAACCAAAGACAGTCTCAAAAACACGCTTTGAAATCGCTGGTGTTTCTGACGTCACAAACCACCTCGTAACCAATCAGATCAACGTGTGATCGTCAACCACTGGATCTCTGAGTGAGTGAGTAGAGGCGGGGCTCATTTGCATATTCATAGAACCGCGCATACTAAATGAGGCAAGGGTGTCGAGTTACACTCAAGCTGTTTTAAGGCATGCATGAAGACATTTTTTTGGTGATCAAAGCGATAAAATTATTGACTACAGGACTACACTTTAAAATAAGCAATGAATTCCCTTAATGTTAGTCTAAACTGTATTGTGAATCCACCCAGTGTTTGTATAAGGGTGCTTACGAACGGCCAGGTGGTTGCTTTCGTCAAGGCTGAACGTAACAGAAAGGCAGTGGTCTGATTCTGGAAGGACCTCACATCTCAAGGCATACTGTAAGCCAGCATCTACGAAAAAATGATTACAAAATGAGTCTGAGATGGCGAGGAGAACATGTTGCATGTCTAAAGCATGAATACGTTGCATTAATAATAACCTGTGTGATGTGTGTGGTCACTGAAACAGCTCTCCAGTAGCACATTGATGGCCGTCTGATGGCGAAGGACGTTTAGTAAGGCAGGGACGTGGCCGGGGTGATGGAAGGGGACTGTGTGAATTAAGGCTGCCTTCCATGAATCGCGGCCCCATTCGGCCCCGGGGAACACATAACTGTGGTACTCAGACTCAGGCAATGGCTGAAAAATGTGAAAAAGACGACAACCGAGGAAAATAATGCAGCCGTCCCAAAATAAACACTCATCTAGCAGCAAAGAATGACAAGTACAAGTCAATGCAAATAACACTTTGCAACAGTAGCCAGTAATGGACAAAACAACAGTTCTGAATATATAATGGCTAAAGTATACCACAACAAACTGAATCCCATCTGTCCAGGAGATCTGGGAGTTGTGCTTGAGGAGAAGTTGAGGTAGAGGCTCCATCTGCAGGTCTTTCTCAGACATAACCCCATCTGAGGAACGTTAGGAGATAGGTTACTTGATATGATAAAGCTACATGATATGATATGTTCAAAAGCAACAGAACAGATCTCAGTCAGGGTATAATGCACCTGTGATGGTGCCCATTTTCTCTGTGAAGGAACCAAGCATGGGTAATGGTGGCTGTAGTTTGAGGAGAAAGGTGGCAGGGAGTAATTCTGAGCAGGAGTCGGTGAGCGGCTGAAACACGGGAAACCTAAAGCATAGACAGATAAAGACTGATGCATTTCAGCGGATATCAAGAAAAATCAATCTTGCACCATTCATTCGTCTCTCTATAGAGCTAAACTCAGGGTTCCCACACCTTTCAGGAGCTTTCAAGGACTTTCCAGGTCCAATACCCTCAAAATCAAGGTTACATCGTGTTTCCTTGTAACACATTTCATGTTTCAAACACAACTACTGTATGCAAACAAAGCTTTTTTTGCATTTATGTTTGCATTTTTTTGCATTAATCTGGACTTCTCTGTGCATGCTCTTTGAGGTGGTGACCATAGACCTCCATTATATGACTGACAGACAAGAACGGTTTGACCTAAAAATATCAAAAATCGAAAATACTGCGGAAACAAAGACACCTACATCTTGGATGCCCTTGGGGTAAGATAAAACATATCAAAAATTAATTTCAAAGTGAACTATCCCTTTAAGCTCAAGTGCATGAAGGCCATAAGTAAACCAATATCCTTCAAAAAGCTCCCATCAATAAAGTGGATAAATAAAGTAATGTTAAGTAAAACTACATAGTCAAAGTGTACTTGCACTGGATGGGCTGTTTCAGCCTCATCATGCCCTCATCTTGATTTTGATCTTGAAATTAGCTGATGATAAATAAAAGCACATATGCAGCTTTTCATCTCATTTCTGATTAGTGAGAAACACTCCTAACTCACCCGAGAGGGTCGACCTGCGGTGGAGAAGAGATCAGCGACTCGATCTGCAGTCTGTGTGAGGCGTCACTGTTTCCCACCATTACTAGAGCAATCCGGCCACCACTCACATCACCTAGATTCAACACCACACGAGCACAAGGCTTACACACTCGGATCACAAGAGACGCATGGAAATCATTTCATACTCGACTCAATCTGCATTACATCAATACTGATGCTACTTATAGTTAGGGATGCACGATATATATCTGCCATCATATCGGTATCGGCCGATATATGTTCATTTTTCATGTTATCGTTATCGGCCCGGTAAGAAAATTTGGTTGATATATTAAATTTGATAAATAATGCATTATTTCCTTAGGCTGAGATGCTTCTGATGCACACTGTTCACTATTAAGGGTTTGAATTGCTTGAAATAACTTCAAAAAAGACAATACAGTAAAGTCTGTCATATAAGCTACACAAAATTATAATGAGAGCATTATTATAACTGTGTGCTTGGGATATGAGACTTGTTTTGTCATCAGGATCTCAAAAATTAGATAAAAATGTGGATTTCGATTTATCAGCCAATATCAGTTATCGGTTTTCAAATAGAAAAAAATATCGGTATCGGCCAAATTATCGCTGCATCATTAATAATATTAATAAAGATGAATAATATTAAAATACAAGCTTCTTAATGGTTAATTAATAGTATTAAACACTGTATTAAAATTATCGGTATCGGCCAAATTATCGGTGCATCCTTAATAATAATAACAATGATGAATAATATTAAAATATAAGCTACTTAATGGTTAATTAATAGTATTAAACACTGTATTAAAATTATCGGTATCAGCCAAATTATCGCTGCATCCCTAATAATAATATTAATGATGAATAATATTAAAATACAAGCTTCTTAATGGTTAATTAATAGTATTAGACACTGTTTTAAAATTATCGGTATCGGCCAAATTATCGCTGCATCCCTAATAATAATAACAATGATGAATAATATTAAAATACAAGCTTCTTAATGATTAATTAATAGTATTAGACACTGTATTAAAATTATCGGTATCGGCCAAATTATCGCTGCATCCCTAATAATAATAACAATGATGAATAATACTAAAATACAAGCTTCTTAATGATTAATTAATAGTATTAGACACTGTTTTAAAATTATCGGCATCGGCCAAATTATCGGTCCATCCCTAATAATAATAATAATAATGATTAATAATATTAAACTATAAGCTACTTAATGGTTAATTAATAGTATTAAACACTATTAAAATTATCGGTGCATCCATAATAATAATGATTAATAATATTAAACTATAAGCTACTTAATGGTTAATTAATAGTATTAGACACTGTATTAGAAGTTCCATGCTTTAATACCTGTGTCCGACAACCCCATGAGAACATCTAATGGACGTATGTAGTACTCGACTGTCATTGGAGTTCCTGTGAGGAAGTTGAAGTGAAAGAACGCTTTAATATTTATATTAAAATACGCTGATCCGATACAGTTTCTCCCTCACGTACCATCTCTGCCCGGCTGGACGTTCCCAATCCTGCCGTTCATAATGAGGTCAACGTGAAGGTCACTTTCTCTCAAAGATCTACAAGTATAAGAGGCATTGTTCATCACGTACACTCATCCTGAAACGTGTGTTAGTGCTAGCTTCCCTCACCTTGGTAAATGGGAGATTTTGAAGAGATCAGTTTCCAGGTGCCGAAGAGCGGAGTAGATTTTAGCCTTGACATCACTGCCAGAACACACTCATTATTAGAGAAATATACACACAGTATAAATTCCCACCTAATCAGACACCAGAAGGAAATACCGGTCTCCTTGGATGTTGTAAAAGGAGACGAGATTATCCAACTTTAGAGAGAACTCTTGAAATTTCTTCATCCTGAGGGAATACGAGAACCATTTTTACTTTCACTCTAAAAAGGATAGATTTATTACATGTTTGTCTTGAAATATTTCTATTTACCTTAACAACTGAAGGAGTGATGGACTGGACTAAAGACAAACAAACATAAAAAACACATGAATGCAGTTCACACAATCTTTCCCATGATTTCGTCTTCACTCCAATGGTTGCCGATTTGTTTCTGTATAGAATATAAACTTTTATTGTTCATTTTTAAATTCTTGAATGTTTTCCACCAACATATCTTGATTCCTTAGTGGACTGGCGTACACCTGACAGATCCCTGAGGTCTTCCGATCAGTCACTTCTGAATCCAAGATCTAGATGAAAACTTAGGGGTGACTAAAAACTCATCTTTTAATTCCTCTGGGCATCGAATCATATTTGTCTGTTGTTGATTTATGCTATTTTGTGATGTCTTTGTATTTTGAAATTACATTTTATGATCTCTGTACAGCACATTGGCCAAACGGTAGTTGTGCTATATAAATACACTGTAAAAAACTGTTAAATTTACGGTAAAGAAAAAGGGCAGCTGTGATTGCCTGAAATCTACCTTGTAAAATATAGAAGAAACATTTTAGGTTTTACAGACTTAACTCAAATTTACAGAAAAAAAACATTATCTAATATAATATTAATTTAATGACCTGTTGAAGTATTAATACCCGTTTTGTACCATTGTAATACACTGACAACCACCAATCACGGTGGACATGTGAGTCACATGATCAATCAAAGCACAGTGTCATTCACACACACACACTAAACACCATCATGGTAACACATGAAAAGAAATAAAGATTTTAACATTCAATTTAACAAAACCCTAATGTACATAACTGATTAAAAAGAAAAAAAACTATGAAGAAACAGTATTTCCAACAAAAATACATCAAATGTGAAGCGTCAATTTACGTTTTTTCACTGCAAGTTATACAATGACTTTCTGACAATGATGACAATTTGACTTGTTCTTTTTCGTTTCCGAAAACTGTAAATTTAACAGTATTTTTCTGTAAAAACACTGTTATAGTACAGAGACTTTAACCGTTTTTCGCTGTAGCATTTTTATGTTCTTTTACCGTTAAAAATCACGATTATTTTGTTATAGTGTAAAATAAACAAAAAAAAACCCCCAATTCTGAGCCCTTTGTCTCACCACTGGAGCCTCGCCGTGAATGGCCGCCCGCACATCTTCCACCCGTCCTCCCGGGAGCAGGACCACCTCGATGTAAAACAGGTCTGCGGTCAGATAGCACACCGTCTCTGAGGGGCTCAGATGTGACCCCAATCTGCAGACACAGAGTTAGTCAGGGCCACTGGAGGACGAACTAACGGCAATGAAATATGATAGTGATTCAAGACAATATTGACACAGTTTTACATGGGGAGGCATGCAAACAAAGACGGTTATGCCGATAGTCTGAATTTGAACAATCAATTCTACACGGGTGTATGTTCTACGTCTATATATAGTGAAAATGACTGTATTCAAACAGGTTTCCTGAATCCCTCCTCTTACAATTGGTCCCAACGATTCTCGATTCCGATTCTTTTAAGAGGCAGGGTTAAAAGAGTTTAGCTAACCTTGCTAACCAATGGTCTTTCTGAAGGAAATACTCCTTTCTAAAGGGAAATACTCCTTTTTTGTCAAAAATTTTGCATTTTGCCGAGATTTTGTTATTTTTAGAAAATTGAAGCCGCACTTTGGACCGCCTACGTAAGCTACTCATGTTCGACTCGCGCGGTTATGCCAACACTTCCGGTAGACGCTTCTTCATTGGTGTTGTTCAGCGGTTTCTTCTTCTGGTCGGTGGACTGTGAATATCGAAACTAGGAATTGAAATTTTAACTTTTGAACGATTCCGGGAAAAACGTAAAGTCAGTCCCGGTTCCAATCGATACTCGATTCTCGATATAGCTTCTTCCATAAAAATGACACGATAGTGAATAAATCACAGAACTGTCATTTTTGGATGTAGTATTTCTCAGTTTTCTTACCATGCATCTTCGGACCAGTTACCAGGCTAAATTATTAATGACAGCGGTAATGGACAATTCCGCTTCCAACCTGTAGGGCGACCGTAGAGGAAAACTTACTTGGTGTTGCTTTAAAAGCCTAATGCAAATAACTGCTGCCGTCTAACGTTACTCAATAATTACGTCACTCGCTGCTCTCGACTGAATAACTTTAGTCGCTTTAATGAGAAACAATATATGAAATTCACACACTGAAGACTATGGAGTGTTTAAGTTTAACTCGGGGTTTAATTTTATTTTGACAACTGATTGTTTCTAACAATACTATTTTAAATATGTGCAATATAGATAAGTCGATAGGCTTGTTCCAGTCATAGTGCGTATCAAAAATTGTGAATATCGCGATTCAGATGGTAGTAAGATTGTGATATTACAATTGGGGAAGATCGCCCACCCCTAGTAGTTCACCAATAATACTGCCTCAAATGTGCAGCTTAAGAAAGCAACATTTTCCCCAGCAAATGATCTGATGTTAATGCATAAAAATGTAATCTGAGTGCAATATGTCCATGTAGGAAAAGTTCGAACCCTCTTTGTTTGGCAATCATCTCTAGTCTGGACACCATGCCTGTCAAAGACGACGCTACAGACGAAACACACAAACCAAGAAACTATAAGAGAAATATGCATTTAATCAATAACTGAACTACATCAGTTTAATTCAAGGACATCCTCACCGTTGAGCGCCTCATTGATCTTCTCAAGACATTTTGTGATTGGCTCACAAACTCTCCCGTCTCCTTTTGTTTTATCCTACAATGAAAAACATCCCACACCTGCTAGTTTCACCACAGCAAAACTGAGAAATGTTGAAAAAAGCCCAGAGGAATGACCTTTTCAGACAAATATATAACCTCAAGTGTAGCATGCAGTGAGTTTCCAACCAACAAATACCAATCTGCACCGTTCAGCTGCTCAGAGAAACACAGATTCATCATATTTCTGGAGAGGGACCTGCAGTTTGCATATTATTTTGGCGGTCCACAATAGTCTTAAGCTCCACATCTGGAATAGATTTGGAAGGTTGTGCGCTCACATAATGGCAAACGTCTGAGGATGATGCCTGAGAGACCCAAGTTTGGACTCTATTTGGCTAATGCTCAATAAATGACCCAACCTCGACCTCTTCTATGATATCATCCTGCTTTAAATGCATATATATATATATATTAGAGAAAGTTACGTGATGTGTAGGAATTTGTGCTCTGTATTTCACCCATCCAAGTGCGTGAAGCAGTGAGTATTGAACACACACACACCCGTAGCAGTGGGCAGACGTTTTTGCTGAGGTGCCCGGGGAGCGATTGGGGGTTCGGTGTCTTGTTAAAGGGAACCTCAGTTGTGGGTAATAAGAGTAAATTCCCTTCCACATCTACATTACTCCTGGTACTGAGACTCGAACCCACGACCTTCGGGTTACAAGTGCGACTCTCTAACCAGTAAATGTGTGGTAGCTTGTTTCCATGACAGAATAAAAAATAAGAAAAGTAATTGCGACTTTTCATCTCACAATTTGTACTATTTTTCTCAGAATTGTATTATATAAACTCGCAATTCTGACTTTTTTTCTTGCAACTGTGATATAAACTTGCAATTGCGAGTTATAAAGTCAGAATCGCAAGATATTAACTTGCAATTGTCTTACAAAGTCAGAATTGTGAGATTTCAACTCCCAATTCTGACTTTTTTTTTTCGCACAACTGATTTTTTTCTCTCAGAATTGCGAGTTTAAATCTCACAAATCTGACTTTTTACGGTATATAAACGCAATTGCACGTTTACATCATGCAACTTTGAGAAAAAAGTCAGAAAGGTGAGAAAAAAAGTCAGAATTGGGAGTTTGGATCACACAATTCTGACTTTGTAACACAATTGCGAGTTAAAATTGGCCTTTATAGCTCGAAATTGCAAGTTTATATAACAATCGGGAGAAAAAAAGTCATAATTATGAGATAAAACGTCACAATTACCTTTTTTAAATCATTATTATGTGTCAGAAATAAGCTTCCATAGAAATGAGACGATAGTGAATAAATTAGAGAATTGTCATTTTTGGATGTAGTATTTCTCAGTTTTCTTACCATGCATCTTCGGACCAGTTGCATGGTCTCATTCCAAGATTTATCAGCATATTTGGACTTCAAGGCAGACGTTAAAGTTTTGGTCTTCATATCTGCAGGAACTATGAATGGAGGCGACAGCAGTGAAGAACCACATGTTTTAGTTGGTTCTCAGAACTGTTTTTGTATATTTTGTATTAATAAAAAAAAACCTCTTAAACTAGCCAAAGCCGTTTGTTTTCTGGTCTTGCATCTTTTTTTAATTCCTTATTTATTAACATTACTATTTACAACAAAGCCCAAGATGCGCTCCTGGACACTTGCCAATTGAAGAACAGCTTGGACACTGAATTTAATTATTTTAGAGCAGCTTAAACGAACTATGACCAGCAATTCCATTTATGCTGGTTTATTTTTCTTTTTTTTCTTTTTTACTATTCATTTATTTATTTTTAGATGAGATTTCACTTTACCACATTCGCTCTTTGACTCCATATCGGCCGAGACACTTGTTAATAACGCTTTGACTGCTGCTCAAGAGATTTATCTCAAGATTAACAACACATAACGTCGTGGAAACGCATAAACATAAAGGTTTAAACTCCAAAAAGACTTTTAACCAGTCGCTAATTTAAGTCTTTAAGTTCCCGCGCGAGACTCTAATCAGTGGAGCGCGCTACGTGAAACTAGACGGGGAGGGGGATTGCGTGCCCTCGCGCATGCGCAGATAGACGCTTCCCTGCATGGAAAACTGAAGCGGATCCATGTGACCCGCCTATCGGGATCATCGTCGGCTCTACACACACACACACCCATGATGACTGACTGACTGACTTCTGCCACACCAAAGATCACCGCAACCGGCTTGTGCTCGCTGTAAACACTGACGGAAGGGAGGCTTGAGGGGTTCGGTCCGGTTCTGAGGGCATTATCCGGGATGAGGCTGCAGTAACGGCAGGGAAGAGGAGTCTTCCCGAGAGTCCCTGTGTGTCTGATTACCTTTAGCTGAACCTGCAGACACAAAGGCACAGGTATTACAGCAGATATATGGAACCAGTGTCGTTATGAATATAGGATTACATCTAGGCTTTGTGCTAGTAGATAAAAGCTAAATTAATGAACCCCTGGGTCTATATGTGTGTGTGTGTGAGTGTGTGTGATGGCTAGCAGGACAGCTAGTGTGTGTGTGTGTTTCTGTTTGTGTTTCTGTATGGGTGTGTTTATGATGGTTAGCCGGACAGCTTGTGTGTGTGTCTGTCTGTGTGTATGGGGTGAGTGTGTGTATGATGGTTAACCAGACAGCTAGTGTGTGTGTCTGTCTGTCTGTGTAACGTTATGGGTGAGTGTGTTTGTGATGGCTAGCCGGACAGCTAGTGTCTGTCTGTCTGTATGTATGTATGGGATGAGTGTGTGTATGATGGTCAGCCGTGTGTGTGTGTGTGTGTGTAAGAGCAGACTGTATAAATGACCCTTACAAAAAGCACTGTGATACCATAGAGACCAACAGATGGTATACCATGTTATTAAATGATTACCATTGTATTTTTGCATGGCTGAGATGATCCCTGACATTGAGGACACAAACCACCCAATATGATCATCCTAAAACTGGGAAGGCACCCTTATACTTTCATATATACTATTTTAAAATGTATAATATACCAATTTAAAATTTTCTTCTTTGGAACATTTTTAGTATCTGTTAAGTTGCATTACATTTTCTTTCTACTCACTATAGTACTGTACTGTAAAAGCCATTTATTTAAATCAAATTCTAATTATTTAGGCTACTTATTAATTTTAATATATGTATTTTTTTAAATTCAGTATTATTGTTTTCTTATTCATCTAATCTAATACTAAATAAATATATTAAAATGATTAATATATTTATTCATTAGTTTTTCTCTACCGCGGCTCCAGTTTAAAAGCCCTTGCCATAGCATTAAATGATTATGATTTGTAGTCGTTATTATTAATGTCAGCGTGCTTTAGATTTCCCTCAGTCGGTCTGATTTATTGGAGTTTCACCTTTGCAATGTCTTGCTCTTTTATTTAGTTCGATCTACAATCATCACAATCCAAAATGCTTTAAAATAATAACTTCCCCTCCCTCTTACAGCATCTCTTCTCTGATGATGTGGGTGGGGCTATAATCTGTCACTCACATGAGATCTGCAAACTACAATCATCCAATCAATTCCTAAGGACACAATCAAGCCCCGCCCACATTTGTTCTTGCTCCAGTCAGAAGCGTTTCACTCAGATATACGACACAATGGCAAATAAGATGAGCGCAACTTCTGTTTCACGCTGACTTTAAAGAGAATTTTGATTGGCTTTGGTGTATTTTATATTTGTATTTTATTTCAGATTTATTTAATTATCACAGCCCATTAAGTGTGTTGTTACGGCGAGTAGATGTTATTTATTTTTGTTGTCCTCCAGGTGCACACGGGCCGGTACATGGTCTTCTCTCGAACACACTCCCACCCTGACCCCTCACTTCAGTGACCTTCAGCTCCTCCCTGACCCGACCCATAAACCCCACGACTGTCCTCAGCGCAGGCCGATAGCATGGCCACAGCCAAACCCAAAGGCCAGAACTCACTGGCGCTGCACAAGGTGATCATGGTCGGCAGCGGCGGTGTGGGGAAGTCGGCGTTAACTTTGCAGTTCATGTACGATGAGGTGAGGATGCTCTCCACATATTACAAAAAATACTTCCTTCCTTCCACAGACATCATGGAAGTTAGGGATGCACGATATATCAGCCACCATGATAAAATCTGGATTATAAATTTGAAGGCCAGACAAGTGGATTGTTGAGGGTTGTTTTTTTAGGGAAGAACTACACACCTGCGGACATAATTCAAACGCGCCGCACACCTATAGAATTAACTCGAGAAATAACAGTCACACTCAGGACCTTCGGGTCAAAATTGACCCAAAGGGCGGGATTCATATTTTAAAAAGAAAATCATATATATATATATTTTTTACTTGTTTTTTATAATATTTTTTCTTTTCTTTTTTGGTGTTTTGAGAAAATTTCAAAAGTAAAAAAAAATTATAAATAGTATTAATGCAATAATTATGACCAAATTTTTCCCCATTGAATATAATAGAAAAAAATATGTAAAATAATATATATATTTTGTTTTTATTTTTTAAAGCTGTATTTCATTTTAGATTCAAGCCTAGGCCTCATAAAAGCAATTTTTGAAATGAGATGGATGCCATTTTGTGGACAAACTGAGCTTTTTAAAAATGCAAAACACATGTATAATCTGAATTTTTTGGTGTGTTTGTGTATAAAGGTGTGTGTGTGTGTGTGGATGTGTCTGTTTTGCACTCTTGATGTTTTATAGATTCACCCCTTCACTGTTGTGTGCTTTTTTTCAAGATCGTGGCTGATTTGTAGATTGTACGCACAAAAACACTCAGTATTTTTACATTTTTGCCAATTTCTCATTCATTTCCTATGCGGGTCATTTTTGACCCGAAGGTCCTGAGTGTGACTATTTTTTTTAAGACCACTTAGACTTTTCAAATCCTGTCCCCAATTTTTTTGGGTGTTAATATACCAAGTACCATTAAAGTCACCAAGTTTCGGACCATTCCGATGAAGCTACAATTTTTAACATTTTTTTATGTAAACGCTTCGGATCGTTTTTGACCCGAAGAACCCCAGAGGGTTAGTACGCATATGCACACCATCAGCGTTCTAATCGTTGCAACGGAAGTGAATCAGTTAAATTAGATTGATTAATTGTTAGAAGCGCTATTTAAATGAAGATGACTTGACTTAAACCTTACGCACCTCCATCTCCTCCTCAGTTCGTGGAGGACTACGAGCCCACGAAGGCGGACAGCTACAGGAAGAAGGTGGTTCTGGACGGGGAGGAAGTGCAGATCGATATTCTGGACACAGCCGGGCAGGAGGACTACGCTGCCATCCGGGACAACTACTTCAGGAGCGGAGAGGGCTTCCTCTGCGTCTTCTCCATCACTGAACTGGAGTCGTTTGCTGCGACTGCTGATTTCAGGTCATTTACACATCTTCAGCTTATTCAAAAGAGCTGGATTGACTTTAGACTTGACTAGGGTGGTTGATTTATGATTTATGAACTGTAGTTAGTGTGTAATGTTACCGACTGAACATAAGCAACATTAACTTGTATAACTAACAAAGAGCAATATTTTTACAGCATTTATTAACCTTTTAGTCAATATAAATGTTCATGTTAGTTCACACTGCATTAACTAATATTACCAGATACCAGATAAGTAAAACGTTTTACTCCACATATATTGAGATTAACTCAAATTAAGATTAATAAATGCTGTAGAAGTATTCATTATTAGCCAATTTTAACTAATGTTAACAAATTAAACCTTATTGTAAAGTGTTATCGGTTTAAGGTCTGTTAACATTAGTAAACTAGACACAAACTAACAAACTTCTAAAGCATGCTTTAATCTTAAGATAGAGTTCATTTCAACTAATACGTTATTAAAATATCTGTTAATATATTTTATTACACCTGAGTTTACAAAACAGTATTTTTGATTAACTCACATTGACCAATATTAATGCGTACTGTAACAAATGCATTGCTCATGGTTAGTTAATGTAACTTAATGCATTAACTAATAGAACCTGTTTTTCCATATATATATATATATATATATATATATATTTTTTTTTTTTCAACATTTTTAGTAATGGTACTTTAATTAGATGTAGATGAAAATATATAGTTTTGCACGTACTTAAATCACATTATTTAAAATGTTTCGATGTTTTTTTGTAAAGGCAGTCTTATTTATGCTTTTCTGAATATTGATTTCCATTCGAGTTATGTTTGACGGAGAAACGGTCCTCCCTCCTTCTCAGAGAGCAGATCCTGCGTGTGAAAGAAGACGAGAACGTGCCGTTCCTGCTGGTGGGAAATAAGTCTGACCTGGAGGACCGGAGACAGGTGAGCGCGGACGAGGCCAAAGCCCGAGCGGATCAGTGGGGTGTGTGTTACGTGGAGACGTCTGCTAAGACTCGCGCCAACGTAGACAAGGTGAGTGTGTGTGTAGCGATGGGCAGTTATTGGGCAAATGCTGATCAAACTACATCCTCTACACTGCAATTATTGACAACCAATGATATCTCTGGGATTTTGTCGAAAACCATAATTAGCTGAGTGTGTTTTTGTGCTTATATCTTGACTGGTTTATTAGGGTCCTATTAGAAATCTGTTTGATTTTTTTTTTTTTTTTTCCCCCACAAATTCCGGTTTTTTTTTTTTGGTTTTTTTTTCATGAATTCCATTTGATTTTTTTTTTCTCACAAATTCCATTTGATTTTTTTTTTTCATGAATTCCGTTAAATCAAATGGAATTTTCAATGGAAAAATCAAATTGAATTTTTTTTTTCACGAATTCTGTTTGTTTTTGTTTTTTTCACAAATTCAGTTTTATTTTTTTTTTCACAAGTTCTGTTTGAATTTTTTCACGAATTCAGTTTGATTTTTTTTTTCCCACAAATTCCGTTTGATTTTTTTTTTCAACGAATTCCATTTGTTTTTTCCCTCGAATTCTGTTTGATTTTTTTTTTCACGAATTCCATTTGATTTTTTTTTTTTACGAATTCCATATGATTTTTTTTTTTAATTCTTATGTTTGTTTTTTTTTAATCCAGTTTAATTTTTTTCAGTCTCCATTTTAATGGTTATATTTAATCTTAGTAATCAAAAAGCATGTCTAATTAATTGAATTCATGAAACTTATACAATATAACAATAATTTATTAACATATAAATAAAATGTACATGTTTATGGCCCTATGAATAAAAAAAATCTCTCAAATTCCATTGTATTTTTTAAAATAAATTCTTTGTTTTATGTTTTAAATTTTTGGGATTCCATTTTTAATCATTTAAGTAAAATTGAAATTGAATAATCAAAAAGAATGTCTGATTAAATTAATTAATAAAAAAACATTTAATAATTAAAAAAAAATATTTTTTTAAATTTAATAATTTTTTTTAAATATTTTTTTCTTTAATCAATTACTATTATTATTATAATTTTAAATGTGTATTTAATTTTTTTTTTCTGGCAATCAAATGAATGCATAAAACATTAATTGAATTTATCTTTCAATCATATGAAATTAAACAAACTTTTTTGTAAAACTTAGTGCTGCACAACAGAGCTTTACTGTTAACATTAAAACATGGAAGAAAAATTTGAGATTATTCCTTAAAAATAAAGTTTTAATTATAATTTATTATTATTACATCGAGGCTGTATTCTACTGTACAACAGTAATATTTTTGTCACAATTTCTTCAAGTTAAACCAGACATTAATTTTGACGGGTTGCGGTGAAGACCTTGGAGTTTCTGTGTGTTTATGATCTCAAATGAAACGGTAAAATGCTCATGAAGAGACTCTGGAGATGAAGTTATTATTCGATAAAAATTCCATGTTATACTATAAATGACATTTTAATGACTGGATTCTGCATTCATACAAATAATGCTGTAATTGATACTCTAAATGTGTGTGTATCATTAAAAAAGTCTCATTTTAAAGATGGTGTGCGTCTGGATTGCAGGTTTTCTTCGACCTCATGAGGGAGATCCGCGCGAGGAAGATGGAGGACAGCAAGGAAAAGAACGGGAAGAAGAAGAGGAAAAGTCTGGCCAAACGAATCCGTGAAAGATGTTGCATTTTATAGTGTGTGTGACCCTCCACTCTCTCTCTTTTGCATCTACTGTACATGTACTGTACGTTCTGTGTTTCCCTGTCGCTAACTCCTCCTCCTCCTCTGCAGTGCTTGCTGGTGTTTGTGTGTCAGATGTAGAGCAGGACCGGAGTCTCTCTAGTGTCAAATCACTCATATTGTCCAAAAGCACAGAACGCAAGAGCTTTTCTTCATTTTATTCATGCGTCAGACTTGTTTCCCGAGTTCCCAGGCCAGTGTGTGTTTGAGCATCAGCCTCGGGTGATCCGATCGAGACACTAAATGCAGGTGAAATGTTGAGATTCAATCACTTTCGGGTCAGTTTGATTGTTTAAATGTTTCTCTTCTGCTCACCAAGGCTGCATTTATTCCATTACAGTTATTTTGTGAAATATTGCAATTGTAAACGGTCAGTTTTCTATGTGAATAGATATTCAAGTGTGATTAATTCGTGAATTTTCAGCGTCGTCTTCAGTGTCACATGATCCTTCAGACATCACTCTAATATGAGGATCAAGACACTTTTATGATTATTATCAATGTTGAAAACGGCTTCATGTCCTCCTTGTGGAAATTGTGATACATTTTATTTTTCAGGATTCTTTGATGAACAGATATAAATCTCTTTCAACATTAATTTGCACTTTTGGTCAGATTAAGGAATCTTTGCTGAGTAAAAGATTAAATTAAGTCATGCTGACCCAAAGTGTTTGAGTGCTAGTGTCAGTCCAAATCAGTCACGAGTACTGTAAACGTGTGTTCTGATCACCGGAGGAGATGTTAATGAGGTGTAAACAGAGCCTTAAACACAAAACCAGTGATGAGCCCTTTTATTTACATGACAGGACTCCATCTTAAAGGAGTAGTTCACTTTAAAAAAAAACTTTTGCTGATAATTTTGTCATCCAAGATGTCCATGTCTTTCTTTCTTCAGTCGAAAAGAAATTAAGGTTTTTGATGAAAACATTCCAGGATTTTTCTCCATATAATGGACTTCAATGGGGACCAAACGGTTCAGACAGTTTCAGTGCAAACTGTTCAAGGGGCTTTAAACGATTCCAGACGATGAATAAGGGTCTTATCAAGCGAAACGATCGCTCATTTAATAAATAAATAACAAGGTTTAAGTTTTATAAGCTCAAATGCTTGCCTTGCTCTGTTCTGACGCATGTTCGTGACTCTCCTGTTCGAACTCGTTCATCAAAACGAACATATCTTTTTTCGAGTCATTTCATTCATTTCGTTTATTAAATGAACAAGTGCAAGGTGAGCCTTTGAGCTCATAAAACTTAAACTTTGTTATTTATTTATTAAACGAGCGATCGTTTCGCTTGATAAGACCCTTATTCATCGTCTGGAATCGTTTAAAGCCCTTTGAACAGTTTGCACTGAAACTGTCTTTTGGACCTTGAACCGTTTGGTCCCCATTGAAGTCCATTATATGGAGAAAATCCTGGAATGTTTTCATCAAAAACCTTAATTTCTTTTCGACTGAAGAAAGAAAGACATGGACATCTTGGATGATATAGGGTTGAGTAAATTATCAGCAAAAGTTTTTTTAAAAGTGAACTACTCCTTTAATATCTGAATATATAATATCTGAGCGATTTAATGGGCTTTTGGGGGGGGGGGAAGACATGTAAAGCTTTATGTGAAAATGATGCATTGTTAAAAAATGATTTGTTGGTTTGTGTGTGAGCGATTAGTAACTGTTATGCATAAGAAGTGCAGCACACTAACAAGCGATGCGGTTTGTGTTGGTAACCAGATTTTTGTTTTTTTTAATGACTTAATATTCCTAGCAACTTGTCAGAGCCAGTGAGTTTTAAACAGGAAGATTGTGTGTATTGACTTCCTGAAGCCTTGATGTCCGTTGTGAATGTGACACACACACACACACAGTCTCTTTAGTGTCTGATCATTTCACAGAGAGAGGCAGCTAAGAACAGGGCAGACGTGCAGCATGTTTAACACCATTAAAGCCATTGGTGTGGCTCGAGGTCGATGACAATCTAATGCTGTTTTCAGAAGTGATGTGGAAACCCAAAACATGTCGGTTTGAAGCTCATGCACTCCCGGTTCCTGTCCTAGCCAGAGAAATACACTGTCATCTTCATGGAAATTGTTTTTTTTTATTATTATTAGTTTGCTTTTCTGCTTTTTAAATATATGTATTGTTAATGTGAAAGCTTATTTCGGCCATTTCAAAAAATAATAAATTTTTCTAATTTATATGTGCTTTATTATTCACTGGGAAGCCTCTATATGCTTTTTATTGGAAATAAACTGGTTATATATAGCAGATTTACACTGTAGAGGGGGGACAGAAGCTCTTCTGAAGTGTGTGACTGTTTAACGGGTGACATAAATGCATTTATAAACACAATTATAACTGTGTATTGTTATACTAGGGGCTGAGGTGGCTCAGTTGTTTATGCTGCATTGCATCTTTACACTGAAATTCATTTTTTTAAAGCTACACTGTGTGATTTTTACCCCCATCTAGCGGTGAAAAGGTATATGACCATCCAGTGAATATTAGATTCTGTTCCTCTCAATTCTGATTTCGTTTTAACTCCTACGGTGGCCAATGTAGTCCAAGATTAACATGGCTTCCAGTTCGACCTCGTCCACGAGTGTTAACTCAAACGTAAACGTGAAAGGCGAAGCTTGAATTAACGGGTATGTCCCTCTTTGGCTAATGTACTTTCAGGATGGAGCGACCGACATTAGATCCCCTTACCCGTATGTGTTTTCAATGGCATATTATGCACTCACGAGAATACTTTATTACTTGAACGAAGTAAATATACATTAATGAGCACATATATTTTTGAAAGAACTAAGTGATATTAGCTAAGAATAAACTAAAAGAGTCACACCGTGTAGCTTTAAAGGGGTCCAAGACCCTAAGACTTGTGTCTCACTTGAACCATGAATACATACAAAATAAATTTGTAGTACATGAAGAAAACCCCTGAAAATGCTCAAAATTCAAACTAAAAATGCTAAAAGCAAGAAATTATTTTTATAATGTCTATGTGTGTGTGTATTTAAATGAGAAATTACTTTAGGACTCAACGGAACAGCTCATTTGCTAAAAGGCCATCTATAGCCATTGCCAAGAGTTATGAAATATCATGTTATATTATTATTTTCCACAAGATGATCTGCAGAGACACCCAAATGTCTGATATTTGGAGCTGAATTAAAATGAATTATTAATTATTTAATAATTATTAAAATGAGTTATGAATTGTAAGTGGTAAGAATGTGAGGAATGTGCTGAAATTAATATTTATTTATTTATTATTTATAGATCAAATCTAGTAATTTATACATTGTAAAAAATATTGTTGGTTTAACTTAAAAAAATGAAGTAACCTGGTTGCCTTAATTTTAAGTTCATTGAACTGGAAAAAGTGAGTTAATACAATGAAGGAGAATGATTCAATCATCAGAAACTCAAAATTATATGTTATCTGAACTAAATAAATTATTTAAGATGATTCGACAAAAGAAAAAATGTTGTGATACTAATCTTGAAAAAGATTTTTTACTGTGTAGGTAGAAAAAATGCATTAAAAATATTAGCAAAATGGAATAAAATTAACAATATATATATATATATATATATATATATATATATATATATATATATATATATATATATATATATGCTATGTAAAGATCATATTTGGAAGTAACAGAAATTAAATTATCTTATTTAAGTTTGTAGTTCTTGTTTTGGGGTCAGTTTGCTTTGGTTTGATTGTGATCCTTGTTAATGGTAGCTATAGCCAAAATACTAATAGTTTTAGTAAAACTAGAAATCCTGTAAGCCACTGTCAACCAAAAAATTGTAAAATCTGAAAAGATAATATTTTGACACAATGGATGAATTATTCAAATAAATTATTAAATATTTGTGCATTTATAATCTGTGGCCCTTGGGTTGCTTTGGTTTCATTTGTTTAAAATGAAATGTTTATTAAAGTCATATAGCTGTGCTGTGCATTGACTTATACTGAAAAATATACTAATTTTGACTGACATTATTAATCTCTTATTCCTCAAAACATTAGATAACACAGATAACAAAAAATCTTTATTGCAATGCATAATAATAGACGATAATGTTTTGACAATCATCTAATCAGCAAATGTTAGCAACAAAGCATTAATTTACTCTTATGCACATTAGATCAACCAAAGGTCATTCTACAGATAAAAACAATATTGATATAAAACAACAACTATACACGTATGTAAGCAACCCCAAATTAAAACAGGTTCATTTCTCCACTGTTACAAGATTTAAAAAGTCTCACGCGTACAAAGGAGGCTCGCGGTGGCGCCCTCTGCTGTCATCGGCACGTGCTCGCACGATTCAGGAGTTAATAAGAGCAAAATCCACTCTGACTGAAGGCCTCAGAGAGCAAAGGCCTCGTAGCGCGCGTGATTCGCTACTTTTGTTTTTGCACATTGAATGTTCACAGCTTAATTTAGCCCCCATCACCACGTCATTTATTTCGTATTTTCATTTGAATTCTATGTAGGTACAAAATTATACACAAGTGCTGCTCTTTAGACTGAAGCGAATTTACGCTTTTCTACATCGTGCCGAATCTGCGGAACTGAACTCCGCGCTGGTCTAGCATGCGGGCTACTTCCTTGTTAGTGAGTCGGTGTGAGAGGGCGACAAGAAGTTTCAACCTCGCATAAGTATGTGTGGATTTAGCTGACATTTTTTATGGGATATTTCCCTTCCTAAATCTCACCAGGCGCAAAAAACAACCCGTTTTTACCACATCCCTCGGAGGACACCGCTGCCCGAGCCATGGAGGTTGATTTAAAGGCTGTTGTTGTGTGGCTGATTCGCTAAGTTAGCCTAGGCTGCTAACACAATCTTTTCATCACACGCGCGGAACTGGATTATAACTCGAGCCTTTTATTGACACACTCGAGGCTTTTCGAGGATTTATCCGACTGTTGTGCATCGGGATGGTTAGATGCGATGGATTCGCTGTGATCTGGATGGGAACGGCCGCTGTGTGAACACATACATGCTAGCTGTGCTAACTAGCGCTTAAAGTGGGTTTCAAATGTTTTGCTTTGTTTGTGCTGAAACACGAGTGGATAAAAGTGGGATATTAAATGCCTAACCCGGAGATCGTTCCCCGCGAGGGCCGAGGGAGAAGCCCGCCGCCACAAAGGACTCAGCGACAGGCGAGACGGAGCAAGAGCCACCGCGAGAAGCACCGGGAGAAGGGCCGGTCCTCGTCGTCCTCCTCCAGGAGAAAGAAACACAAGCACGCCAGGGAGAAGCAACAGCAGTCGTGGCAGCAGCAAGAGGTGGTTTACGACGGCGACGTGCGGACTTTAGTGGAATACGACGATGTGAGCTCGCAATCCGAGCGTTTCTCCGGGAGCCCGTCGCCCAGAACCGACACACTTTCCGTGGAGCGACTGAGCGAAGCCGAGCTTCAGGACTCAATCTACGGAGGTGCTTCAACACCGGGGAGGAGAGAGCAGAACTCCTCGTCACGGAGGAGAGATGGAACCGGTGCATCGGCGGGGAGAGCCCGGCAAGAGAAGGAGGTGAGGAGGAACCGAACCAACCGGGAGCACGACGTGAAAAACCACGACAGCAACGGTAGAAAGCCTCCAGCCGCGTTCCAAGTGGATAAAAAGGACTCAAAGCGACATAAAAGCAAGTCCAAATCCGAGAAGGACCCTCCATCTGCGTATAGAGAACCGCCACAGGCTTACCGGGACGAGCGGGAGGAGCTCCGGGCCTACCGGAGGAGCAGTCCGAGCTTCAAAGCGGTGGATAGTCCCTACGGGACCTCTTTTTCCTATGGATATCAGTCCCCGAACACAAACTACCCGTTTATTTCCCGGAGGAGCCCGAAGAGGGTGTCTCCCAGCCCGAACTACTACGGTCGGGAGTCTGAGTTGTACGGTGCCTATAACGTTTCGAAGTCCCCGAGCTCGTACTCGAGTAAGAGGAAGCGCTCGCCGTCCAGCCCGTACTGGCGCCGGTCCCCGAGCTACGGGCCCTACGAGCAGGGCGAGCTCCCCGGGACACGCGCCAGGAGCCCCTACAGGAAGTCCCCGAGCCCCAGCCCGGACGGCAGGTAAGAGAGACACTCACGATTATTTGGGCTGTTTCTACCGTCGCTGAGTACATGTTGTACTTGTGTACGAAGATATCGTGATTGTATGTTTTGAGAGGGTTCGTAACTACACTTTATGTAAATGCTGGGACATGTGGTTGTCATTAACTCGCAAAATTCGATTCGTAAACAAGTATGAGTTTTAATTCGTTTCCAGGAGCTCACAGTTCAAGTCATCTCGTAAAACGTCACCACAATGTCGTAAATACTAGTGGGAATCTCGGGATGTTCATTTTCTCCTGGAAAATTCGTATTTACTAAGTGGGAAGTCGATCTAACTGTGTAGGGAGTAACTCATTACAATTATGTTGAATTACGTAATCAGATTACTTTTTCAAGTAAGTAGTAATGCGTTACTTGTCAAATTTACATAACACCATCGAAGTTACTTTTTCAAATAAGTAACGCAAGTTACTTTTTTCTTTGATTGTTCTTGAAAGTGTTTTCTCATTTATTGACTGACAGCTCTCTTGTCCCGTTTTGAGACAAGTCAAAGTGCAGAGGCATTTTGTGTGTGTGTGTGTGTGTACGTGTGTGTGTGTGAGAGAGAGAGAAGACATATGGTTATTGTAGTTCTAGAGTACATGTAAGCATGTTGATAAATACATCTGAAAAAAAGATTCAAAATCAGCGAAATGCAGAATCAGAAAACCATGCAAATCTCCATTAAATAAACTTAAAGAAAACAAGAATTTGTATGTAATTGTATGTATTATTTGTATTTTCTCACTTTGACCAATGTACTACTTGCTTCTGTGACTAGGGATGGACAACGATTAATCGCATCCAAAATAAAAGTTTGTGTTTACATAATCACACATTTTTTCTTAAATATATACATGCATGTGTGGGTATTTATATGTACAAATTAATTATAGACACTACACACACATATATATTATGTAAACACAAACTTTTATTTTGGATGCGATTAATCGCGATTAATCATTGCCCATCCCTGATGATTCAGTTAAACCTAAGCAAAAATTTGCAACACATTGTCGTCAAGAACTCGCAATGTTTGATTTATCATTATTACCCACATTATTCGTTAGGGTCAGTCTAACAGCCGTACGTGTGGATTATCTCCCATTTGCTGCTTTTTTTAATGTTAAATTGTTTCAGCATAAAGCTGTTTTTTAAATAAAGGCCACAGGAAGTTTGTTGTTCCTTTTGCCCCTTTGGTGATTAAACATGTCTAAGTTTTATATTTTGTTATTTGTTTTTTTGCATTCAGTTCCATCTTTCCTTAAAGCAATTAGAGTCTCTTAGAATGCTAAAAGGCAATTTGCATTGTGAAAGAAGTTAAAGCCTTAAGTGGTTTCATAACAAGTAGGCCTAGGCTACAGGAAACCAAAGTTTATCTGATCTTTGTATTAAAATATTGCTTTGATCTAGAGAAAACATCAGATCAATGCTAATGTTTTCCATGTTGAGCGATGGTGGGGGTGGATTTCAGCAATGCACATGACATGTATTTGTTACTTGTTTTTTATTATTCACTCTTCAGATCGATTGAATAGCCAACCCAAAAATGGTAGTTCTGTATTGAAGTTTAAAAAAAAAAAGTTTGGGTTCAAAAGTTTGGGCTCTGTCATAGTCGTGATAGTGAGTAGTGATCCATCACTTATTCCCTGTGAACGAGGCTTACATCATCATTGTAGAAACTTTGTGCGTCTCTTCAATGGTTAAGTCCCACAAGAACCAATGATATCTACCCAGAATTGAATAGATGCAAAAATGTCAAAGGCATCATAAAATGTTTCCATATTATGAATCAATCAGAGTTATATTAAAAAGTGTCCTGGTTCTTCCAAGAACCAACAAATATTATCAGGGTTCTTCTAACTCTGATAATATTTGTATGAAATAAGAGTATGTCATACACCAGTGTGAATAAATCACAGGCTAAACTCACTCTGCTGTTGCTCTCCCTCAGGCGGACGGCAAAGTCCCGCAGCAGGAGCCCGTACACGTCGACCCGCCACTCTCGGTCCCGCAGTCGTCATCGCCACTCTCGGTCCCGGAGCCGGCCCTCGAGTCTCTCTCCCAGCACACTGACCCTGAAGAGCAGCCTGGCCGCCGAGCTCAGCAAGCAGAAGAAGGTGAAAGGTAAGAGACAAACAAAATACTTCATTGGGGAAATTGAGAAACCATGCTGATGACCTGCGTCTGTGGTGGAGGAGTGAGTTTGACGCAGTGTTGTCAAAAGTACCGACTTCGGAACCAAGTCAATACTGAAATTTTCCTTTTTATAACTGTACCATTGTACAATAAAAGGAAATGTACAAACTGTACAATTCCTTTTATAACTGTACCATTCAGGTGAAACTGAAAAAAATAGAATATCGTGGAAAAGTAATGCATTAATTCAATTAAACTAATGTATTATATAGACTCATTGCAAAGTGAGATATTTTAAGCCTTTATTTGTTATAATGTTGATGATTATGTCTTAAAGATACGAAAACCTTTCCACGATATTCTAATTTTGAATTTGGCGTTTTCATATCTGTAGGCCATAATCATCAATATTATAACAAATAAATGCTTGAAATATCTCACTTTGCATGTAATGAGTCTGTATAATATATTAGTTTCTCATTTTAGGTTTAATTACTGAAATAAATGAAGTTTTGCAGAATATTCAAAATTTTTTCTAGTTTCACTTGCATCTCTTTTAATTCACATTATAACAGTTTTTAATGACTTTTTGCTTAAAACACTTTGAATTACGATAGTGTGTGAAGTGTGCTGTATAAATGAACTTGCCTGAACTTTCCCGACAGCCGCCGAAGCCGCTCGCGTCAAAACCTCCAGCAACGCCTCGACCCCGACCAAAGGCTCGTCGTCCTCCGGCGCTCCTCAGCCCAACCCGGGGTCCAACCACACTCTCAAGAAGACCCGCCCACCCTCACCTCCCCCTGTGTGTGAGAAAGGCCCCCGAACGCCCGTGTCCAGCCAGCCTCAGTCTCCTGTGGAGCGACCCAAGAGGAGCGCAGACGCCTCGCTGCCCGCCAGGGACGCCAAAGGGAAGGAAGACAAGAAGAAAGCAGGAGCGGTCGTGCAGGTGAAGGAGAAGGAGCGAGAGAAAGCGGCCGTCGCCTCTCTTCCACCGGCTCCAAACCACCTGGATCACGTGGACGGAAGCGACAGGTTAGTTTTCAAAATTCATCTGTGAGTGAAATATTCAGACGCACTCTTTACAGCTCTGTGAAACAAATCACAAATCAATAAAGAGTACCTGAAAACAATACTTAAGTAAAATGACTCCATAACAAGCCACCGATTCCAAAACGACTCGAGTAAATCGGACGGGATGAGTTTGACGTGGAGAGATCGGGTAAAGTAATTATTACCAGAGCTTCTACGTGATTTAAAGGAGTAGTTCACTTTAATAAAAAGAACTTTTGCTGATAATTTACTCGCCCCCATGTCATCCAAGATGTCCATGTCTTTCTTTCTTCAGTCGAAAAGAAATGAAGGTTTTTGATGAAAACATTCCAGGATTTTCTCCATATAATGGACTTCAATGGGAACCAAACGGCTCAAGGTCCAAAAGACAGTTTCAGTGCAAACTGTTCAAAGGGCTTTAAACGATTCCAGACGATGAATAAGGGTCTTATCAAGCGAAACGAGACTCTAGTTTCTCTAGTTTGTGACTCTCCTGTTCGAACTCGATCATCAAAATGAACAAATCTTTTTCAGAGTCATTTGGTTCATTCAACGAACAAAACGAACGAATTGACTCGTTGACTCGAAAAGATTCGTTCATTTTGATGATCGAGTTCGCACTGGAGAGTCATGAACGCGCATCACAGAACAGCAAGGCGAGCATTTGAGCTTATAAAACTTAAACTTTGTTATTTATTTATTAAATGAGCGATCGTTTCGCTTGATAAGACCCTTATTCATCGTCTGGAATCGTTTAAAGCCATTTTCGACTGAAGAAAGACATGGATATCTTGGATGACATTGGAGTGAGTAAATTATCAGCAAACGTTTGTCAGTAAAGATTGCGGCGACTTTTTGATTATTTAAAAAAATGCAGAAACTAAATTTTAAAAGCAATTAATTTTTCTATTTAGATTTATTTTGTTGAGAGAAATTATTGGAAAGGGTTGAATTCAAAAACGATGTGTTCTGACAATAAAGAGCAGCTTAAAACCACAATTAATGGTCTGGTTTCTGGCAAAAAATCAGCCTTTAAACTCGGAAGAAATTTTGATTTGATATTTATCGCATATAATTATTGATGTCGACTGATATGAACATTTAATTGTGATGTTTTTTTTTGTGTGTGTGTTTTTGATAGTTTCACTGATGGCTTCCTTTCCTTTAATGTCTGTAGCTCAAAAGACTCTTCAGGAACTACAGGGAAAAAAAACTACAAACCAGAAAGGAAAGCGCGTGCACTCCTCTCGGACCTGCCTCTTCCTCCAGAGCTCCCGGGCGTCACCCCAGGGTCGCCACACAGCCCGCCGGATGAGAAGAAGATGCCCGTCCCACGCAAGAGACCAAAGTATGTCGCCAAACCATCTCTTCTCACATTCTCGCTCTCTTTAGCTAATGCAAAAACTACTTCTCTGGTTACATCGCAGAATTTGTGGCCCACGCTTCGGAGAGATCAAGGAAACCGAGATCGACTGGGGAAAGCGGTGTGTGGACAAGTTCGAAATCATTGGGATCACTGGAGAGGGCACTTATGGGCAGGTGTACAAAGCCAAGGACAAGGACACTGGTGAGGATGTTCTCGAACGTCTGCATGATGCATCAGAATAAATTAGATATTGCGATATGGCCTAGTGTGATTCATCAAGCAGGCTGAAATATATTTCTGGAAATGTATATGCTACAGGCTTTTGCACGCCTGATCTGGTGTCACTCTGAAAATGGCAGTGCATATTTTTATTTTCCGCCAACCCATAAAAATAAAATCTTGATGGTTGCATTTTGGCATTGAAGAAACTGGCACGCAAATATTAGTATTGTAATTTCACAGTAAAATAAAATTGCATTACTTGTTTATTTTATAGTACAATAGTGTTATTGCCAAATATATTTTTTATTTTGTGTGTTTTATTTTAAATAAATCATTCATAATTATTATTTTTGTCCATATTGAATTGCTCAAAAACCATGGAAATACATTGACTTTTAAACAATTATAACTTAGAAATTGCTTGTAAATTTCACAAATAATTAACGCCCCATGGGTCCTTAAGTCTTAGATTCAGTTTTAAACAAATTTAAAGCCATACAACGTCATAAATGTTATAAAAAGTCTTGGTTATAATCTAAGAGGTCTTAAATTTGTGGACTGAAACAGGAAACATGAAATGGCTTAAGTTTCAATAGCGTTTTCTTTTCATCTTACATGTATAATGCCTTATAAAGTCGTGTTTATTAGCACAGCAATGCTTTGTTTAGATGTAACCACCATATTTCTGCTTATATATAGTGACATTTATAATTTTGACTTATCCCTTTTCATGTAAATGGTTTAAAGTCTGAAATGTGAGGTTTATCTTTTTATAAAACAACTGTATATTGGTTTTTACAGTCATTTTATGGTTTAGTATGTTACCATTGACATTGCATATGGTATTCATTTTATTTGTGTCTAATTTTATTATTATTTTTATTAATAATACAATTTTTATTTATATGGTTGTAGCATAGACCACATTATGTGGATGTGGCATATTTTTATTATATTATTAATTTTATGTTTTTCAAAATTTCTGTTTTTAATATATATATATATATATATATATATATATATATATATATATTTTTTTAAGTAGAAAGACCAGAGTAGACTATATGATAAAGTACAAGATAACTGTAGGTTTTTTAGTATTTTATTGTAAAACATACTCAAATAATCGAATAATTTTATTTACAACTTTGAACAATATTATTACAGTGAAGTCGTTCAGCCCTAAAAGGATTTTGCCATTTAATAAAACAGCAAGTGACACTTGCCTTCAGAGTGAAAAATAATTTCTCAGGATTAACTCAACAAAATCAACCCATCACTCTTGATGAAATCATTATGTACTAATATTTAAAAATAAATAAATAAATCTCAATCACAATATGTATTGCAGAAAATATCTGCAGTCAGTTTTTTCCAGTATTGTGCAGCCCTAGTCAACACATGCCCTGAAACTAGACCCGTAGTCTTCTCTCTCTGTGCTCAAGTTCACTGTGACCTTTAGCGCAGTCAGAGACCATTAATCGCTCCGTCTCTCTGCTCTGGTTTCTTCAGCGGAGTTGGTGGCCCTGAAGAAGGTGCGCCTGGACAACGAGAAGGAGGGTTTCCCCATCACAGCCATCCGGGAGATCAAGATCCTGCGGCAGCTCAACCACAAGAGCATCATCAACATGAAGGAGATCGTCACCGACAAAGAAGACGCATTAGACTTCAAGAACGACAAAGGTATGGCATTGGACATGACCCGTCTTTTATCAAGGTTTTCCTCTTACTGTGGCCGTAACCAGGGTTTGAAATGAACTTTTTCACTCATGACTTATTCATAGGCGTTATCTGCTTACATTTTGAAAAAATAAACTTGTGACTTGCTTAAATATCTGATCCTTATGGTATTACGAAACACAATTTTGGCTGTTTATAGCATTTTATATCATGTTTTTAGCATGTCTTTTAATTTGATAAAACACTAAATAAAAATTTTGACTATATATTTGGTATGTAATTTACACTGGTTATATATATATATATATATATATATATATATATATATTAGGGCTGTCAAAATGATTAATCGCATCCAAAATAAAAGTTTGTGTTTACATAATATATGTGGGGGCACTGTGTATAATTATTTTATATATATAAATACACACACATGCATGTATATATTTAAGAAATATTTTCATGTATATTATGTTTATAGATTTATATATAATTTATATTATATATAAATATAAATATTTTATATATAAATAATATTTTTTTCTTAAATATACATGCATATGTTTTTATATATATACAAAATAATTATACACAGTGCACCCACATATATTATGTAAACACAAACTTTTATTTTGGATGCGATTAATCGTTTTGACAGCCCTAATATATATATATATATACATACATACCACCTAGCAATGAACTAGAACTTCCCTAGAAAAGTGCGTAAACGTTAGCCAGAGATTAAACAGCGTTAGCCTCCACAGTGGTGTTTTACGTGCGTTTGGTGGGTCTTAATGTCAAACCCTGGGTGTAATGAATGTGTTTTGGTGTCACAGGGGCGTTTTACCTGGTGTTTGAGTACATGGACCACGACCTGATGGGTCTCCTGGAGTCGGGCCTCGTCCACTTCAACGAGAGCCACATCAAGTCTTTCATGAGGCAGCTTCTGGAAGGACTGGATTACTGCCACAAGAAGAACTTTCTGCACCGGGACATCAAGTGCTCCAACATCTTGCTCAATAACAAGTCAGTGCAGAAGAGATTCACATCGTTTCATATACTACACCCTCGGATGTGAATGAGGAAATTAGTCTGAATCATCGTGAACATTCTTTCACTGTAACTTCATATTATATCGTCTGATTAATGTGATTTTTGTGCCGTCCTGCAGGGGTCAGATCAAGCTGGCAGATTTCGGATTGGCTCGCCTGTATAACTCTGAAGAGAGGTACGTATCGTCCCGAGCCGATTCAGCATGCAGGTCTGAGTTGTGTAAACGGGGCCAGAGCTGACTGTGACTGGTTTTGTCGTTCTCCAGTCGACCCTACACCAATAAGGTGATCACTCTGTGGTACCGCCCACCCGAGCTACTGCTGGGAGAAGAGCGCTACACGCCCGCCATCGACGTGTGGAGCTGCGGGTGAGCCAGTGCTACAAACATGCCATGCTAGCAATTTCATCTGCATTATTGTTATTTATATACACTCTACATATATTCTTATGATGTAGAATCTACATATGAAGAGTTCAGATGCAAAAGCCTACAAGTGCCATTTGAAATTTTCTTCTAAAATTTTTATCAAGCTTGTATATTTAAGTTCAGTAATTTCACTTAAATTGCAATGAGGATTACCTATTAATTGTCATTTAAATGAAATTACTGGACATGAATATATAAGCTTGATAAAAATGATCATTTTAGAAGAAAATTTCAAATGGCACTTAGAGGCTTTTGCATCTGAACTCTTCATTAGGGGTTCAAGCACGAAGTGCTGAAACCCTATTGTTTTTGTACTGATTTTTATTATTATTATTATTATTATTATTATTATTATTATTCTCCCCTAAAACGCATCGTGCAGACCAAACCGTAAGTGCTGGAGCTCTGAAACTTTGTCAGATGGTAGTACAAAAATCGAGGAGAGGTTATCAAATTATGAGCCCGATTGGCCCATAGGTGGCGCTATAATAATCAATTGCGCGAAATGGCTCATAGCTCCTAGACCGTAAGTTGTAGACTCAAGTGTCTTATATCATTGGAAAGCTGGTCACCTGACGAAAAAAACGTATATCTCCGATTTCATTTCCGTCTGGATAGATTTTCCGCCATTTTGAATTTTGTCGAAAAACTACTTTTGCGAACTAGTCCCTGGTTTTTTGCCCGATCGGAACCAAACCAGTGCAGAAATGTTCTCTGGAGTCTGAAGATCAATAATTATTAAAAAAATGTTGAAATTTCTATTTCCGGTCGCTAGGGGGTGCAAAATAAACGTTGCGTGAGGAGCCTATTTTACTAAATTGGCTATAACTCGAGAAGTAAATGAGATATCTTCACCAAACTCGGTACACATGTGTAAGAGTTCAATTTGAGGTCACTGTAAAAAAATCGCGACGATTGAACACTAGGTGGCGCTATAAAACGAAAAAAACATTTAAACACCTGACCGTTAGTCCGATTGACTTGAAAATTGGTATGCAGTGTCTTGGTCCAAGGCCCCATGTATGTGTATGAGGACATTGGCGTATCTCAAAAAACATGGCCGCCATCGAACAATGAAGTTTGAGCACCCATGAAACAAGGTTAACGAAGGCCGATCGGAACGAAACTCGTTGGGCATGTTCGACTCATGGCCCTAGAGGTCTGTAAGAATTTTGAAAGGAATCGGCCACTAGTTGGCGCTAAAGAGTTTTATGGCTCTGTAATCACGTGGTTTGCACACACACCCACAATATGTATATCAATTGATAGATCTCCTCATGATGAACAACTTTGCCAATAGAACCATTGCTCTCAATCAAATTGTTCGTTAAATATTCACGAATATGTTAAAAACCTACTTTTGCGAACTAGTCCCTGGTTTTTTGCCCGATCGGAACCAGACCAGTCTAGGATAATTCTTTGGACTCTCTAGATCAATAATTATCAAAAAAAGTTGAACTTTGTCATTTTGTTTGTTATAACAGGGTAATTTACAAAAGGGGGCGTGAAAAAATGAACCCTAAGGCCTATAAATCATAAAGGAAAACTCAAAACTTCACAAAAATTGATGAGCATATGTGTCATAACATCATTAACAAGCATGCAAAGTTTCATGGAGATCGGACTATAGGTGGCGCTATAACTGTTAAAAAAGTTAAAAACAATGTATTCTCTATGGTAAATTGCCATTATTGACTGTAAATGGTGTGTTCCATCTAAGATCATCTAATTTAAATGTTTTAACTTTCAAAACCAGTGAAGTACAATTATCTGGACTCTGTAGAGCAATAATTATTAGAAAAGGTTGAACTTCTACATTTTGATGGCTATAATAGGGTCACTTCAATATGTGACAATGACCGATTGTCCTCAAAAGCCTATATCTCTTCAATGAATGCTCAGATCATCTTTAAATGCAAGTGAGAACATGTTGCACATTAGTAAAAATAATCATGATTTTTTTTTCAGACAGATTGGACAAAATGTGCCTATATAATAGCTAAAAAGGTGAAAATGATGGTCTATTAAGCCAATAAGTGGTGTTTTACTGCCCTCTGCTGTTCAAAATAGTCATTGTCACACTACTCAACTATAATTCATACTATGAGTTTATTAATTCACTATTTTAACATTTGCAATCACATTTAGTCAATTATTAATATGACAACTCTCACATTATGTCCTGAATTAAAACAAATGTGTAATTTAAACACTCTCATTCTGTTGTAGATAAAAGACATTAATAAAATGACGTTGTGTATAAAGGCTGTAATACCACTGTTGTCACTGGTTTTAACATAGTTTTATATCATTAGATTAGAAATAAATATGTGAATGAATATGCTTATAGACCAAATAACAAATAAACTGTCCCAAACGTGTGTGTGTGTGTGTGTAAGCATGAAGCATGAATCATCTATTGAAGTGACAATTGAGTCACTTTGGATCCTTTTCAAAATGTCTGAAGAATGAGTTTGTGTAGATGATATTAGCACTGTTGTCCACTAGATGGAGCAGCAGCATTAGACATTTTTACTCTTTTTATCATTTTGCCATAAAACGCATCGTGCAGACCAAACCGTAAGTGCTGGAGCTCTGAAACTTTGTCAGATGGTAGTACAAAAATTGACGAGAGGTTATCAAATTATGAGCCCAATTTGGCCCATAGGTGGCGCTATAACAAACAAATTGTGCGACACTGCTCATAACTCCTAGACCCTAAGTCGTACACTCAAGTGTCTTATATCATTAGAAAGCTGGTCACCTCACGAAAAAACGTATATCTCCGATTTCATTTCCAGTATGATGGATTTTCCGCCATTTTGAATTTTGTTGAAAAACTACTTTTGCAAACTGGTCCCTGGTTTTTTACCTGATCGGAACCAAACCACTGCAGAAATGTTCTCTGGAGACTGAAAATTAATAATTATCAAAAAACGTTGAAATTTCTCTTTCCGGTTGCTAGGGGCACAGAATAAACGTTGTGGGAGGAGCCTATTTTACTAAAATGGTTATAACTTAAGAAGTAAATGAGATATCTTCACCAAACTCGGTACACATATGTAAGAGTTTAATTTGAGGTCACAGTAAAAAAAAATTGCGATGACTGAACACTAGGTGGCGCTATAAAATGAAAAAAAAACATATAACCACCTGACCGTTAGTACGATTGACTTGAAAATTGGTATGCAGTGTCTTGGTCCAAGGGCCCATGTATGTGTATGAGGACATTGGCGTATCTCAAAAAACATGGCCGCCATTGGCCAAATCTAAAAAAATATGTATTTCTTATGGTAAATTGACTGTAAATGGTCTTACTAAATAAAAATTTTATTGAATAATGTTTTTCCACTGAAAGGCCTTAACTGCTTGAACCCCGATAAATGCTGCTTGCAGCTTTAATATATTTTTATTTTCTTAAGAAAATAAAATCTCTCCCAACTAATGCTGTAAACACTACAGGGAACCCTCTCATTTGGCACATTTCTATAATATTAGAGGATACGATTAATAACAGAGGCCAAACTATTATATTCAGCAGCTATTTAAGATATAATTATTACATTCAAACATAAACTGAAATGACTGTATATATCTCAGTTGTTCACAAGGTACTTTTCATAAACCAATGATGAAATTTCATGACCAATATATTCAAACATGCATGTATAGTGACATAGATACTCAATAAGGCTGTCAAACGATTAATCGCATCCAAAATAAAACATAATATATGTGGGTGCACTGTGTATAATTATTTTAGATATATAAATACACACACATGTTTGTATATATTTAAGAAATATTTTCAAGCATATACTGTATTTAGTTTTATATATAATTTATATTATACATAAATATAAATATTTTATATATAAATAGTATTTTTTTCTTAAATATATACATGCATATGTTTGTGTATTTATATATATAAAATAATTATACACCGTGCACCCACATATATTATGTTAACACAAACTTTTATTTTGGATGCGTGACAGCCCTAATACTCAAACATACATATATTAAGTCAATAAGGTCCTCTAGTGTTTTTTTTATAGCTAACTACTACTCTAGAACAGAAAAAAGTAAATTTCCCAATTTAGATGCAGCCCTACTGTTTATTGTATAATCACTCCAATTTTCACCGTAAACCTTTCATGTCACACAGGTGCATTCTGGGAGAGCTTTTCACGAAGAAGCCCATCTTTCAGGCCAGTCAGGAGCCAGCACAGCTAGAGCTCATAAGGTAACAGACATCATGTAAAAAACGTCCCTGTTTGGTTTAGTGTTGTCTAAAGTACCGACTCCGGAACCAAGTCAATACTGAAGTTTTAAAAATGTAGCCAATCACAGACATATCCGATGAGCTCGTGAACACAACGGCCAATCAGAGGCGTTTATGATTCCGCTCAACAGCGCTCAAAGCTTCACATTTTAAAAATGTCTTTGGTACTTTTGACAACACTAGTTTTGTTGACGATCCAGACTAAATGGGTTGAGATCCGCTAACATTCATACTTGTGTCCAATCCAGTCGTATCTGTGGAAGCCCTTGCCCTGCCGTGTGGCCAGACGTGATCAAGCTGCCCTACTTCAACACAATGAAACCAAAGAAACAGTACCGGCGAAGGCTAAGGGAGGAGTTCGCCTTGTGAGTAATCAGAAATGAAACCAATTCAGTCTGTTAGCTCAGGACTACAATGGGTGAAGGATTATAGCATGTACAGTCAAACCCAAAATGATTCAGACACCAGATATAAGTTTTAATATCCGTTTACTAGTGTGTGCAGGACACTAAAGTTCATTTATTGATTGAGGAGAACAAAATAAAGTAAACTGAGACATATTACACACAAATATTCTTCACATTTATACAAATGTGGGACTAAAAATGATTTGAGCTGATGATGTTTTCCTGAAGTGTGTTTTCTGTAATCGCTAATGCTCTTTTCACACACACACTGAACAACATGAAGCATTGCTTGGTCACTGGTTGAGCTAAACTGGTATTATCTAATTGTGTCGTTCAATTGAACAGATATTCAACATAATTCATGTGTGAGAGTCCAACAGAAGGACGGACAAAACCAGTCAAATATCAATTTGAGTTCTTGTCTTATTTATTTTATTAACATTTTCTAAACTATAGCGAATAAACTGATAATGTGAGAAATGTTGAAGGTGCCTGAATACATTTTTGTTTGACTGCATGTATGGATATGCGTTTGCTTTATCCGACTCTTATGATGTCTTCAAGTTTTCCTGGGAAGTTTTTACCCAAGAACTCATGTGATTTCTGGTCAGAATAAAATGGAAAAATATCTTTTTCCATTTGCTGATAAAGACAGGAAGCTTTTTAGCTAATGCGATAAAATGCATATTAGTGTAATCGATGCTTTATCTGTATTATTACTCTCATGAAAAGTCCCTGTCACACGAGCCTGTCGCCTCATAAACCAGATAAATTAGGATTTTGTGGCAAGCTTTACAGCTTCATCAATGTCTTCGTAACACTTATTTTCTTCTACCATGTTTCTTTAATTGATGAACTTCCTATTTGCAATGCAGAAATTAGTGGCAAGAACACCATTGCTGGGGCTTTTATGGATGTATAATTCATGAAAATGATTATTGCCACATAATTTCCAGGTAGCATTAGAAATGTAGTGAAAAATGCCTTTTCTGAAAGTGATGTCTTTGCAGTGATTGTTCATTTCAATGTTTCAGTATTCCTCTGATGGCCCTGGATCTGTTTGACCACATGTTAGCGTTGGACCCGAGCAAACGCTGCACTGCAGAACAAGCTCTCAACAGCGACTTCCTCAAAGATGTGGATCCAGCCAAGATGCCTCCGCCTGAGTATGAGGGATTTTGTTTTGTTTACTTTTATTCTGGAATTTTTTTTCAGCATCTATTCTTTAAAGTGGCCTGTTGTGTTTTTTTTTGGATATTTGCATTCATCCAGTGTGTAATGCAGCTGTTTGTTAATGCAAAATGTCTACAAAGTTTCAAAGTGCTGATAAATAGTTAAATGCTGTGTCCGAAATCAAGTACTTCCCTACTGTGCAGGTGAAACTCAAATTAGAATATCGTGCAAAAGTTTGTTCATTTCAGTAATTCGACTTAAAAGGTGAAACTAATACATTATATAGACTTGTTACCTGCAAAGTGGGATATTTGCAGCCTTTATTTGTTATAATATTGATGATTTTGGCTTATAGCTTGTGAAAACCCCAAATTTAAAATTAGAATATTGTCAAAAGTTTTCATAAGCTGTAAACCATAATCATTACATTTTTAACAAACAAATAAATACACTATATCATTTTCTTGTTAAATATGTTCTTGACATTTCTTTGTGTCTTTATTTCAGTCATAATTTCGAATAATGGTTTGGAAAACGTGTAAATTTAATTTAGCCTCTGCTTTATTTTTCAAACAACACTTGCGTCGCCTTCTCTGTGCCCTGATCTGATCTGATCTCTGCTTCTCTCTCTAGTCTCCCTCTCTGGCAGGATTGTCATGAGCTGTGGAGTAAGAAGCGCCGGCGGCAGAAGCAGATGCCGGAGGATCTGACGGCTCCTAAAGCTCCCCGTAAGGAGCTCGGGCTGGACGACAGTCGCAGTAACACTCCTCAGGGCTTCCCCGCTGCTGGAGGACTCAAGGGCCCGAACACTGCCAACACTGCTGGGCTGCTGGGTGAGACACCGCTCACACACTCAACAAAGATTAAGCCGGTGCACACTGCGATTTATTATCGTCCTTTACGATAGTTACTCGTCAGACTGGATGAACATGATCATCGCTGTAAGATCGCAGTTATCATTAACGTCACACTTTTAGATCTCAGCTATCATTAACGTCACTGTAAGATCTCAGATGTCATTAACGTCACACTGTAAGATCTCGGTTGTCATTAACGTCACGCTGTAAGATCTTAGTTGTCATTAACGTCACGCTGTAAGATCTCGGTTGTCATTAACGTCACGCTGTAAGATCTCGGTTGTCATTAACGTCACGCTGTAAGATCTTAGTTGTCATTAACGTCACGCTGTAAGATCTCGGTTGTCATTAACGTCACTGTAAGATCTCGGTTGTCATTAACGTCACGCCGTAAGATCTTAGTTGTCATTAACGTCACGCTGTAAGATCTTAGTTGTCATTAACGTCACGCTGTAAGATCTCAGATGTCATTAACGTCACACTGTAAGATCTCGGTTGTCATTAACGTCACGCTGTAAGATCTTAGTTGTCATTAACGTCACGCTGTAAGATCTCGGTTGTCATTAACGTCACACTGTAAGATCTCGGTTGTCATTAACGTCACGCTGTAAGATCTCGGTTGTCATTAACGTCACGCTGTAAGATCTCGCTTTGTTATTAATGCCGCTCTGTAAGATCTCAGTTGTCATTAATGTTGTTGATTGTTGATCACTGTGACCAATCGGAGACCTATGTGTTGAGCTCGTGAACAAAATGGCCAATCAGAGGTGTTTAACATTCCATTCAGCAGCGCTCAAAATGCTGGTATCGTCACAAATGTAATTTTCAATACCACAGTCAGTACTTTTAACACTGTAGGAGTCTAATGTAGATACTTAGAGCTCATTATTTACAAGCCATTCAAGCATCCCTGCTCTTTTTTCCTCTAGACCCCAAAGCTCCCAACTCCCAACTGACTCAAGAACAGCTGGCTGTGCTCCTGAACCTCTTCCAGTCCAAAAGCGGCCCGGTGGGATCGGCCCAGTTCGCCCAAACTATAGGATCGAAGATGAACCCGGAGACGCTGCAGCAGCTGACGAAGGCTTTACCCGCTGGACCACCGGAGTCTGAACGCCCCCCAGAACCCCCCCTGCCCCCCACGGTCTCCAAACCTCCCCCGCCGCCTCCATCGGGGGCCCGCACCCCCCCAATGCCCAAACCCCCTTCCCCGCCGGCGCCGGGGAAGCCCGACGGAGAGGTGTCGGCCTCCGCCACGCAGACGGCGGTCACCATGCTCCTCGCGCAGCTGCTAAAGGTCCAGCAGGGGGCGCCGGGGGACATCATGGGCTTCGAGAGCGTAGATGGAGTCCTGTCAAACACAGCAGGCGTACCTGAGGTCAAGCCTCCACCCGAGCCCAGCCCTGTATCTCCAGGTAACCTCGTCATTATCTCATCATACACATGTCCGATATCACACACTCCTTCTTTTGAGTAACGTTCCAGATGGTAGTATGAGCTTGAAGTGTTCAAATAGTCCTGAGATCATTTCAGCAGGTCTTATAATGAAAACCAATGAGTCGATATCTGAGCTGCTGCTGTGAGTGAGTGGAGGCGGGGCTAACTTTCATACTCATAGAACTGTGTATACTAAATGAGGCAAGGGTGTCGAGTTACATTTAAGATATTTTAAGGCATGAAGAATAAAATACTTGGATTTGTCATTTTAGGGGTCAAAGATGAGTTTAAATGGATAATGATTGTGTGTAGAGAGAAACGCTCAATCTAAGCTAATAAAAATATAACGGTTCATTATGTTAGGTCTTTATGCACCACTGAACACATAGCTATGTTTATGAGATGCGCTTCTGTCAACAGATCCTCCTAAATATCACACACTGCACCTTTAAATGGTAACACATTCAAAGTGTAATAAAACTCCAGAAGGTTAAAGGGAAGTGATATCTTTGTCATAATATCCTTTCAATGGTAAAAGTTCCCAGTCATTGCATACTTTGCATTAGGGCTGTCAAACTATTAATCGCATCCAAAATAAAAGTTTGTGTTTACATAATATATGTGGGGGCACTGTGTATAATTATTTTATATATATAAATACACACACATGCTTGTATATATTTAAGAAATATTTTCATGTATACACTGTATGTAGATTCATATATAATTTATATTATATATAAATATAAATACTTTATATATAAATAATATTTTTTTCTTAAAATACACTCGTGTGTGTATTTATATATATATAATAATTATACACAGTACACCCATATTATGTAAACACAAACTTTTATTTTGGATGCGATTAATCGCGATTAATCGTTTGACAGCCCTACTTTGCATGTGCTGCACTTTATTTGTTCCAGTTTGTTTTTGTGTATCTATTTACTTTATTTCGATAATAAAGATATTGTTTGATAAGTGAGTCCTTGTAAACCAAAAAAAGTGAAATTCCTCTGGAAACACACTGTATTATGTTCCCGTTATCTCTGTAAAGCTACTTTGAAACACTGTATTGTAGAAAGCGCTTTATAAATGGGCTATATGCACGTATACGTTCCGCATTTGACGCAAGGATGCTCGTCCATTTCCGGTTGTGGAGATGAAAGCGGAGGAAAACAGAGTCTTCAAAATTTACTGTCCTCTCGTCTTTGAAACGAAACGTACGTACGTTTAGATGCAATTTTATATATAGTTATGTTTATTTAAAATAATTTTTAAAAGAAGCATAAACACCACGAGGGGTGTCTGTTTTATCTGTTTTTGTGACTAACGTTTCTTTATTATAACCATGGAGTATAAAATTCAACACAAATTCTCTGTGTTGCATCGGACTCTTCGATCGGCGCAAGTTATCGAGCATCCTTACATCTTCACCGGAAATACCGCCGTGCATAGAGCCCATAGAGGTGTCTCGCCCTAATGCCTGCTGTTCCCCGCAGTGTCTGAAGGGAGCGTCTCGTCCTCCAGGCCCCAGGAGCCGCTCTCCATCCTCCCACCGGACCAGCGCCCGCCAGAGCCTCCAGAACCGCCTCCCTGCGCAGACCTGGACTACCGACAGGCCCCCGAGCCCCAGCCGGACGCCCCCCGACCCGCGGACTACAGCCGGCCCCCGCCTCCGTTCCCTCACGCCAGCTACCTCGGTCACATGATGCCCCCCCGCCCCCCCCTCGGGCCCGACACCGGGGTGTTCAGCGGAGACAAGGACCATCGCTTCGAGTACAATCACCACGTCATGGGCCCCGGGCCCCCGGCTCCACCGGGCCAAGCCTGGACTTCCCCGTCCCAATCCGGGGCGCTTCCGCTCGGGTTCGTTCCTCACGTGAACGCGTCGCTTCGGGGCAGAGGACTCCCGTTTTGAAGCGGGATTAGCGAACTCGACGATGAATCTAAGACTTAAAGACAGCCCTCAAAACCAGCACTAAACGCTCTCAGAACGTGATGCTTCGGAGTAATTAATTCGGGGGTTGTACGACTGGAGGGACGAACTGTTTGGGATGGGAATTTTTTTTGGATTTCCCACTCGTACCGTTTCATAGAGCTGTTCTTGTTTTGTTTTTTCCTCCAATTGATTTTTTTTTGTAATCTATTCTCTACTGCTGTCTTTTAAATTAAAATTGTACTTTTTTTTGAGTGTTTTTATGACCTGTACTCCTTTAATTGCGTAAGGACAGACTAGTATTACAACGTTTTGCACTACTGAATAAAAGTAGCTGGGAACGAGCGTGGAGTAATGTGCTGTATCTGCACATGTAAATGACCAGTAATTCAATTTATTTTATTTTATTTTTCTTTCCCTTTAGTCGTTTTTTTTTTTCTTCCTTCCCAATGATTGAACGATTATGAGCTCTGTCGCAAGGTTAAAATCACTGGAGGGCCTTAGAAAGACTCCAGAATGACTGGTAGCACTTGTGTGTGTGATTGGCCTCGATTGAACTGGTGTATCTACTGAACGAGTGAACGGATCAAAGCTGTGTTTTCTCACCGGTTCCCCACCAGCTCTTGTCTATAGCCATTGTAAAATTGAAAGTTAAAGAGACATTTAAATGATTTTCAAGGAGATTAGCAAGGATGTCTCTTTTTTTTTTTTTTTTTTTTTTTTTTTTTTTTGTATGAAGATGTTTTTTCCCCCCTTTGGCAAATGTTTATTAAAGAAATGCCAACGATGTAATATGTTCTGGTATTTTTAATTGTTTGTGTACTTTTTGTACGTACATCGCCTTGTCTTTATAGTTAAGCTGACATATATAAGAAAAATCATGAATGTGAACATGGTTAATGGAAGGATACTGTACATTTAGTTTTCCAATATTTGTTGGTATGATTTGAATATGAGCACAATTGAGACAATGTGACATTAAATATTATACACGAAATGGGTTTGATTGCCTAAACATAGAAAATGAGCTTTCTAAGTTCTACTGGAAAAAAAAAATATTCATGTAAATACCAGGGTAAATACTTGCTGCTTACAGTTCATAGAACGATTATAATTTGGTTTGTAATGCCTCTTTTAGCCAACAGGGGGCGGCAAAAAGTTCCACTGCTAGCGTTTAAAATACTGTCTGGTCAGTACCGATATGTCTAAATAATTCTTATTTTCATTCTTCACTTTGCAATTGTTGTATTCGATTTGCTATTGGAGTTGATCACTGTTATTCGGTTATAAATGTCTAGTCCGTCCGTGTAAAGCGGAACGTCCATTATTATAGTCACATGTTACCTGTTACTTTTCTCAACGCTGGAACAGTCAGGAGCATACGCACAACCGGCACATCCGGGAACTTAACTGTCAATTTTGTCCCCGCCCCCTTTTGGGGAAAAACAAACTAGAATCCCCATAGACTTCAATACAAAATAACGTCAAAAAGCAACGTCCGTACACAGCCGACAGGCGTAAATAACTTAAGAAATCATTTATATAAAACATGTCAAGTAATTATATGTCCACCCTGCCTGCCATAGTGCGTGAAAAATACATACACAAACTTAATTTGGCCAATTTAAAAACATGTCCCGTTATTCTCCCAGCGTCAAATTGGGGTAACAACCCCACCCAGAGGCCAGAGGTGTCTTACCCGGACATTTACTTTTACCTCGTCGAGTCACGAGGTAAGCGAGTGAATGATTTTATTTCGCTTTTTAAAGTAAAAAAACCTTAATGTATCTCATGAATTAATGATTATGATGGCAGGTAGCCTGGGCTAGTTGATAACGGGCATAAAAAATGTATCTTTCACGCTCTATGGCAGGCAGGCTGGACATCCGGTGTATATAAGTGATTTCTTAAGTTATTTACGCCTGTCAGCTGTGTACGGACGTTGGTTTTTGCCGTTATTTTGTATTGAAGTCTATGGGAAGTCTAATTTCTTTCCCCCAAAAGTGGGCGTGAACATTCTATGATGACGCAGCGCAGGTCCTCATACTATGGAAAGCCAAATGGGTCAAATTTCGCCACTATCCAAACGCGTTTCATATTCTAAACGCCGGTTTTTACGCCGTTTAAGACAAAAGGACGCCGCAAATTACGGCGTACTGTGGTACAAACGCCGCAAATTACGGCGTTTACAAAGCTAATTCGCCGTCATTTTCGGCGTTTTTTTATCCAGCCAATGACGCCGTTTCTGACGCCGCAGGCATCCACAGTGCGCCGTTATTTGCGGCGCTTCTGTCTGACAAAGACGGCGTAAAAAGCGGCGTTTTGTATAATATTATAATCGGCCCCACCCTTTTCTTCAAAGTTCAGCCCATCTAATGAAGTAACGTTGGGTGGAAAGACATTTGTAGTAGATTGTCGATCTGAATAGCGATCCGTCTTTAAGGTTCTGTTTTTGGAATGTTATCATATTTTATTTCTTCATTGGGCATGTGTAGGCTATCGCCTTTTCCCTTTATTGAATGTAGATATGTAGGCTAGTATGATTTTAGCCTCTGTTTACATTCATGTCTGTGAAATCCATTAGTTTATACAGCGAATGTAATCTTCAGTAGGGCAGTGATCTACCTGCACGACAAACAGTGTCGTTTTGCTCGTAGTGACAGAGGTTCGACTCGCAGGTCCGACCGTATTTTTATCTGCTTCGTTTCTTTTTTTAATGGTCTATCTTTTAAATTTCGGAAGACTACCCGATAGCTGACAACTGATTGAGTAAATATGACAGCAGCAGCTGTTTTAAGCCCCCTTACAGTGGCTGCGGTTATGGGTCCCTTTATTGCTGATTATTATGATGTAGATGGGCAGATGCTTCACGATATAGTCCATTTCGCTTTTTAAGATCACAAGACTCTGAAGTTTTAGCAGTTCCCAGGATACACGAAAGGAGGTAGAGCCTTCCTAAACGATTCAACTATTAAAACAAGAGATGACGCTCCAGCCCAAGCGCGGACTACCGCTGCTATCGACCATACAAGACAGGCTAATTATTTATTATCACGCTGCCCTTTCCTTAAAATAGACATTCATATTTGCTAACGCTGAATAATAGGCTATATTTTGAACTATCATCATTCTGATGTGATATAGCCTATTATAACGATTATATGACGTTTTTTATTTTTATTTTATTTTACTCTTTGCTGCCACATACATATTATTTTCTCGTAATAACGAGATGAGATCTTTTATTAAAACGATTTTTTTTTTCGCATAATAGCAAGATGTTATGTCGCTGAAACTACATATTTTCATTTGTCACGGCACCCACTTTGGGAACCACTAGCCTATGCACCCAGGATTGATAAACGTGCGATAGTCATTATTGCTTAAATTAATGACTACTAATCTAGTAAAATCTTTAGTCTGGCACCTACATTTAATATTTGACATTATTCAATTAATTTATAGCTCTTTACATTAAAGTTGACTTTGCATTATTAGTTAATTAACTAATAAAGTAAAGTTTAAATTAAGATACCACCATATACCTATTTCTATTGCTTATTCCACCACACAAATGACTGTTTATAAGGCGACATTTCTTTACATGTAAGATTGTAGGTAGTATCTTTAAGATTTTTGTATTGAATTGGATTGTAAATTCTCTAATAAATACGAAGACTGACATTTCGTTAATTAAACAAAATAAGAACACAATGTTGTAAAAAAATAAACGACTTAGGCTATTAAGTTTTATTTTTGTTAATAGACTTAATTACTTAGAGAATATATATATATATATATATATATATAGAAAACGTATAGCCTATATAAAATATATTTTTGAACGTGTAAGTGTTATATATATTTTTGAACGTATAAGTGTGATAGAGGCGTGATAGACTATAGGCTACATTTTATGTGGATAATAAAATGTGGATAAGGCATATTTTGTAGCCATGACACATGTCTTTATAAGGCCAAGAAAAATATGTAGTTTCAACGACATAACATCTTGTTATTATGCGGAAAAAAATCTCCGCAATAAGATAAAATAAGATCTCATCTAGTTATTACGAGAAAATGATATGTATGTGGCAGCAAAGAGTAAAATAAAATAAAAATAAAAAACCGTCATATAATCATTATAATAGGCTATATCACATCAGAATGATGATAGTTCAAAATATAGCCTATTATTCAGCGTTAGCAAATATGAATGTCTATTTTAAAGGAGAACTCCGGCGAACAATAAACCTTTGTTCTAATAAAACATCGGAACCTCGTCAATCGTTCCCTGAGGATTGTTTTCATGATAATCGAATGTAAAGAGTTTTATCTCTAAAAACTGTTTAGCGTATAATGCTAGTACTGGGGGCACTGACCAACTTAAACGAAATCGCTAGTTTATACCACTAACACGGCTCAAAATAGCCCCGCATTAACGCAGTAACATAACAAGGCTCCATACATGCAAAACGAAGCATTGACAACTTTGTAAGTGTACAGACCGTTTAATAAGAACATAAGTTATGAAGACCGTTTACTTCGTGTATACATTCAGAAGCCATCTTAGGAAATAGTCTCGATAAGTCGATCCCCGAACGTCGTGATGAGTGAGCTGAACTGTATGAAGTTCAACGAACTTCTGAACTGTATGAACGACGTTCGGGGATCGACTTATCGAGACTATTTCCTAAGATGGCTTCTGAATGTCTACACGAAGTAAACAGTCTTTATAACTTATGTTCTTAATAAACGGTCTGTACACTTACAAAGTTGTCAATGCTTCGTTTTGCATGTATGGAGCCTTGTTATGTTCCTGCGTTAATGCGGGGCTATTTTGAGCCTTGTTAGTGGTATAAACTAGCGATTTCATTTTAGTTGGTCAATGCCCCCAGTGCTAGCATTATACGCTAAACAGTTTTTAGAGATAAAACTCTTTACATTCGATTATCATGAAAACAATCCTCAGAGAAAGATTAACGAGGTACCGATGTTTTATTAGACCAAAGGTTCATTGTTCCCCGGAGTTCTCCTTTAAGGAAAGGGCAGCGTGATAATAAATAATTAGCCTGTCTTGTATGGTCGATAGCAGCGGTAGTCCGCGCTTGGGCTGGAGCGTCATCTCTTGTTTTAATAGTTGAATCGTTTAGGAAGGCTCTACCTCCTTTCGTGTATCCTGGGAACTGCTAAAACTTCAGAGTCTTGTGATCTTAAAAAGCGAAATGGACTATATCGTGAAGCATCTGCCCATCTACATCATAATAATCAGCAATAAAGGGACCCATAACCGCAGCCACTGTAAGGGGGCTTAAAACAGCTGCTGCTGTCATATTTACTCAATCAGTTGTCAGCTATCGGGTAGTCTTCCGAAATTTAAAAGATAGACCATTAAAAAAAGAAACGAAGCAGATAAAAATACGGTCGGACCTGCGAGTCGAACCTCTGTCACTACGAGCAAAACGACACTGTTTGTCGTGCAGGTAGATCACTGCCCTACTGAAGATTACATTCGCTGTATAAACTAATGGATTTCACAGACATGAATGTAAACAGAGGCTAAAATCATACTAGCCTACATATCTACATTCAATAAAGGGAAAAGGCGATAGCCTACACATGCCCAATGAAGAAATAAAATATGATAACATTCCAAAAACAGAACCTTAAAGACGGATCGCTATTCAGATCGACAATCTACTACAAATGTCTTTCCACCCAACGTTACTTCATTAGATGGGCTGAACTTTGAAGAAAAGGGTGGGGCCGATTATAATATTATACAAAACGCCGCTTTTTACGCCGTCTTTGTCAGACAGAAGCGCCGCAAATAACGGCGCACTGTGGATGGCCTGCGGCGTCAGAAACGGCGTCATTGGCTGGATAAAAAAACGCCGAAAATGACGGCGAATTAGCTTTGTAAACGCCGTAATTTGCGGCGTTTGTACCACAGTACGCCGTAATTTGCGGCGTCTTTTCGTCTTAAACGGCGTAAACACCGGCGTTTAGAATATGAAACGCGTTTGAATAGTGGCGAAATTTGACCCATTTGGCTTTCCATATCATCCTGGCACGTAGTCGCGGTCGCCATGTTGCAACGTTCGGCGTGTCGTCACTTTAAAAATAACCAAAGATCCCACACCATAACGCAGTTTCTGGTTGTGAAACCCGTCAAGATTTAAATTATCAAAGAATTTAAGACACAGGTGAGTATGTGCTGGTTTGTATTTTAAATCTATTAACTTGATATTACATTTCTTAGCATGGTAACTTAGTAATGTCAGCTGACGCCTTCATCTTGTTTAGCAAAGTAATTGCTGGAATCTGTTTAATATATAGATATTCTATGTAACATAAAAGTTGTAGACGCTCAGTTAACATGCTGTCGAATGTGCTTTGACCGCTTCAATATGGCGGACGGCTAATGGTTGAAACGACATCTAATGATCTATCTAGAAATCCAGATAGTCATTCGCTGGCAAAGATTTTTAAAGCGTTTTTTAGAGATTGCTGGATATGGCAAGCCAAAGTATTCACAAACGTCTGGTCGGGCGTGCGATGTGCACATTGACGCGTCAAAAGCGTGCGTTCAACAGCCAAACGCGCGTCATAAGCGCGCGTTCAACAGCCAAACGCGCGTCATAAGCGCGCGTTGACAGCCAAACGCGCGTCATAAGCGCGTGTTGACAGCCAAATGCGCGTCATAAGCGCACGTTTTCGCCATAAAAGCGCATGTTAGGAACGCGCGTTTGGCTGTCAAAACACACGCTTTTGACGTGCGCTTTGAGGGGCACCGAAAACGCATGCTTTTGACGCGCGTTTATCGTAACAAAAATGGGCGTCGAAAACGTGTGTTTCGAGTAGGACGTGAACGTGTAAACAGGTAAACCACACAGGCAGTGCCAGCGTGTGTGAAGTGTTCATGCAGGCGAAAAGAGCGTGCTCGTTCATAGTGTTCTCGGAATCGCACGTCGAAAGCGTGTGAGGTCTTATGTATGGTATGGCCAGGCCCGTCCACAGAAATGACTGGGCCCCTGAAAAGGTCCAGTGAATGGGCCCTCCGCAAATCTGCTAATCTATCATGCTATCTATCATGTGTATTTTCTCTCTCTCGCACACACACACACACACACACGCACACACACTAACCCAGCAAATACAGAATGTTCTTATTCCCTTAATGTTCCCATATGGTTCCTATTTGACTATTTTTTTTTGGGAACCAAATACGAACGTTCTAAGAACGTTCCCTGTAGGTTATTTTTTAGGTTCTCTTTTTATAACCAAAAACTAACGTTCCCAGAACTTAAAATTGTTAACTGGGATCATGCATTTAACAGAGACTTGACCAACGCATGTTCAAATCTTCCTGTTAGACGACTTCGAGTCGAGTGTGTGAATTGAAAGCGCTTCAGTCAGACGATTCAGTGCGTGCAGGAAACTGAACAGATCATTCAAACTGATTCGCGAACCGATTTAGACAGATCTGCCAACTTATTTAATGAAGTGTTTGAACAGAATCGACTCAAAGGAGTGATTCATTTGTGAATTGAGAGTCGCTTATGCCCAGAAAAAAAAATAAATAAATAAATAAATACAGCTTGCTTGGTATAAACGCATTTAACAACAACACGTGTTGCATAAAAATAAAGAAACGAGAGAAACGTCATCCAACGTAACGAAGTAAAAGGTTGTTTTTTTTATTATTAGAAATGTCCTCGAGTTAAAAAAGCCAAATGTAGCTACACTTAAAAGTAAAATGTTCCCCCCAAAAATACTCAAGTAAATGTAACGAAGAAACGTGAAATGCAGCTTTGGTGACTACCCACCTCTGGTTAAATGCAAAACATCTTTGCAATTCATTGGTGGTGGTTCTGTCGCTAATAGCCTACCCTCCTGGCTATCGTTAGCCTGACTGGGAGCACTGATATGTTTCTGAGCTGACTGAAAAAAGTTCGTCAGTCGAATATTGTTTGGGTCTAAAGACCTTGCCAGCTTCCTCTTCTTCTCCTTTCTCTTCTGGCACCCTGATTTATTAACTGGCATTGGCATACCAACTTAATGTACTACTGCTACAATATAAAGTTAATTATTTTGTTCTTGACAATTTTCTGCTGACCACAAACTGTCGCGAAGCACTAGCGGTTTTGACGTTAGGTAAAAAAAAATAAAAATAAAAAAACCCGACTCATTTTCAGGAGAGGGATGTTTCATAATGACACTGGCTACATTTTACTTAAGCAGCATTAAATAAAATGCATTTTTAACAAGTAATGGTGTTTTTTTGGTTCAACAACAGAAAATATGGTAACCTGATATTTAGGATGAACATAATTATCATTGGACTGCATGGGCCCCCCCTAGCGGCTGGGCCCCAGAAAGCTTTCCCCTTTTTCCCCCCTTATGAACGGCCCTGCTTGGCAAGCCGTTTTAACATTTAATCATTTTAACCTACTAGTCTCTATTTTTATGCTACTAGTACTTATTTTTTAGATACTAGTATCTATTCCATTAAGTACTAGTACCTATTCATTAGCTACTAGTGCTTATTCTTTAGATACTAGTGCATTTTCTTTAGATACTAGTACTTATTCATTAGATACTAGTTCTTATTTATAAGATACCAGTGCTTATTCATTAGTTACTGGTACTTATTCATTAGAACATTTTTTTGCTGTGGAAATTTTACTGTACATTTACAAAAGCAATCTTCTTAAAGTTATCAAACTGACAGCGTCCGACACCCGGTAGAGAGTAACACGATTAAGTTACAGCAAGATAAAGTTTCTCCATTCAAAAACATAGACCTTTATCTACAGATCAAGTATAATAATATTAACATTGAATCATCTTGAAGATAGTTTAATCATTGATTTGAATGCTAAATGGAGAATGATTGAAGCTGCAGTGGAGGGAAAAGTTTACGTGATCTTGAATTTAATGACTTAAATTAATTTCTTTCTCACATAATGGCTTCAGAACACTTATAATTAAGGTGCATGAAAACATATGGTACGTCTGATCGATACCCGATCCGGCAAAGATGGCAGTATCGGAGCCGATACCAAGTATAATTTTTTTATTTTATTATTCAATTTATGTTTTATTACTTGTCTTGTTAACTGTAATTACTAATTATTGCAGCAAAATAACCTCATAAAAATCAGGATGTTTCTCAGTGATTTGCTACACGGATGTTGTGACTGCGTGTCCAGTTTTCATTCTTCCTTTTTTTTTGTCTTCAGCTGATTACTTGCCTGATGAGAATATTTAAATTTTACTTTAGTTAAGGATATTGTAGCAAAGTAACAAAACATTTAAAGTAGATTTACGTTGTTCAGCCTTACAAACTGAAAACTTTGCATGCTTTACTTTTTACCTTAAAAGAATGTAGTTTATGCGACACATACAATGTTTTTAAAGGAATTCTAAGTCGTCATCCTCCATAAATGCTAATGGAATTTTTATTTTATTTCAGGCCATTTGTTCACAGCAAAATACAGTTTTAACAACTTCAGACGAATTTGAGGCTAGTGAGGTCGTCCAGGATGAGCTTGAAGTAATGCATTCTGGTTCTCAAGAAGGAATGTTCTCGAACCACAGTGAGGTCGTACAAAGTGACTTGGAAATAATGGATCCTACAGCAGAAATATACACCAACTACATTGACATAATGCCAGACAATGTCATAGATGAGTCCGATGACCAAGAAGTTCAAGATGGTTCTGAAATCATGTAAGTGGCTTCCATTGTGAATTGTTTAATTTTACTTAAACAGGGTGTCTCTAAAAAGTCGAAACATTACAAAAGTAAAGTAGTAATAACATAAATATATCTGAATAGAGTCAGCATGGATGTGGAGAATAGATCAATCTGCTTGACATGCTTAATTTCATTTTGTCAAGAATTCACTTTGGAATTATATGCAAGCTACGGACTTGCAAAGATAATAAGTAATACGTTTACAAGTGTATAACTGTACAAGTAGAATGATTCATTTAGGCCGCTCTAAAACAATCATCTTTTGCTACAGAATTATGCTTCAAACTAAGATATTGCATTGACTTTACTTGCAATATTATATAAAATAATACAATTGTTTATCTAAAGAAAGCTATATACATTGCACATAGCATGAGTAAATCATGACGATTTTTGGGTGAACTACCCCTTTAATTGCTTCTTGTTTTGTGATAACATTGGCAGGGACATGGGAGACCTGGACTGCTCTACAGAGGAGATTCTTCTGGAGCTTGGGCAAGAAATAAATTACAATCAAAGCTGCAGGTTCAACATTAATAGGAAAAATGTACTAGATGGTGCATTTAGAGCATTCAGACGAAAATCCTACGATCCTTTTAAAAGAATTTCGGTCCGATTCTCTGATGAATGTGGCGATTTTGAAGAGGCTGTGGATTTGGGAGGCCCTAGGAGAGAGTTCCTCACCTTGCTCATGGAAGCAATTGAAAAATCCACTCTGCTTGCAGGCCCAGATGGAAGAAAAAACCTTGCTTTTGACTCCGTTGGTGTGCTATTTAATTGAACGTTTTTACACATTTGTTTTTACAACCTTCAACCTTGTAATAATGGTCACTTTTCCACTCCAGCTTTCAGAGACGACAGATACTACCTTGCTGGTAAAGCAATTGCTGTCAGCATGGTTCACGGGGGACCTTCTCCTGGATTCTTTTCAACAACTTTGTTCGAATGCATCTGTAACGGGAACGTGTCACCAACCATAGATGATGTGAATGACTTGGATTTGCAAGCAAAAATCCAGAAGGTAATTTCTGTATAAGCAACTAATTAACCATTAACTTTTAGGGCTCAGAATCTCTAGGCACCTCAGGATTCGATTCCGATTTAGAGGGCTGTGATGCTGAAACAATTTGTTTGTTTCAACTAGGGATGGCGAAAACTAAAAAAATTTCTTGACCGACCACCGAGCCTCATTAGCCGGTTGAAACCAGCTAATGGCAATTGGTTTAAAATATGCATGCGCACAGACACACAGCCACAGCGCCGTCCTTCCACTCATGTCACTTTTTAAAAATCCGCATACAGCGCGAAACATGAGACACTGGACGAGAAGCTCAGCGCCACGTCGCGGAGAGCCACATCTTTAAAATTCAGACACATAATTTTCTATGAGTGTGCAGACTGATGGCTCAGGACAGAGCGCCATGTACATAGTTTTATATCAAATTTAAATGATTTTTGTCTCACATTGTTGCTAATGTATCCTGATTGCGCCCTATGCTGCGATATACTGTACATGTAGTTTTGCATTCATTTACAGAAATCAGCTGCTTGAATGACAATTGCTAAAGTTATTGGATTGAGTTAGTGTGACAACCCCCCCCCCCCCCCCCCCCCCCATCCTGTCATCTGCCCTGGCTCTAACCTCGAGCGTTTTAGCCTGAAGCCTTTACTTTTTGCAAATCTCGTGAGCGCGCAAATCCAAACGCTGTGACCTCACGCCAAATGTTGTTGTTTTTTTTTTTAACCGACTACCAACAACTTTGATCGGTTACCGTTGATACGAAGTGTGCAGCACAAGCCCTCAAAAGTGAAGCCAAAACATATCGATCGCCCCCTGTGACCGGTCCTAGTATAGCTCATAACCCCCGCCTCCCCATGTTATTCAATGGGACGCGAGATCAACTAAACAATTAAATTACACTTCACATATCCGTTTTCCAAAGATAGTTTCTGTCATTTACTGTAGTTTCTATCACGTTGATGTAATTTCAAGTATATGATTTTAAAATAAGTTTGTTTTTAGTTAGTTATGTGATGATAAAAGCGGTGCTCTGACATCATGATTGACAGCTGTGATTGACAGGTTCTCTGTGTGAAGTAGTCACTGAAACACCAGCGGACTTTTTTTTTATAATGTTGATAATGTGGTTAGTAGTTGTATTTACCTTATTTTAACGAGGTTCTGCAATCAGCAGACATCACTGGAGAAGAACGAAGCAGACAGAGGACACTTATTGAAAGTGCGGGGCGTGTGCTTGCGTTTGATTCCGCAAGAATGAGGGCGCGGCCTTGATTTCGCGGCTTTACTTCCTGCTCACGACTGCGCATGACTGGTACCGAAAACAGCAACTGCGCAGACTCAAGTTCCAAGATGTCAGCGTCATATCGAGACACTGGCGGCTTCAGTTCTCTCTGATGGAAAAGTCCATCTTTTTTTACAGTCTATGGTTGATATGGCCAACCATCGGTCATCGGTTAACATCCCTAGTTTCAACGATGTGTCTTTTGTGTGTGACTCCTTGGTATTTTTAAAGCAAAGTAGTTATAATAACCCTAAAGAATTTACTTCCAATATCTTTTATTAATAAAACAAATGGAAGTGATTTGTCAAGTCAACTGTTAGGTAACATTTCCCAACATATGTCCCTTTTTTACAGTCTATGCATATGTCTCAACATTGCCAAGAACCAACAGAAAAAAAATTCTAGCAGCAAACTTGTAGTCAATGAATACAAACTTAAGCATATTCTGAATCTCTAACATAAAATAATAGACTGCAAATAACAGGAGGATATTGGCTAGAAAATGCAATCTTTTGGACAACAAACAAAATCATAAACCGCTCTCATACAAAAATAATGGTTGTGGAATGCAGTACAGTAAACCTACGTATTACAGATCTAATTACACCATACACAGATTGATGCGAAAATCAAATGATCCAGAAAGCAGCCCTCATAAAAAAATACAAAACAGGGTAGACCACAATGAAACTAGTGACAATCACATTATGAAATGAATGTTTTTCTCCAAAACACGCCTTTTTTTTTAATCATGTTTATTAGGGGTGCAATCAATTTTGACCACCACTGTGTGTGTGTGTGTGTGTGTGTGTCTATACACACGCATATATATATATATATATACATACTAATGACCAATCAGAATCAAGGACAGAAACTAACAGTTTTATTATATGTATACAACAGTTTGTTCTGGTCATTGAATCCGATTGGCTGAGGTATTTCCAGCCATGCGACGTTCTACCAGTATCTCCACAGGAACCGTTTCACCGGTTGTATCACTTCTCCAATGCATTTGTCACAGCAAGTTTCATGGCAGATGAGCAAACCCACCATAATTTTTTCACCACAATACACTCACTGAGTCAATCGCTCTTTCTCCCAAATACTCTACATTTAAAACATTGCTTAAGTAATGTAGCGTTAGTAATGGAGGCTTGGGCTCAAACTGTTAAACTTGAGAACTTGAGATTTGTATAAATGCCACTTTAATTTATTTGAATAAGCTTTCTTATTTATTTTTTCACAATTGTGCCATCAAACTGTTGTATAAATGCAATGTAACACTCAGCCGAATCTCAGTTGTGCTGATATAGAGCCAAAAAGTACATGGAGCGTGATATCGCTTGCTTAAAGTCACAATTTGCATTGTAATTAATTCATATGTATATTTTCCAGATTGCCAATGCTGCAACCATGGAAGAATTATGTCAGGCAACTGAGTGTATAACTGAATACCTGGCAAATGCAGGCTGTCTTCGAGCAATAAAATCCCTCAGAGACAAGGATCAGCTTGTAGATGATATTTTAATGTTCCAGGTTGTGAACAGAGTTCATGGCCCACTTGAACGGTAAGAATGATATATATATATATATATATATATATATATATATATATATATATATATATGGATGGATGGATGGGGAAAAAATAAAAATATATATATATATAAAATGATCATGCTCTCGAGATTAGTATATTCAATTGCACCATCAGTTTTGATATTTCTTTATGGCCACATATTTGGACGGTAAGCCAGATAAATAAAAAATAAATTAAATTTTACTTTACAGCTTTAATATACATTTTAGTACATTTTTACATTCTAAACTTTTTTTAATTTTCTTGTGAGATTAGAGTTATTATTGCAACAACAGGAAGATACAAGAAGAAAAGTGCACATAAAAAGTGAAGAATAAAATGGCCAGAAAAAAAATAATAAAAATTTGCTTTACAGCTTCAGTTTACATTTGGTATGCCATTTCTAACTTATGTAAAGGTCTCTTCACATAAGCTACATGAATGTATATGTATATGTAATTGTATATTGACATGTAAACTATACAATTCTCTACAGGCTATCATAAATAACAACCTTATCCCATGAAAATGTGAAAATTTTAGTTTGTGCATAAAAGTAACAATACTTTTATGCTCAAACTAAAATTTTCACATTTTCATGGGATAAGGTTTCCCTTTCAAACAAGTTTTTATTTTTCTTGAAGACTCCGGGAGGGCCTGATGACTCTTGGCTTGTTGGAGGCTGTTGTTAAACACAAAGAAGCCTTCAGAACCCTTTTCTGCAGCCCACAACAGCCACTTACTGCAGACACCCTTGAAGACTTGTTTACCATTCGCTTCTCTGTTGCTGGAAGTAACAGGCGGGCAGAAGAAAACACTGCAGTAGCTTTTTGGAGGGACTACCTTCTAGATGCAGAAGGCAAGTAATGTAACTGATTGGTATGTTAATGGCTTCTTTTGCAATGGGAATAGTTAGTAACAACATAAAACAGCATGCACCATTTACATCATAAAACAGAACTTTCGTATTTATTTTGTCTTGGTAGCCTTGGTAAGTTAACCTTGCTTTAAGGAATACACCACTTGTTACGATCACAGATAGGCTGAACTCTGTTAAAGAGCAACATGCAGGTTGAATTTATTTCTGAATTAATACTTTAAATTGTCTGCAGAAGTCTTTTAAAAACACACCTGTAGAAATTACTAATGAAATCTCATTTGATGTAGAGATTTTGATGAAAATGTGCAAGGCTCTGTAATACGCCTTTCCCGCTAGCAACGCGTCATATGACGTAGCCCGAGGCAAATACAATGAGCTCGCGGTGACGCGGTCCGCTTTCTCATTGCTAGGTGTTAATGTAGTTAGAGCAGTAGTGAGAGACAGAGAGTTTTAGAGAAGCCAACAATTCCAGCCTGTTAGGAAATTGTGTCAATCAATTTCCTTCTAGGAAAAACAAGGCTTTTTGGTCTTGGGTGCGTTTTGTGCAGGTGAAGAGAGCAGACTTCACTGCCGCGTCTGTTACCACACACACACACACACACACTCGGTCGTTTGAGGCGCACATTTTACTCGCTTTAAATGGTATCACTAACTGCAGTTGAAAAGCATTATTTATTTGTTGTTATGGCATGATCATTAGTCAGTGTAGATAGTGCCAGCTTGGATGGATTGCACAATCACTGTCAGTGTAGAATATGAGAAGACAATATGTTGCTGCCTTAAATTAAGACAATCTAAATGGATGTTTAATCAAGAACAAAGTCGAACGTATGTTTGCTGAAGCAGATTTATTGCAAAACACAAAGGTAGTTAGCCAGACAGTAGATGGACCAGCGTTAGCCACGGTGCTAGCTAACTTACATGAACTCACCAAGTCACTTGCCCTATTCGCCACTGGTTTTTTTTCGACACCACAACTCTAACCTTACTTCTCTCCTCTGCCCGTTATTCCTTCCCCGATCTCCCCGACTTCTATCTCGCCTCGGAGGCTCATAATCATATGCCTGTTGGCCATCATAGGCATATTCGTCAACGTCACAGAACGCGGTTTCGTCGTTCGCATCCATTGTAACCTGAGCCTGAACTTGAACAAGACTCCCTCGGCGATCGTCACTTCCGGATAGTGCTTCATAGGGAGTTATTTTATCACAATTTTTCTCAAAATATCGGTAATGGCTAAATATATATATATATATTACTCCAGTTCAGAAAATCTAGTTGTTTTATCATCAACATAAACAATGCTATATTATAGGAGTGTCCAACCTGCATGTTGCTCTTTAATTAACCCAGTCCTTGCTTTCTCAGGGTTGGCTGGTTCCAAAAATGCAACCGGGGTAAGTTTAGTCAATGTTCGCTGTGAGAACACAAACATATTCTTGACAGTGATAAATCCATGTGTCACTGTGGGAATGGAGGCAAAAAGTGGCACACTTTTTCTTTTAATCACTTTCTGTGGTGACTCATGGATTCGATGCTCTGTTGAGAATGTCTTTGTGTTTTAACTGTGAACATTCTCTATTGACTGAACTTGCTCCCTGACGCGTTTTCGGAACCAGCATACCTGACTAACAGGGATAGTTAACCGAAAAACTAAAATTATCCCATGATTTACTTGCACCTCAAGCCATCCTAGGTGGATATGACTTTCTTCTTTCGGACGAATACAAAGCGTTAAAACGTATCTTGGCTAATCCAGCAATATAATGGCAGCCCAAAAAGCAAAAAAAAAAAAATAAAAAAAATGCATCCATCCATGATTTAAAGTAATCCCAGCTCCAGGGGTTAATAAAGGCCTTATGAAGCAAATCAATGGGTTTGTGTAAGAAAATACTTTTATTATTACTATTTTTTTTAATAACTGAAAGTTAATTTTTGCCTCTAAACTTACCTGGGTATTTTGCATAACCTTGGCCCGTGGTATCCTTTGATTTGATTGGAAATTTCTTTAAAATGCAAAACTTTACAAATTAAACTGCATTAGTTAATCAGACTGAAGTTGTTTTATATTTATTTTAAATATTATAAAACAAATAAACCCATAGCAACTTTAATGTAATACCGTTTGATTTATGATGCACAATTTACTTTTGGCCCACGGCCCACAATCAAGTTTGATTTTTTTTTTTTTTTTTTTTTTTGGCCCTTTGTAGGAAAAAGTTTGGGCACCCCTGTTCTAGAATAACTCCCAGGCATCAAATCAGCTCAGACAGTTAAGCATTTTTTTGTGATTATAAATGTTTATCTTATTAATCAGTCTTGTCACTTTTCTTTTTCAGAGGGCAACTGTAACTGCTCGCTAGAAAAAATCCTTATGTTCACAACTGGATGCAGTGCAGTGCCTGCAATTGGATTAAAGCCTCAGCCATCCATTGAGTTCCTACATACTCCTGATACTACACCTTGGTCCGCTTCACTAAGAGAGAAGTTTCCAACTTCAAACACGTGCATCAACTGCTTGCGTCTCCCTTTACACAAGGACTATGCCAATTTTAAGTCGAATATGGACTTCGGTATTTGCAACACGCAAGGGTTTGGTCAAGAGTAAGATCGTTGTGCATAGGTTTGTTTTAAAGGGATAGTTCACCCAAAAATGATAATTCTGTCATGTACTCACCCTCTTGTTCCAAACCTGTTGTAGTTTCTTTCTTCTGCTGAACACAAAAGTAACAAAAAAATTGATGGACCCCATTGACTTCCATATTATTATTTTTTTCTATTATGAAAGTCAATGGCTACCATCAACTATTTGGATTCCAACATTCTTTAAATTATCCTCCTTTGTGTTCAGTAGAAGAAAGAAACTCATACTGGTTCGGAACAACCTGAGGGGGAGTACATGATAGAATTATCATTTTTGGGTGAACTATCCCTTTAAAAGGTGTTTTGTTTTTTGAAGTGGAAAATAGTTCAGCATAAACTGGTTTAGTTGGGTGATAAACTGAATAAAATCCAACAGGTTTAGTTGGGTGATAAATTGAATAAAGTCCAGCAGGTTTAGTTTGCTTGTATAAACTGACGGATTTTATAAGGTTGTTGACACAAACCTAACAAATTGGATAAGTTCTATCCATAACAAGTTAACCTCTTAGTGCTCTTTTTGAAACCCTTTCTTTTAGAAACCCTATCTTTTTATGTACACAATTGTTAAATGTAAACAATTAAAAGAAAAGAATTTTAAAAAAGTTGAAAGGGTGTTTTTTCTTTATTATTGTATGAAATATAAAAGTAAAACTACTAAAGCCACAGTGTAAAATATTGTGGAAAAAAATCTTGTTTATTGTTTTTAGTCAAATAAAACACTTCAAAGAAAATATTTCTGTTTGGCAGCATGGAAGGGGAGAAATAGACTCATATTCTTGGAAAAATTCTAAAGATTGTCTATTCTACATTGACAAACAAATAGCTTTAAAAACTTGTAGCAAACAAGTTTTCAGATTTGTTTTCACTCAATTAAGGAAAGTTGATGGGAAATTTCATTGCAGCACATTTGATATTTCAATTTCAAGTCTGCAATGCCTTCTATAGCAATCAAAACCTCTTCCTGTTGTTCCTGGCTGAGGTCAACACTGGGTGGATGGACATCAACGGCAGTGAACTGGTCAACCATTTCAGCTGGGAAGTTGTTAATGCCATGTTGTGCCAGCAGTCCTTCTAAATTGTGCTCTGTGAATGGATCATCACCAAACACATTGTTGATAGATGTGCTATTTACCCCCATGTTGGTCAGCATGCCATCAGTCCAGATCTGAGAGGGTGTTCGGTTGTTTTCCGTTCTTAGATGGTGATGATTCCAGGCTTCACGAAACCTGCTCAATCTACTTTGAATTTCAGGTAAATACACAAGATGAAGAGAAAGCTTGTGGACGTCATTTGCAGGATCTAGGGTGCCATTGTCCTCAAAGCTGTAGAACTCATTGTAGAAACTGTGCAAAACATGCAGGAATACATCCCTCCAAAGGCGTTCAATCCTCTGATTGTGTACAGACTCCCCTGTGATGTGGCTTCTGTGCTCCACACCATGAACAACATTCATGAACAATGCCACTTGTGTGTTTTCTCCACCATGATCTGACCGCACTCTGGATGGACGTCCATAAACACATGTGGCTTTTAAGAACTGTGTGAGCACTGTGGCAGCTCTGTTGTCTGTATTACAGTTTAAGTATGTAATCAGGCGAGAGTATCCATCTATAGCTCCATGAATGACTAAGCCCCATCTGAAAAAAAACAACAACAACAAAAAAAACCCCAGATATTTAACAGCTCTGGCATAATGCTACCACTCACTAAAAAAAACTAATAAGCAGAAATTAAGATGATTTGTGATTGTTTTATTTTACACATAGTCTAGCCATTTTGCTGATGCATCTTTGTGGATTACTTGTTAGTCTTAATGAATAGTAAATTCAAAGAAACAATCCGATCAGCCAAAACGATGACGCTGTTTTTCATGGCAACGTTGTGTTGTACTTAGCAGCGTCTGTTATCAAGAAATAATAGACCACATTCTACATTAGACTTCTACCAATTATTTATAACAAGCGCTTGGTTGAATTCTAATATAGAATGTGGTGTGTTATTTCTTGATGACAGACACTGCTAAGTACAACCATAGACTAAAAAATATGGACAAATAAGTCTGTGACATCACCCATAGACTTTATGAAGAACGGTTTTGAGGCTATTTGAAGGTGGTTTGATGTGTTGTGTCAGATCATGAATTCATGATCAAGAATTCCACTCTGCGCAGCCTGTTATCAGCTTTCAATCAAACTTAACCACGCCCTTATTTGTCATACATTTTATATCTAAATACGATCTAAACTAACGAGTTAGAAAAAAAAAATTCACCCCCCTTGCAGTTGTCAGGCACTCGGAACCTACCGAAAAATACATGGCACCAACCTGTAAAAACATGAATTTATACTGTGAAAACGAACATTTTAACATTGGGGTCTATGGACATTTGCGCCCTTTTGGCACCTGCTGCCCCTAGCGGATTTTCAACATATTAAAGTTTTTCGCACTTCCGGGTCGGTCTCATTTTTTAGATTAGAATGTTGAGCATTTACAGTCATTTATCAAAACTTTAGACACAGAGCCCACCTCAGATTGTTTTTAATCAATGCATAAATTCTAAAAACAGATTAACACTAAAATAACAAGTATGAAATATCGTTATGTTATCATTATGACTTTACTTGTTGGCACATGACTGCAGACAAATATCACACCAGAATCTGAACTCCTGCTGCCATTTTAAACATTTAAACCGACTTTGGCGCCTAGCTACTCATTCATTAGATACTAGTACTTATTCATTAGATACTATTCATTAGATAATGAATGAGTGGCGCCTAGCTACTCATTCATTAGATACTAGTACTTATTCATTAGATACTATTCATTAGATAATGAATGAGTAGCTAGGCGCCAAAGTCGGTTTAAATGTTTAAAATGGCAGCAGGAGTTCAGATTCTGGTGTGATATTTGTCTGCAGTCATGTGCCAACAAGTAAAGTCATAATGATAACATAACGATATTTCATACTTGTTATTTTAGTGTTAATCTGTTTTTAGAATTTATGCATTGATTAAAAACAATCTGAGGTGGGCTCTGTGTCTAAAGTTTTGATAAATGACTGTAAATGCTCAACATTCTAATCTAAAAAATGAGACCGACCCGGAAGTGCGAAAAACTTTAAACTTTATTCATTAGATACTAGTATCTAAAGAATAAGTACTAGTATCTAAAGAATAAGTACTAGTTGAATTAACATTCTGACTAGTCTAAATTATTTTATAGATATCTTAATGTACTCAAACCACCCCTTTCCTAAGCCCCGCCTTTTGCAGTTTGTCTTCGAGGAGCGCGCCAAAAAAAATCTCAGTCAGAACGGCAAGCAACGACCTGACCTGGTTTTCAGGTAATAAAATTACTGTAAAAGTAACTGAGTAATTCATTAACATTTGAATAGTAACTGCTTTATTTGCAAATCACGGGATTGTTTTGCGTTGACTGGTTTTTATGGTAAATTGTCAGAGATATCGTCGGAATCGTCTCATTAGCCCCATAATAAATACGTTTATGTTTTTCATTTTGTCGGAATGTTTGATAAATTGTAATATCATAGTGATATATCAGACAGAAGTTATCTGGTGTAGGCTATTTTTGAGATTTTAAATATTTATCTATGTTTGCAGATGGTTGTATTTGCTCCATGTACTTAGTCATTAATTACATGCCAGTGGAAATGATTTCGGAATTCGTGTAGGAACGTAAACGAGTAAGTTATTTATTGTAGCTAGCGTTTTGACCAATGCTAATAAAATAGCTAGCTATCTTGTTTGGCTCCATGCATCGTCATGTTCGATGCTGGTGGTAATGTATAATTTTCTCCTATCTTCAAATATAAAAATGTGGCGTTGCTGCAAAGGTATATGTGCTGGTGTAGGCAGTGAAGATTTCCACGTTGCAATGTTACAGTAGCTTTAGTGCTATCTGCCATTTCTACGTCTCCAGGTTTTGTTTTCCTGTTGCTTACTTTAATAATGTCTTAAGCTGATTGGTCTGTGCAGACATGATTTAAGACAGAAGCAAGTATGTAAACAGAAAAACAAAATCTTGATATTTTAGGCTATATTGAATTCCTGGCCAAGTTTGAGAAAATGTATGTTTACCGTATGTTCTTTTTTTTCTAAACGTTTTAAGCCAGTTACAAATTCTAATAATTATTGATTCGAATTAAAAATGTTTTTTTAGAACAATGTGTATAAAGGACAAGATCCTTTTAACAAAACAGGAGTAATACAATTACTGAAAGGCTCGAGTACACGTCATTTGTAGTAAATAATAAAATATGATTCAGGAACAGAATGAGTGATTGTTTAATCTGTATTTATGACATCTCACTTGAAGGAGAAAAACCTGAAGTCATTTAATCCAATTTAAACCAGTAGATTAGTAAAACAGTTATTTGAATAAATTTAACACAGCTTCAGCTTCTGACAATTCTGTACATGCTCATCCACATAAATCTATGTAATATTTAAGTTTAATTTGGTTTCATTATCACATTGTTTATTGTCTTGCAAATTATTACGTATTTTAAAATTTTCTGTTACATTTTTTTTTTTTTACTTTTTCTACCAAATGCAATGTTTCTCTCAGCCTACCATGTCGTCAAATCAAGAGATGCCACCAGCGATCTTTGACAGAGTTTTTAACAGCATCTCAAGAGCCAGACAGCAGCTCTCAGCTAACCCTAATAACAACCTCCTTACTTCAACTAGACGCCTTTTCCGGCGTCAGGCCCATGGACTTCACCGTAAGTCAGGCTTTGCTTTGTTAGCCATTTGCAGAATTAACAGTGATTTACCAATGTTTAAGATCTTATTTAACTGTGTTTTTTGTATGCCAGGACCACGGGGAAGGCAAGAAAATTCTGAATGGCAAACACACCTTTTCCTCCTCTCTGGCCCAGATATTGAGATTTTACCATCTACAGCAGAGCTTGAACGGGTTGCAAACATGGGACTGGGTAAATAAATACTTGATACATAAGGATTTCAGATGTAACACAATTTGAATTGTTATTCCAAAATAAATTTCAAAACCATTTTGCAGGTTGCTCAAAACATTAGCTTATCCTGTTTATTCATAAAAAGAAATTACTGTCATGAGAGATCATAAAAACAAGTATTTAGAACTATAATTTAGCTTTTACACTCTTAATGCACATATCATTTGATTTTACACACAGTATCAGATTGTTTTGTTTCATCCATTGCTATGGACATCATATTCACTTGGATTTAGCTGCACATTTTAATGAGTTTATTAAAGCAAAAACTTTTTATTTTGTAGTTAGTAGCATGAAAAACCTTAATACAACCTTAAAAAAGTGAGCAAAGATTGCTGGCATTATAATCATTGAAGCTGTTAGGTTAGGGGTGCCCAATCCTGCTCCTGCCGATCGGCTGTCCAGCACAGTTTATCACCAACCCTAATCAAACACACCTGAAGCAACTAATTAAGGTCTTCAGGATCCCTTGAAAATCAAAGGCAGGTGTGTTTGGTTAGGGTTGGAGAGGAACTATGCAGGACAGTCGATCGGCAGGGTGTAGGTCAATTTGAGGTCTGCAAAGTAGTACACTTTCAAAGTATCATAATCAATGGAGCTCTCTAGACTGCAATGATTTTCTTATTTCTTATTGTATTTTCTTGGTGGGCATACATGCATTAAATACAGGAAAATAATCCTTTTAAAAACAGGGATTGTTACTTATTGTTAACCAAACTTTGTAGTGATCTGTATATTTAACCTGATCTATTACATACAGTATATGATTAGCCAATGAGCTGTTGTTTATTTTATGTTGCATTATGTGTATTTTCAATTGTGTAGGTAGACCACTGCATGAAACAACAGGGAGAGGAATCCAACGATCAAAAATTCAATTAAATTGGACTCTGTCTGAATTAAACAATTTTGTCTGCCAATGCTACCCAACTGTGAATTTAAACTTAATAGGTTTTCATTTGGCAAGAGCAGGAAAAGGACGGAAGATAGAAAAAGTGCATGCAAATAGCGTAAAAGACCTAAAAAAGGCAATTGGAAAGAGCAGGCTCTATATAGTCCCAAGAGCTGAAGTTTCACAGGTATGACTTCGCCACATGTTAAACAAAGTCCAAGGGCCAGATTTACTTTTGCTCTTGCACAACCCTCCTTTGTCATAACCAAACTTTATAATGTGATTCACCAATGTTTGTCAATGTAATAGTATTTCTCAGAACTTTCCACTTCCATGTGCATTGTGTTCTCATGCTAATTTGTCCTGTTTAGTAAATCTGGCCCTAAATGTTTAAATGAGCGTGACATTTCTTTAAGATATGTTCTGTTGAATTGGCTTTATGCACAGCTGCACTACTTCCTGAACTTCAGCCAGCTCCTTGTTTCCTGTATGTCATTATTGGGCAAACTTGATTAATTCAGGTGTAATAATAATTCTTTACATGTATATAGCGCTTTTCTGGACACTTAAAGTGCTTTACATAAAGAGGGGAATCTCCTCAACCACCACCAATGTGCAGCATCCACCTGGTGTGTCTGATTATTGTTGCCGTGACTACTAAGGTCAGGCACACCTGAAATAATCAATTTTGCCAATAATGCCAGACAGGAAACAAGGAGCTGGCTGAAGTTCAGGAAGTAGTGCAGCTGTGCATAAAGCCCATTGGTCTTTAATTTAACTTTAATATAAATTATTTTTCTGCATGGTCCACATTAAGGCCACGGTTTCACAGACAGGGCTTAGCTTAAGCCAATATGCCTTAGTTAAAATGATGTGCAAGAAAATGTGACATGTGTGCATATTGTGACAGAACAATGGAGCTGACGTATTTTAACATCCGCCAGAGCGAGATATTTTCAGTTGAGACAGTTCAAACATGCATTTTAGTCTGGGACTAGCCTTAAGCCTTGTCTGTGAAACCTGGGGTTAATGTTAGGTGACAGTTCAAGTCACTTCTTTACTGTGCAGTAACTCTTAAATTATTTGTCACATGTCATTTTTTTTTTCTTCTCTTAGGTAATGACCCCATCCACAGCCATTCCCCAGAACTCCCAACAATCATCCAGCACTGCGGCACTTGATGAAACCTCCTTCAGTGCTGACACTACAGAATCTGTAAATCTCTGTGTGAGTGACGTTATTTTTGATGTTGTCCATGGTCGTAAATATGACTGATTTGTGACTCATAGTTGTACTTTATTTCCTTCAGGAGTGGCGAGCTATACGTTCCCAGCAAGATGAAGAATATAATGCTTCTTTGTTGGCGGATATAGAAAAGGTAATTTTTGACTATCGGTGGTTTGCTTGCCAAGGTCAAATTTTCCTTAAAACAAAAATGTGTATTACATATATGGTATTGCAGGACAGAAGGAGGCGCTGCTATGAGGTTCTGGAAGAAAACCGCAAAAAGGTTAGTGCTGCCACTAAATATTTTATTGTTTAATTATATATACACACACACACTTATTTTTCTTTTAGGCCATTGAGGAAAGACGCCAGCGAATGGCAGCCCATGTTGAACCTCTAGATGGAGAATATCTGAAAGTCAAATATCCAAATGGAGATGTGAATAAGAGGAAGTTCATCATGTCTGATCCAATTCAAGTAAGATGTTCATTGTGAAGGATTACGTTTTTTTTTCATAGATGTTTTATTTAGTTATTTTTCCTCATTTCTGGATTTCTTTATTTTATTAATATTTGTCATCATGGGCTCTTTTTTTTTTTAGGTCTTATTTGATTTTATTGGAAAAGACGAAATGGCCAGTGAGGTGTTCAGAATCCAGGAAGCTACTTCTTCAAATGCTATAGAGAGTACTTCTACTGGGTCAATTTCAGATCATGGAATCAAACCGTTCTGTACATTGTATGTCCTTTGGACATCACCTTTGGATAATCTGGTAAGTTACTACCACAGTATGAGTTGAGCAAGTTTTTTTTTTTCATAATGATTTTGATTTGGCCATATGCATTACTGTTTATTGATAAATTATCATCATTTTCGGCCTGATTGTCCCTGTTAAGTTTGATCTTAAGGCTTGGTTTTACAGGTAATTTTTTTTTTTTTTTTCCAAATGAAAATGGAATGTGTTTTGGTTTGTGCAAGCTCATGTACTGTTCATGTTTGTCTTTAGGAAATTCTCTCAGATAAACAAAATGGAGCTGATGCCCTACTCAACACATCTCATTGTCCCTCATCTCTGCCCGAGCCCTCCACTCTCTCGCTGCTGCCCGAGCCCTCCACCCGCTCGCTGCTGCCCCTGCCCGAGCCCTCCACCCGCTCGCTGCTTCCCCTGCCCGAGCCCTCCACCCGCTCGCTGCTGCCCCTGCCTGAGCCCTCCACTCAGCCGCCGCTCACTCTGTTCTCACAACCACAAGAAATCCTGGTTCTTCATGATGAATCATCACTGCCTCCATCTGCCCAGGAACCAATCATTATTCTTGATGAGCAAGATGAGACAGTTTCACAAAATCAGTCTCCTGCATCAACACATCACCTCGGAGGACCTGTGGATGAGTATGTTTTCCTCATTAACTTGACTTTATATTCTTGTGTTTATGTAGACTTTTGATTTTCCTAAATCCTATTACATTTAATCAGGTGGATAAAATAAAATGCATGAACTTCTTTGGTTGCAGGATTGATCTACAGACCATATTGAAAAAAATGGTCAGCAGAGTTGATGGAAGCTTCTGTCCAACAAGCAACCAAATAAATGTGTGCAGGGATAATGTTTTACTGTGTAGTCTGCGGGCATTCAAGCGTAGGTTCTTCAACCCTGAAGCAAAATTGGATGTTGTTTTTGTGGATGAAGATGACAATGGTGAAGGGGCAATTGACGACGGCGGCCCGACAAGAGAGTACCTAAGGCTGTTGATGAGGGCTGTCCACCAGTCAAATATCTTTGAGGGACATGAGAAAGACCGGCAGTTGTCTCTTGATACTCAAGGTAAGGAAGCCTGAATTTAAAACTCTCCTCATTCTCCTTAAAGGTATAGCGGAGGATCTTTCCGAAATTTAGAGAAGACCCGCCCTCTCCAATTTTTTTTAAAAAAATGCAAATGCACAAACACAACACTCTTGCTCCCGAGACGCCTTGCACAATTATGTTGCAAATTATAAACTAACTCAAAAACATTCATAAAAAAGACAACATGTCAAATGCCCTTCCGTGTTTTATTTACTTATTATACTGATCGATTGAGTGACCGAGGACTCAAGACATGATATGTGCAACCCTGTATCACACGAAATACTTTCTGAGGAAACTATTTTGCAAATCGCAATTATGTTACATGGCAACAGGGCTATTACGTCCTTGACATAATATGTCTCATTGTTAATGCGTAGGTATTAATACGTTATTTTTATACATAGTTGCATATGGAGAAGTAGCTTGTTGCGTTTGTGTAATAATAAACACACACGGTTTTAGAATATGAACACATGAACACACACGGTTTTAGAATATTTCAGCGCGATACCATTTACCATTTGGTCAAAAGGCTACTTTAGACAAATTGAGATGTTTACCGTGTCTATGCGGTGCATGACTTGTGCCAGGGCTAGCATTGCTAAGTCGCTTGCATTAACTTTTACTAGTGATTTTAAATGGATTTCTCCAAACAGCATGACAAACTTTACCTGTCTAGTAGAATCTTCGCGACTGCGGCATCAGTGAGAAGCCCGACCTGTGCTTTTAGTGCACGCCAGCGTGTGATATTCACCCAAAATCACTCTGGTCTTGTTTCTATATTCTGCGGCCTTTCTCTTCTTATCATACACTTCGTATACATTTTTTCTCTTTCGACCCTCAGTCATTTTCAAAGGAATGTCTGAAACCGTAACTCTGACATAAAACACCAGAAAGTGAAAACTACATAGAGATGAGCACGTACGACGGCCTTACGTAAACATATCACCAGAATGATTGACACTTAGGTGGACCAATAGTATAGACTACCCACCCGGAAAAAGAAAATCCTCCGCTATACCTTTAATTCTATAAATGTATACATGGAAACCCATCTAAAAGGATTTCTCCTGTCTAATTTGTTTGTTTTTTGTTGAGCAGGTTTCATCTTGTGTTATTGTCTATATCGTCTTTTATTTAATAATTTTGCCTTGATTTAGTTAATTCTTGGTTAGGATTTTTCCATGATTCTACATTTCTTTGTCTTTTGATGTACTGAAACACTTTTTTTTAAATGTTTTGAAAAGTCCAATAAGTTATTTGTAGTGGCACTAATATGAAGTATTGCATTACAGTAGAGCAATATTTTACTGTTATGTCTTTAATTTTAGCTTTGCAGACACAACTTTACAAGTGGGTGGCAAAAATGATTGCTGTGTGTGTGGTCCATGGAGGAGTCGGCCCACACTTCTTTTCCGAAAGGCTTTTCCATCAAATCTGTGGGATACGAACACCCACGGCCACAGTGGATGAAGTTGGTGACCATACTTTCAGGGAACAGTTAATAAAAGTAAGCAGGAGAAAGGTGTTTTATATTAAATGTGATGGACCTATTTTCTATTAACTTTCTATCATTTATGAATCGCTTCAAAGGTGGTCAGATGCAAGTGGAACTGCTGAATAAAACCATTATAGCGCTGCTGTTCATGAGGATGTTCATGGATATCCTCACAGCTGTGGTTAACTGCGTCACTCGACCTTCAGTCTGTTGGCCCTGGCCGAACCACAGCTGTAAGAATAACCACCAACATCCTCATGAACATGAGCGCTATATTGCTTAACCCTTGTGCATCAATTTTAAAAAGTTACACTTGGGTAAAAAGAGGACAAAAATGTCCATGTCAAAAAACTGTCATAAAAATGTGACGCTTTGGAGCACAGACTTAAGTTTGGTATCGTTTGAAAGAAGACCCTTTGCAGATTATTGCTGGAGTAAAAAAATAATAATAAGTAAATCCAAACAAAAAAGTTATATAGGTATAAGTTTATGAAAATTATTTATAAAGAATATTTTATAAATCAGGTTGAACTCAAAACTGCAATAAAATCAAAGCCATAAATCTAAATAGGTTGTGTTCCAAATTTGAGGATGATATCTCAAAAAATGAGCTTTCTGTAACAGTTTGTTTGGGCGTAGTAACATATTTTCCCCATTGGGTCCCAGCAAAACCCCACTGGAGCTCACAGTGATTGGATTATTATTTGCAGTTTTTCTCTCTTAGTATTACAAACACACACATGCGCACACACACACATATTTTTTTATAACACACATACTAACCACACTCTGACATCCATACCAACACACACACACAAATATCGTTGCATAATTTATCCAGTTGGCTCTATAGTATGCCGAAGCAGAAAACAGGAATAAAGCGATATTTGTTTTATAGGCCAAACTTAAAAAAAATGCCACCATCTGATAAAAAATAGTAAAATATAAAATTTTGAAGCCTTGCCGTCAGAATGAAAGCCTCTTAACAAAGATTGCATAATTTTATAGTTAACTGAACCGGGGATTAAAAATGGAAGTTTTAATGGGTTTCAATGGGGACATTTTTGTACAAAAGGTGCTGAGATGGAGTATTTTTTGTACCTAATGCAAAAAATATTTTTTTAAGAAAATGATGCTGAAATAGTAAAATTCCAATAAAAATACACACCTGAGCCAAGTTTTTTGCTGTTAGCTTCAACACAGGCAAAGTGATCAAGAAAACAAAACTGAAAAGGACAAAAATGTCCATAAGGATGCACAAACATCTGATTTATATAGGGAAGGTATCCTTACAAGCCAATTTTGGACTTGCTCAGTTTTTCTTTATTTATTTTTAATGTTTTTAGATACAGGAAGCAACAACAGTTCGAGATGCGAACAGTGCAATTGCAGAGGCAGCAGATAGTCTCAGCATTATAGGTGCCTTAAGATATGTATCTAGTCTGGAGGAGAAGGACTCCCTTGTCCAGTCAGCTGCAGACTTCTTCATCAATGGAAGACTGGCGACTGCCCTGGACCAGTAAGTGCCTCGTCTGTCTTATCATTCCAAAAAATTAACCGTCATTGACCCAGGATGATTCGCACATTTTCACATGTTTTAATAGGTTTACAGAGGGGTTAAAAACCCTTGGTTTACTGGAGGAGCTGAGGAAGAATCCGTCAGTGTTCTACAACATGTTTGTCAGCGAGGAGATTCCACTACAGGCGAAGGACCTATGCACTTTATTTGACGTGGACTTCTCCGTGCAGGGCAGCAACAGGAGAGACAGAGAAAACATGACCATATGCTTTTGGCGTGACTGGTTAATTGATATTGAAGGTATAGTATTTGTTGGACATGTTATAATAACATGGACTTCACAAGTACAATTATTAGTGGTCATATTTTTTTGTCCTGGTTGGCAGGAAAGTAAGTGCTGATAATGCCATAGTTGAAGAGACATTTTGTGCCTAGTCTAATTGTGCGAACATATAGCTCCCTTAAACTTGTTCGTTTTGTTTTAATATTTTACCAAAAAGTACTTGACTGAGGCTTTGTGTAATATTCACCACAAAAAGTCCTCCAAACTCTGACGTAACAAAAGACTAGGGCTGGGCGATATGGCCCAAAATGAACATTTATGTTTTAAGGGGCCTGAATGACTGTTTCTCACCACTTGTGTTACAGAAGGAGAATGCAGTCCAGTCACCCTAGAAAATGTATTGGAGTTCACATCAGGAGCCTCAACAGTGCCTCCACTGGGATTTCCACACCGTCCACAAATTCAGTTCCTTCATGAGGGGAACAGAATCTTCCCAGAAGCAAATACTTGTATTCTTGTACTCCGCTTGCCGCTGCACTCTTCCTATGAAGCCTTCAAACGGTACATGATTGAGGGAATTTTGCAAGCTCCGACCTTTGGACTTGCGTGATGTTAACTGTAAAAAATGCAGTTCTTTTTCCAGTTAAGGCTTTTTCACCCTATCCCCCAGAGTCAGATAAGTCCATACCTTTTTCATCTCCGTGTGCACTGTAACTGTCTGGAACACCCAGCGCTAGCTTAGCACAACGACTGGAAGTAAATGGCTTCAGTTAGCATACTGCTCCCAATAAGTGACAATACCAACATTTCCCTATTGATGTCATGATTTTGTATAGTCACAGTGTGTACAAAAACATGGCTGTCTCTCATGACCTTGTTGTTAAACGTATACACACTGGGAACTATATTCTCAGAAGGTGAAGCTCTGAAGACCTTGTTGTTTGTACACACTGTGACTACAAATCATACGGAAATGTTGGTTTTATTGTCACTCATTAGTAGCCGTATGCTAACTGGAGCCATTTACCTCCAGTCTTTGTGCTAAGCTAGCGGTGGGTGTGCCAGACAGTTACAGTGCACACAGAGATGAAAAAGGTTTGGACTTATCTGACTCTGAAATGTTTTATGCAGTGTTTTTTTTTCTTTTAATTGTTGCAAATATTTATTTTCTTTAGGTTTTACAAGACTTGTATTGGGTTTATAAGTAATGGTTACTATAGTGAGACTGGGGTTGGTCTAAGGAAGGCTTATAGAGGGTATCTAAGGATTTAATGGGCTTATAATTCAATAAATTTGATAATCACATACAACAGCCAAGAAGCACCTTGAAGTCAAATGTTTGAGATATGCATCCATTGCAAAATAAAATGCATTATGCATGTTTGTGTTTATTGTGGAAAAACAGTATTACATTGGTAATTTTTAACTGTTTGTTCAGGTTCTCTCACTTGTACACCAGCTTTTCATAGAAAATTATTTTTTTTTTAATGTCCGCATCAAAGCATCTATTACTTCTTCAAAAAGCATTCTTGTAATTGAACCTTTTACATATTAAAATATTACAAAAGAATGACATTACACACTAGTTTGCCAAAACATTAGCAATTTCTGCACAACATACCTGAAACTTAAGCTTCAAATCTGCAATATGGTCAATAGCATGGGAAACTGTTTCCATAAGGTTAATTTGAGGCTGTTCAACAGTTACAGCTGGGATCTCTTCATTTTCAGCTGTGGGCAAAGACTCAATGCCGTGTTGAACGAGGAGTTCATTAAAATGTTCTGGCCTGTAGAGATCGACTCCAAACACATTGTTGATGGCTGTGCTGTCAGTTCCTATCATACAAAAATGATAGTTGAGTAAAAATGATAGTCGAGTAAAATACAAACTACACTGTGTTATATGTAAACGCACTGTCACACCATTTAAATGCTGCATTAGCAGGACAAAAATTACAATTAAACTAACCTTATGAGGCGCATGTTGCCATCAATGTGCCAGAGACTGTTGGGACAGGGCACATGATAAACTCTTCTAGCCACTGTGCTGCTCCATCTCCTTGCAGCAGCCGCTGGATTGATACGGACCAACATCTCACGAACCCTATGCCGGGAAACCCTCAATCCTTCTGCAACCAGTAAGGCTCGCATCATCTAAAATGGTTGCATTGAATTGAAAAAAAAAATAAAAATCAAATAATAATAATTAGTTTATGAACTGATAGGACAGACCTAAAAATGGAATCAAACAAGGCTTACCTCATTTCCAGTATTTGGATACTGGCATTGGAGTCGTCTCACTACATTTTCAAGTTCTTCATCATCCACTCCTGACATTCTGCTCCTGATTGATACACCAAGCAGCTTGGACCTCTTGTACAAAAATGAGGATGAGCACCCTAACATTCTTGCCATTCGCTTGACCGTGTGACCTTGCTTCATTAAAAATTCAATTTGGTCACGTGTTGTTTGAATAGCTGGTCTACCTCGGCTACCTGCAATTGAAAGTAACATATATATTACTGATATGTAGCTCCTAATGGCAAGCAGTATAATATTAGAAACATGGTGACAAATAAGAATGAAAAGAAAAGAAGGAATGGAACAGGGTAATGGCAGATTTAAATGACTTTTTCACTATTTAGTACAAATGTTGAAGAAATACAATTTCTTTATTATTTATTACTTGACCATACAAAGTTGAAAAAAATTAATTGACCTGTTGGAGTGTCTGTTTCTGTTATTTTTAAACGCAAATAAGGTACATTGATGTGTGATAATCTGTATGTCACATACATTTTTTATGGATTGACATGGCCTGTGTGTGGAACCTTATCAGTAGCTTAGCGTTTTTCAGTAGCCATTCAAATAATTGTTTCTTTAATCCTTATTTTCTTCTAAAATGTTAATAAAATGATGTAGGCATACAGTTTGTTGTACAGTCATACTTTTAACTATATGTTTTATGTACAATAAGTATATAGACTTGAATTTGTATTGTAACTGTAATCATTTTGTAAGTGAATAGTTGATAGCATACACTGGTTAGACTACTTTTAATGCAGACCGAGGGGACAGTTACAGTTGTATTACCATGGCTACCGTCATGGCCAAAGTAGAGAGCAGACAATAAACAAACACATAAACATGACAAAAACAAGCTTTCCGAGATGCCTTGCTTGTGTAACTTTATGCAGTTATTGTAGATAAAGAACATAGATCTAGTTTTTAAAAACCAGAAACTCGCCTGAGCTCCTGCTTCGAGAAACGGAAAAAGCTGTAGTTCCCTCACTCTGCAAATGTGTTGACAGCATTGTTCGAATTTCATACAGATTTCTGTTCAATTCTTCATACGTCTCAAGAGGTAGCAGATGGGATATTCTCTGTGCATTTCTTAAGCAGTCATCTATCGCACGAAGTTCGCGCTCACCACAATTTCCCTGACTTTCAGCTCTTTCAATTTGTTGACACTTTCTTGCTATTTTGTCGAGAACAGCTGCCGCCATCGTTTAATAATCCCTGAACTACTTCATATTCTTTCGGAGTCGGAAAACAAAAGAAGACTAAAGTTTTTAGCGGTTAGCTAGGGAGGATGTAGTTTCACGTCATAATCGAATTAGAGATATCTCTAATTACCTTTGCGGATCAACGACGCGTCTTTTGAAGATATCAATGACGTCATTACAGATATCTACAAATGAGTTTTGACTAGTCAAAATATATTACAGATATCTCAAATCGGATTGCTTACTAGTGCAATTATAATTGCAGATATCTCTAATTGTCATTCTGACTAGTCATAAAAGTATTGTAGATATCTGCAATGTTAATATGACTAGTCATAAAAGTATTGTAGATATCTGCAATGTTAATTTGACTAGTCATAATACGCATTGTAGATATCTACAATACTTTTATGACTAGTCATATTCTTTCATTGACTTCAGTTGGAAAATATTTTCAGATATCTACAAATGAGTTTTGACTAGTCATAATTCCAGTTCCAGATATCTCTAATTTAATCGTCACTAGTGCAAATTATAATTTGAGATAACTCTAACTGGGTTTTGTCTAGTCATAATCAAATTGGAGATATCATTAATTCGTCGTTTTTAAAGATATCCAAAAATACATGTAGATATCTTTAAGTAATTTATTACTAGCCAATTTACAGTTGTAGATATCTTGAACTGTATTTATGACTAGGCAAAACTTAATTAGAGATATCTTGAATTGGAACTCGTTTATGTCCCGGTTTCTTATTGTCATTTAACCCAAGCTAAACAGCATGGCATTATCAATGGCAAATTTGACATAGGAGAGGATTATAATTGGTGAGTTTTTATTATTATTATTATTATTCTATATTGGTGATATAGTTATATCATTTAGGTAAAAAAAAAGAAAAAAAAAAAAAGAAAACTGCACTTCTATAACATTTCCTATTGATTTTTGCTCATGTTAATTTCAACGTTTACTAATGATTATTAAAATAAAAAGTTAGCCTACACAACTCAGATTATTAAATAATTAAAAAAATTGTAAAAGTAAAGTTTAAAAAGATTATAGTAGTCAATGAACATAGAAAAATATATAAAAACATATTGTTGTATTATATATATATATATATATATATATATATATATATATATATATATATATATATATATATATATATATATATATGAAGAGTTCAGATGCAAAAGCCTCTAAATGCCATTTTAAATTTTCTTCTAAAATGACCATTTTTATCAAGCTTGTATATTTAAGTTCAGTAATTTCACTTAAATGACAGTTAAAGGCCATGGTGCATGTTTTTTTTCTTTTCTGGCAATTTTCCAGTTGGCAATAAACATTTAAACGGTTATCCATTGTATCTGATGTTGTAGGGTACTCAAAAATTTAAATATAACACGGAAAAGTGCGTGAAATGTTAGCTTTTGGCTAAAGCTAAGCGAGGATTCTTACATGACTCCTCATTCTCAATAGCCTGTTTAGAAAGTGGAGATGGTCAAATAAATGCTGCGTTGCTGCCACCTACTGATTAAAGTGTACATCTCATTCTGTTTTTAAGTGTTTGTTTTTCCTGCAGGTGAAAACTATGCAGGAAAAATCCTCGAATTGTATTTATTTGGGTTGTCAAGTCTTTTGCCTGACTTGGGCGAGTTTTTTTGTAAGCTCTCAACAGTAGAAAAATGTTTAGTGTGACATTTATAGGCTTTATAAAAACTTTAGTGTAGCTCTATTAAATAGTACATTTATGTTAAAACATTTTTTTTAATTGAATAATTAATTACTTGCACAGAATAAGAATAGTAGTTGCCTGATCAAGCAATCACGTCAGGCAAACATCTTTTGACGTTTTATTACAAATACCCCCTGTAAGACCAAAAAAGTTCAGAAAACATAAATGCGTCTTAATCTTTCTAAACCGTCAAACGCATCATTGATTACAGCCGGACGGTTGTGACGTCGAGATTTTTTTTATTAATAGCTGAGAACGGGATCATACAGGAAAATAAACATAAAACACATAATATTATTGACAATAAAATAATCTGAAAACTACAAATAATTAAAGTAAAATAAAGAATGACGTACGCAGCGCCGGATGAAGCCCAATGAAACTTGCAAGTATGATAATGAATTTTGATGTATGTGGGATGATATAGATAGAAAGAATTTTTGTTGTTGTTGTTGTTGTTACTGTTTTTTTTTTTTTTTTTTTTTTTTTTTTTTTTTTTTTTTTTTTTTTGGGAATCCAGACTCATTACCCAAGGTTAATTTGCCATCTAGCAGCACAGTAGGTGGCGATAATGATCCTTAGGAGTTAATCGCCATTAAACAGGAAAAAGAAGAAGAAGAAAGAATGACGTCGATCGCCTAGTTACCCGGAAGTAAACGCCATCATCATCAGGTGACAGTGGCACATACACAAACACACAGCGTTTGAGCTGTTACAGTCTTTTATTTATTATTATTATTAGTCATTAATGTGTAAAAAGCTTATTTAATACACCATGGCGCAAAAAATCAATGAAGCTCACGAACACATCGCCAAGGCGGAAAAATAGTAAGTAATGCCCGTCGCGAAATGCTTGAATATTTACTATAGTGGTTTGAAATTAGCATTACGTGTCGTTTTCCTGCACATTGATGGTTAAAGTCTCTTTATACAAATGTAAAATTATACATGGCATTTTACTATGGAGAAATGCCTTAAATGTCACAGTTATAGCCCTTGTTTTCATGTTTGACTTGCTTGGATTGTAATGAAAGATAACTGATAACATTTTTTTCTCTTTAATTTCAGTTTAAAGACGAGCTTTATGAAGTGGAAGCCCGATTATGACAGTGCTGCATCAGAATATTCCAAAGCAGGTGATATTAAACACACACACAAGGACTGCTGTACTGCTCTCAAGTGTCTCTGATGATGATGATGATGATGATGATGATCTTCCTCTCTAGCTGTTGCCTTCAAAAATGCTAAACAACTGGAACAGGCGAAAGAGGCTTATTTACTGGAGGCCGAGGCTCACACCAACCACAGATCGTATCCTTCAGCGTGGTGTTGGTGTTATTTCCTGCTGGATTTGTTTTATATTGATTTGTATATTGATATATTGATTTATTAGCCCATCATCCGGCAGTATTTAAATCTGAAAATTGCCATTGCCTTCTTCCTTGACTCATTCTTCAGGCTTTTTCACGCTGCCAAGTGAGTACACTCCTCATTACAGACATCTGTTGCTTTAATCGTGTGTGTGTGTGTATGAATATGCTGCTTGTTATGAACGTGTTTCTGTATGCAGGGCTTATGAGCAAGCAGGAATGATGCTGAAGGTCAGTGCATTTGCTATTGACTATTTATTCTACTGCAAAAAGTAATATAAAATCTATTTATTTTAAGCCTTATTTATTTATATAGCAAATAAGAATCGCTTAATATATTAAAATTTATTTTGAGACAGGTTTTCTTCAAGCTAATTGTTGTTGCTTAGTTTTTCAATTGCAGATGAATATTTAAATATGGTATTTGGGGTGAAATTCACAATTAATAACATCTGATTAGTGACGTTTCCATTTGTTGACATGTCATGGTTAGATTGAGATGGGATTAATATCATGTATTAGTTGTACGCCCATCTTTGAGATGATTACCATATTTATAATGACACCATATTTAAAAATATTATATTTATCATATAATAAAATGTCATATTTATTTGTTACTACTGTAAAACTTTATACAATTTTTTAAGGGATTTCATTCAGTGCTTTCAGAATCTTAACTTTTTAAAAACTAATTCTGTTTCTGAATTTTTAAAGTGAACATATCTGTATTAAACAAAAATGTATCATTTTATTTATCAGAAAATTGCACAAATTTTGCTGAAGTGATTGTTTTGAGCAATTATTTTAGTTGAAGTATTTGTATCAGTATATAATTGTAATTTTTTGGCTGAACTGCCTATTAAACAGTGTGTGTGTGTGTGTGTGTGTGTGTGTGTGTGTGTGCAGGACATGCAGAGATTACCTGAAGCGATCGAGTTCATCGAGAAGGCCAGCATGATGTACGTGGAGAACGGCACTCCTGACACGGCTGCCATGGCCCTGGACCGAGCGGGGAAGTGTGTGTTCACACCCTCACAGCTACACACACACACACACACACTCGTACTCTACGCCAGTGAGGATGACTGACTCTGACTCTGTCGTCCGCAGGTTGATCGAGCCTCTGGATCTGGCCAAAGCCGTTCATCTGTACCAGCAGGCGGCAGGAGTGTTCGAGGTCAGGCTCACACACACACACACACACACACACACACACACACACTCCTCACACACTACTTCAACTAACACGGCCTGTCGTGTGTGTTCTCAGAACGAGGAGCGACTGAGACAAGCTGTGGAGCTCATCGGCAAAGCATCACGACTTCTGGTTCGACAACACAAGTAAGATCTCAGTTACTAACTAACAAACATTTATTAGTTTATGTTCCAGATAAACACTCGTCTTCATGTTCACAGTGCATCACGAATATCAACTCGTACAACTAAAAAGGTTTATAAATGCTGTAGAAGTTCTTCTCATTATTACTTCATGATAACTGATGTATACTTACTGTAAAGTTTTGTGATTATTAGGGATGGGCCAAAAACAAAACATAAAAATTAATTAATTAATCAAACTTATTAGTAATCAACGCTCAAATTGTAAACTAAACATTTAAATTGCATGTAAGAAAAACAGAATGGTTTCTACTCCAGTTTGTTGGTGAAATTTAACCACTTAAAGCTGCTGCAGTGTGGGATGTTTAGCGGCATCTAGTGGTGACGATGTGAACCACACCCAGAAGTTACGAGTGTTTTCTTACAATACTAATGAGAATTTTTCATTAAAATATATTACAAACTTTTCATTTAGACCCCAAAGAATCAAATTATCTTGTATAAAAATGGCATTATATTACCACTCTAAATTATTCAATAAAACGATATATTATTGTGAATATTATATTAACTTGCTCATCATTGTGTGAGTGTTTTATTCGCAGCTTCTTATCATGAAGAACAACATAGTGATAGTTTGTCCACTCAGGGCCACCGTAGAAACATGTGGATGTAAGCGGACCCGCGGTGTGTGTAGAGAAGATTAACACTCAATCTAAGCTAATAAAAACATAACGGTTCATTATGTAAGGTTTTTATACACCACTGAACACACAGTTATGTTTATGATATTGTATTTCTGACAACAGATCCTCCTAAATATCACACACTGCACCTTTGAAACAACAATAAAATTCATTAAATAATGAAAATAGTAGTGCTGGCCAGCGATTAATCGTGATTAATTGCATCGAAAATAAAAGTTTGTGTTTACATAAATTAATATATGTCTGTGTACTGCGTATAATTATTTTGTATATGTAAATACACACACATACTTGTGTATATTTAAGAAATATGTATTTATTGTATGTATATTTATACATAATTTTTATTTTATATTATATTATATTATTTTATATTAATATTATTAAATAACATATTTTTCTTAAATATATACATGCATGTGTGTGTATTTATATATATATATATATACAAAATAATTATACATAGTGCACACACACACACATATATTATTTAAACACAAACTTTTATTTTGGATGCGTTTAATTGTGATTAATCGTTGCCCAGCACTAGAAAATAGTGCTTTTTTACACCTATTCTTATTTTTTTTAGCCTTAGCAATTATTTTTTTAGTGTTTTCCTTTGTTATTTTGGATTGCCTAGCGTATTATTTAATGAAGTTTATGATATTGACTCCAGGTTTGATGAAGCTGCCGTGTCGCTGCAGAAGGAGAAGAACATGTATAAAGAAATAGAAAATTATCCAACCTGTTTTAAGGTGCGTCTGTGTTCATATATATATATATATATATATATATATATATATATATATATATATATATATTAGGGCTGTGCAAAAGTTAATTGTGATTAATCGCATCCAAAATAAAAGTCTATGTTTACATAATATATTTGTGTGTGCTGTATATAATTATTTTGTATATATAAATACACACACATGCATGTATAAGTTTAATAAAATGTGTTATTCCTATATAAAATATTTATATTTATATAATATAGATTATGTATTTATATATATATATATACAGAATTTAAGCGCGAATAATTCTTAAATATATACATGCATGCATAGGTATTTATATATACAAAATAATTATATACAGCACACACAAATATATTATGTAAACACAGACTTTTATTTTGGATGCGATTAATCGCAATTAACTTTTGCACAGCCCTAATATATATATATATATATATATAAATAATAATGTTTCCCCGACCAGTGTTGTATTTTATAAGGAATAATCACAATTTTTTCTTCCATGTTTTAATTTGAACAGTAAAGCTCATCGTGCAGCAGGTCGTCTGACAAAGTTTAATTTTATATAATTAAAATAATTAACATTGTTTTACGTCTTCATTTGATTATCAAAAAACCCCACTGAATTTGTAAAATTAAATGTTGTATAAGTTTAATAATTGTATATAAGTTTTATGATTTCAATTAATTAGACATGCTTTTTGATTACTAAAGATTTTACACACATAATATGCGTTACACGCGACACTGGAGGAAACACTGGCTGCAGTGAGTGATGGTGTGTGTGTGTGTGTGTGTGTGTGTGACAGAAAACCATCGCCCAGGTGCTGGTGCACCTCCACCGCGCGGACTATGTGGCGGCGGACCGCTGTGTGCGCGAGAGCTACAGTATCCCAGGGTTCAGCGGGAGCGAAGACTGCATCGCCATGGAGCAACTCCTGCAGGGTTACGACGAGCAAGATGAGGATCAGGTGACCCACGTGTGTACATCACCCCTGCTGCGCTACATGGACAACGACGTGAGTCTCACACTCCACGTGTGTGTGTGTGTACATCTCAACACTGCTCCTTCCATCCTTCAGAAATCACTCTAACATGATGATCTGATGCTCAAGAAACATTTATGATTATCATCAGTGATGAAAACGCTTGTTCTGCTTCAGGTTTTTGTTATAACCCATGCTGCTGTTCTCTGGATTCTTTAATGAATAAAACGTTTTAAACAAGAACAGCAATTATTTAAATATCTTTTAAATAATATACTATATGAAGAGTTCAGATGCAAAAGCCTCTAAATGCCATTTGAAATTTTCTTCTAAAATGATCATTTTTATCAAACTTGTATATTTAAGTTCAGTAATTTCACTTAAATGACAATGAAGATTACCTATTAATTGTCATTTAAGTGAAATTACTGAACTTAAATATACAAGCTTGATAAAAATGATCATTTTAGAAGAAAATTTCAAATGGCATTTAGAGGCTTTTGCATCTGAACTCTTCATATATAACCTTTTAAACAATATTGTTTAAAAGTTTGGGGTCTGTCATTTTTTCTTTCTTTTTTTTTTGAAAGAACTTAATACTTTCAGCAAGGATGTGTAAATTGATAAAATGTGATGGTGATAGCACTAAAAATAGCACTAATATTATAATATTGCAGTATTATAAATGTTTTCCCTGTAACTTTTGATCAATTGAACTCATCCTTGATGAATAAAAGTATTTTCTAATTTATTTCCCCAAAAAATAAAAAAATAAAAATTCTTACTGACCCCAAACTTTTGAATGGTAGTGATTAATGTTACAAAAGCTTTCCATTTCAGATCAATTCTGTTCTTTTGAACTTTCTATTCATCAAAGAATCCTGAAATAAAAATGTAAAAAAACTGTTTTCAACATGGATAATAATCATAAATGTCTCTTGATCATCATATTAGAGTGATTTTTGAAGGATCATGTGACACTGAAGACTGGAGTAATGATGCTGAAAATCACAGGAATAAATTACACTTTACTATATATTCACATAGAAAACTGATGATTTACATTAGAATAATATTTCACTGTTTTCACTGTATTTTTGATCAAATAAACACAGCTTTGGTGAGCAGAAGAGACTTATAAACATTACAAATAGACCTGTTTCCACACTTTTAAACACTTAAATGTATATTTTAGATGGGTTTTTTTTCACTAATCCGAAGGAAGATCTCTAAATTGACCAGTGGATGATAAACACTGGCAGAGCCTTAAATGTAAAAGCTTTATTTTACCGGTAATTGAAAAAAAAAGCACATAAACCACGGATATTATGGTTTATTATTATTATTAATCATATGTGTTGTGCCTTAGCTGTCTGTCAGAGCAAAACTCCCTTAGGTTCGTTTCTTCAGGGTCCGTGTTTCTAATCTTCTGCTCGTGTCTCTTGTGTGTTTGATTCTCACTTCCAGGATTGTGACAGGTATGACATCAGGATCAACATCTGCATAGTGTAGTAGTGTAGAGAAATGCCTTGTCCAAACACACACTTGCCACATATTCCTCAATTTGGCCCAAGTGTTTGACTGCAAGTGTGTGTAGAACGTTTGATTACTCGATGGGACACACTTATACTCTCGCTAAAAATGCAAGTGTTTACAGATAAGTGCTTTTATTTATTATATTTTCAGTACTTTGCATTTTAAAGTAATCTTCTCCATGTCTGTTCAGTAGTCGCTATGTAACTAACAGAAGACACATTTTAAATTGGGGTGCTTCTAATTAAGTGATAAAAAACAGTTGCAAATTTTGTACAAAATAGGCTTACACACACACACACACACACACACCATGCTCCTCTTTGCAACAATAACATGTGCAACAATTTGATTTTACTACCAAATTATATGCATCGAATTCATTTAAATTACAGTGAAATGTTTTCCTCGACATCTCGCGATTTTGTGGCATGCGACTAGGGATGGGCAACGATTAATCGCATCCAAAATAAAAGTTTGTGTTTACATAATATATGTGGGTGCGCTGTGTATAATTATTTTGTATATATATATATAAATACACACACATGCATCTATATATTTAAGAAATATTTGCATATATATACTTTATATATATTTATACATAATTAATATTATATATAAATATTTGATATATTAAGAACACATTTTTCTTAAATATATACATGCATGTGTGGGTATTTATATATAGACCATTTCAAAAGATGTAAACAACACTGGTCCAGAAGCACTTCCTGTTTCAGTTTTTTAACACTACATAAAAGCTGGGATAAAATACAACCAACAGAACATTTAAAACTGAAACAACAAGTTAAACAAACATCTTTAAGAAGTTTTCTTTACATGTGAAATAAAAAAAACAGTTACAAACTGAAACAGGAAGTGCTTCTGGACCAGTGTTGTTTACATCTTTTGAAATGGTCTATACAAATTAATTATACACAGCGCACACATATATTATGTCAACACAAACTTTTATTTTGGATTGCGATTAATCGTGATTTATCTTTACCCATCCCTAAATGCATGATGGGATACGCTTAGCTCTGAAGCAGTGTTGGAGAGTGTGCAATAAGGGCTTTGCACTCACTCTCTGTTTTGTGCGTGTGTGTGTGTGTGTGTGTGTGTGTGTGGACAAGGCAAAAGACTGGTTTTCCTCCCTTCTGTGTTTTATTCCCCTCCTGTAATGTTAGTCAAGGTCGCATTTGTTTGCTAGCATATCTTTAAAACATGTAATGACCTTTTTAACATCCTGGTGTTTGTCGGGGCTGATCGGACCGTGCCGAGTGTGTAGCTGGAGTTGTGTATGAGCTCATGATTTCACAGTGATGTAGCGCTACACGATTAATCGCAGTTTCTATGTGATCGCACATAAATGGCGATTCGGTGATTGTTTAATGTGCAGCGTGTCAGTGAAGCACAGCTCAGTCAACACTGTTTGAGTCGCTTATTACGTGCATTTGAGAAAGAAACGTGAGGCGCATTTATGAGCCTCTTGTCCAACAAAAGACTTTAATAAGATGCCCTTACTCCAACGCCAGCTGAGCTCGTCCTCCTGTGAGATGATGCGCTTCACACACAGAATAAGGCAGTGTGTGAAGAACAAATGAAATGTACTAGAGTCTGGTTGAACCAGGCTAGAATTTATCATCATTACTCCAGTCTTCAGTGTCACATGATCCTACAGAAATTATTATAATATGATGCTCAAGAAATATTTATGATTATTATCCATGTTGAAAACAGTTTTTTTTACATTTTTATTTCAGGATTCTTTGATGAATAGAAAGAACAGAATTGATCTGAAATGGAAAGCTTTTGTAACATTAATCACTTCCTTTCAATAGTTTGGAAAATTTTTATTTTTGGGGGAAAGAAATTAGAAAATATTTTTATTCATCAAGGATGAGTTCAATTGATCGAAAGTTACAGTAAAGACATTTATAATGTTAGAAAATATTAAATTTTAAATAAATGCTGTTCTTTTGAACTTTCTATTCCTCAGAATTTTTTGGGGGAAAAATGGTACACGACTGTTTTCAACATTGAAAACAATAATTGATGTTTTTTGAGCATAAAATCAGCATATTAGAATGATTTCTGAAGGATCATGTGACACTGAAGACTGATGTGTAATCAGCAACAGTAATGATGTTGAAAATTCAGCTTTCAAATTACATTTTAAAATATATTAAAATAGAAAACTGTCATTTTAAATTGTCATAATATTTCACAATATTACTGTTTGTCATTTTTATCAAATAAAGCAGCATTGATGAGCAGAAGAGACTTCATTTAAAAACATAAAAAGTCTTACTGATCTAAAACTTTTGACTGGTAGTGTGTGTGTGTGTGTGTGTGTGTGTGTGTGTGACGCCCTCTAGTGTTCAGATGGATACTTGGTGTGTGTGTGTGTGTGTGTGTGTGACGCCCTCTAGTGTTCAGAGGGATATCACAGCGTGATTAATTGTGCAGCTCTAATAATGATCCTCTGATGTTTCCCCACACTGATGTGTGTGTATGTGTGTGTTCTCCACTCTGATGTGTGTGTTCTCCACTCTGATGTGTGTGTTCTCCACTCTGATGTGTGTGTTCTCCACTCTGATGTGTGTGTTCTCCACACTGATGTGTGTGTATGTGTGTGTTCTCCACTCTGATGTGTGTGTATGTGTGTGTTCTTCACTCTGATGTGTGTGTATGTGTGTGTTCTCCACTCTGATGTGTGTGTATGTGTGTGTTCTCCACACTGATGTGTGTGTATGTGTGTGTTCTCCACTCTGATGTGTGTGTATGTGTGTGTTCTCCACTCTGATGTGTGTGTATGTGTGTGTTCTCCACACTGATGTGTGTGTATGTGTGTGTTCTCTACTCTGATGTGTGTGTATGTGTGTGTTCTCCACTCTGATGTGTGTGTATGTGTGTGTTCTCCACTCTGATGTGTGTGTATGTGTGTGTTCTCCACTCTGATGTGTGTGTATGTGTGTGTTCTCCACTCTGATGTGTGTGTATGTGTGTGTTCTCTACTCTGATGTGTGTGTTCTCCACTCTGATGTGTGTGTATGTGTGTGTTCTCCACTCTGATGTGTGTGTATGTGTGTGTTCTCCACTCTGATGTGTGTGTATGTGTGTGTTCTCCACTCTGATGTGTGTGTTCTCACCTGTCCTTCAGTACGCCAAGCTGGCCCTCAGCCTGCAGGTGCCCGGAGGAGGGAAGAAGAAGAAGCCCGCCGCTAGCGCTAGCGGAGACGCTGGAGCCGCGCAGCCGGAGGAGGACGAGGACGAGTACGCCGGAGGACTGTGTTAAACACACACACACACTTTTGCTGCCGAGAACGAATGCATGACCACGATCTGATTATATTCCTGTACTGGAGGTGTCTGTGTTTACTCGTGTACGGCCTCCTCAACTCCTCACGCATGTGTGTTTATTCAGGTTTGCCTTTCAACTCGCGTTTAAATGAACGTTAGCTTTGGGTTTGTCTGAACTCTTTACAATACAACGTTCATGTTAACGCAAGTTTAGCGAGTTTAAAGGCAAACCCAAACCTGAGAAAACAGCCTTTACTGTAAAGGGAGTAAATCTGATGTGCTGGACTACGGTGGCTCATTGAGTTCAATTATACACTATCTCATGAATATTGAATAACAGTGCCTGCCTTACTCCAAAACATGAACTCAATTCATTATATGAAACGTCACCAGAAGATGAAGCCGGATGCATGAAATGCCTTAAGATAATCTGAACACATCTTAGTTTTGTTTTAGTCGATGTGCTTTGAAATTGCGGGGAACAATTTCTGTTATTGAGGACCTAAATTATGTTTACTGTGATTGCATGGTTTCAGAATAGCAATGAATAAATAAAAAATGATTCTGTTTTTGCATATTTTAGATGCCTTTTACAGTGAATGTTGTATTGACTCGAAGAAAAAACAGGCAAACGGGTTTCCAGACTGTGTTTTTATCATCACACCACAGAGCCAGTACAGTGACGCTCTGTTCCTGAGAACGCTTCAGTCCTCCGCTCCATCCTGAGGGAAAAGTGCCGTGTGTCTTTCACTCTCCTTCCTTTGTTAAAAAATGTAAGGGGTAACACTGTCGTTTTTTTTTTTCTGGACGAAATTTTGAGTTTCAATATCTCAGCTCTGGAAGGGTCTAGAGTCTCCATTTTTGCACCCAGGTCTATTTCTCATGGCCCTCTATCAGAATCCAGAGTTTTGAGAAGATTGGAGATACTTAATTTTTCGCCCAAAAAAAAACGTAAGGGGTAATATAATATAATTTGACACAAGAGGGCAGTATAGCCATATTTATGGTTTTGAGTTTAAACCGTGAAAGCTACACGTTTTCCAAAGTGGACCAACGTGACTATTTCACGTCTTGTCCTGTTGCTAAGCAACAGAACTAGGTCAAGTGTTTAAAAGGTTATGGTTAACGTGGTTTAACGTCGATGTAATACGTTGTTTTAGCGTACCTTTGCTCAAAGGAGGAGCTGGGGGACGCCGGAAAAATAGACATTTTACTCATTAAGCTGCTTCATTAAAAATGTGACATTTAGACGTTTTCTTCGGCGTGGATCAAGGCAAATGAATCCTTTTCACCTTGAAAATAATATTTTTTTTTTGCATTTTAAATAATAGACAATTTCTCAGTGATCGTCAATAGAACAAAATGACATTTTTCTTGGTTTTATGAAAACCAATAGCAATAGGTCGTTATGGCAGAGGCGATTGCGTGTAGAATAGGTCAACATCCGGGTATCTCTCCACTGGAGGGTGTTAACGCTTTAAGGCCCCATTATGGTTTTATTTATTTATTTATTTATTTTTTATTGGTGAAATAACAATACAAACTGCGTCAACTCCACGGCGTAGCTACGTCGTCACTGCTACGGCGTCGTGGCCGTTTTATACTTCTGCGTGAGGTGTGGTGCTTCGCGGTGCATTTCACCGCCAGAACGCTAGGGGGTGTGTGGTTCGCGAATCTCTTTGGTTCAGTGCGCTGCCGCCGCGAGCGAAAGAGCGAGAATGTTGTTGCAGCTGACAGCTGGAGCTAATCGACGTTGAATAACAAGACGACACAAACTTTATCCCACAGAATCAACACGGATGTCCAGGGCCCTGCCATAACGATAGCTGTTCGGAATGACTTGAGGGATTTTTTTTCAGTATCCACATGGAACTGTGTCCCGTGGCAGACTTGGTTAGTAATGTATTATCAATGATGTAAGTTAACCGTGAACATTGAATAAAAACTAAAACAAAAAATAAAAACTAATACATTTGTATTCATCAGTTGCAGAAAAGCAACAATAACAACTAAAACAAAATATAAATGATTTACATGGCAGAGTTTCTTTTTATAACGTGACTGCAGCGATGTAGCCAATCACAGATATGTGTTGATTTATTCAACGCAATGGCCAATCAGAAGCATTTACGATGAAGAAGCATTTACTCGCCGCTCAAAAGAAAGTAACATAGAAAGTAGTGGAAATTAACTAAGTTAGTTGAGAACGTCAGTTTTATAACGACCTTTAAATCGGGATCAGGCTCATAATTAGAAGAGGACATGCACTTTTGACGACGTCCACTCGCTTTAACTTCCTCACCCACAGGGTCCACTGGATAGATTTACATTTTTCTGAAGGAAATCGATAAAAAAAACCTACACCTTTTGCTGTATATCTGGTGGCGTGACCCCAAAAAACAACATATTTTCGCCACAGATTCAACTTTGATCAACAACAATGATTTTAACTATGTAAGTGTTCAGTTGCCGGCTGGATCTCTTCAGTTAGTCGCGTTCTGCCACCCGGAAGTATCGCGGTGCCTATTGTTTACAAACATTCTGATGTGCCCTATTGAAAATAAACAACAAACTGTGTTTCAAAACAAACATTGATTTATTGATTGATTGAAGTTTATTGTGAGCAAAAAAGAAAGAAAGGAATAACAGTTATAGACATATATTATCAATGAAATAAAAAACAACAGTTTATTTAGATTTAATTCTTTATTTACTATCGTTATAAGAGCATTATAATTATCAATAATATCAGTACGAGGGTGCAAATGTTTAAAAGGAAACCAGAAAAGCTAAACTCCTGAATTGATGTATAATCTGACCAATCAAAGCCTTTGCTGTCTGCGTCGCCTCGACGCGTAGTTACAAATTTTTGGAGGTGCACGTCGAGCTACGGCGGAGGGGTCGGAGAGGGGTTCGCGTCGACGGATAGCGGTCTGACGGGGGTACGCCGTCGATTCGACGCAGAAGCATAAAACAGGCTTTACGTGTAAATTTCACGTTTGAGGGGGTTAAACCGTGACAACTATCCGAAGTGGACCATTTTAGGCTGCTTCGTTTTCTTCGGTGTGGATCGAGGCAAATGAATCCTTTTCACCTTGAAAATATTTTTATTTATTTATTTATTTATTTTTATTTTGCATTTTAAATAATAGACCATTTCTCACTCTCAGTGATCATCAATAAAACAAAATCTCGGAGTTGTGTGGTGAGTCAGCAGGGGGCGCTACAGACCCTTTTATACTTACTGCAAATATTACTTAAACTCGACAAAAGCGTGAAAAAAATGTTATGACATATATGACGATACAATATTTTTACAAAATATAAATGTACATTTATTAATGAAAGAAAAATACATTTTTAGTTACATTTTTTGGGTTAAATTACATTGCATTTCTTTTTTTCCAAGCTTTCTTTGTAATAAATATATAAAAAAGTGAGAAATATGCAATTAGCCTATTTGATATGAGACGTGATTCTACAACCACTCGTTGTTATTCCTATTTAAAGTCGCGCGCGTCAGTTTCTCTCGCGTCTTCGGGACTCACACACACACCTCTTCATCAGTGCTCGAGTCCTGCTGGAGTTATTCGTCAGTTTTGCAGGGTGGTCCTTCAGGCTGTTCATTGAGGAGGAGAAAAAGTGAGTCCAGATGCCAGTGTGCGCACAGCTGTGCCGCGTAAACGCGCGTCAAACGCTCCAGGAAAACGCGAGCGAACGCCTTTCACAATCGCAGAGGACTGAAATATCACGACACGCAGTTTTGGAGGAAACACAACAAACTTGGAGCGAATAAAAATGCAACTTGTTGATGTTTCGCAGCGCGCGTGAAGCGCCATGATCTCTCCTGTCAACAGGTAACAGCGAGACCAGTTTGGAGAAGAGCTAAACCCAGTTTGGAGAAGAGCACAACATGTCTGAGGAGAACTGAGGAGACCTTCGGGATTATCTGGACTTTAAACTTCTTCACGCTGATGTTTACCATGCGGACTATAGACTGATCCTGGATCAGGATCATGTCCTGCGGCCGAAGCCGACAGAAAGACTGGACGTGGAGAGATTTGTGAATTCTGATCTCAGTTATTATATTATTGTGCTGATATGATGGCCTCGGAGGTGGTGTGTGGACTCATATTCAGACTCATTCTCCCAGTGTGCCTCGCTGCAGGTAAGACTAACTCAACTCTAATCAAGCAACATGTGTGTATAATATAGGCTACTAACCCATTTAAAATAAAACAAAACAATAATCAGAATAACTTTCAAAACGTGAGTAAATCTTCTTATCACTGAAAACTACGTTTTTATCTTCAATTATACTTTATTTTTACTCATAAACAATGATTGTTGATTAACCAAATTGTAAATATAAACAGTAACTGGTTTACTAGATTGATTATTGGACGTGTCTTGTCTTGTTTATGCACTTCCAATTTTTATGGCATTTCCAGCACAAATATCTAAAATTTGCGTTCTTAAATTAAAATACATTTAATGGAGAAGCAAAATGACTGAAGATATTAAGTCTTGTTCACTGGGTGGAAAATCACCAAGCTGAGTTTATGCATAATGTCAAAATAAACTTACACGATTATTTTTCTGACCCCATTGGCAGATATTTGTTCTTTTTAAGCAAACATTTGCTCAACTTTGATAAAAAAAAAAAATATCAGAAACACGGACTTAATATTTTGACTTATTTTAAATTTATCTTGATATAAGAATGTTTTTTTATGTATAGCCTACAATATTTTGTCCTAGAAAAAAGGGAAAACTTTACAATAAAGTTGCATTAGTTAACATGAATTAATAATGAGCTGCACTTCTACAGCATTTATTAATCTTATGTAAATTTAAACATTTACAATACATTATTAGGCCTAAAATCAAAGGTTGTAGCCTATTTGTTAACATTATGCACTGTGAACATGAACACATTTTAACACAGATTAATAAATACATGGTTAGTTCATGTTAGTTAATACATTTCATGATGTTAACAAACAAAACCTTATTGTATTACTGGAAGACAAGCCATACTGAGAAAGAACATCATGTTTTGCAGTGTACAGTCATTTTAGTCATTTTCTGAATCCGGGCGCTGTCAGAAAAACCTTGACTAATATTAAAGCTTGACAGTTTCACTGATTATGGTCCTCTACTTTCTTTTCTGTAATTAATTGAATAAATTAGCATCTCATCATGAGCTTAACTTGTGGTGTGGTCATGAAAACACATGTTGAGACTGAGAGGCTTATGATGATGGAGGAGGAGACGTTCATATATCGCTGAATGCTCCTTTCACTGACGTGGAGTGATAAATGACGAGCAAAGTAACGAGCGAATGCGTTTACAATAGCTGTGACAACACATGACGTCGATTATGATCCCGTTATGATTGAGTCATGGATAGATTTATAGTGCAAACGCAGTTCTCTTACCAAGGAATCTGAATGACTAGTAAAAATGTGGCCACATTATTAACTGCACTGTAAAAAAAATCTGTAGAAATTACTGTATTATTGGCAGCTGCTTTCCAGTAACTTACTGTAGATTTAAATTGATGTATATTTACTGGAAACAGTTTGTTCAAAATTGAATGAACATTAAACATTAACAAGTCTTTATCTTTACAGAATAAAACTAAAATAACAGCCTCATGCAAAGCATTCTGGGAACCAAAATCTGAAGGAAATAAAACAGAAAAAGGTTGATGAAGATTTCTGCATGGTTCCCAGAATGCTTTGCATTAGATTGTTATTTTTTAGTTTTATTCTGTAAAGACAAAGACTTGTTAATGTTTAATGTTCATTTAACTTTGAACAAAATGTACATTAAATGTGAATTTTTAGTTGCACATTTGTTTTACTCTTGTAATTGCTATTTTTGCTGGATTGTTTGAAGCACTGATTTGTGTGCAGCTTTAATATGGTAATGTTATGCTCTGTTTAGTTGACCTAGTTAGTGCTGATGATGTTCACCTGTTGTTTATTTACCTCATTTCTCCTTTGCTGCAATTGGCGCACTAGGCCTATCCGTCTTAAATAGTATTTCAAATTAGTGCCTCTCAAATCGTATATATTGAAATTATAATTACAAAGATTCCCGGATGTCCTACTAGACATATTCCCGGATGTCTACCTATGCACACAGACGAGGAATCAATTAGAACTACAAACTTGAATAAAAAGTGTTAAAAAACTACAAAATGGCGGATCTGCGAGTCTCCCAGTTAAGTAGAGAGAAGTTTAGATAAAGGAGTTGCGTTTGAGTGATTAATATAGTATCTAATCTAACATGCTGAAAATATATGTATTCAATGTTATCCACATTATAATCCTCTGCAACAGCATTGTGAACTTTTACGAAGATATGTCTTTAACGCGTCATTATGCAAACACTCGAGGAGTCTCCGTACAGATCAAAGTGCTTCTGCATTTCTCAAAAGTAGGAAAATTATTTTTTTCCTACTAAAGGATTTTAACTGTAAAAAGATGATTGACAGGGCAGTTTAAACGGCGACAGGGCGCACTTAACTAGAAGAAAGATTATGACGGAGTCAGGGCCGGCTTTAGGTTATTGGGTGCCCAAGGCGAGGGTGCCCTCAAGCGTTTTAACTCGGCTGTCTTTCCCTGTGAGAATTCAGTCTTTTGGTGTGAGATGAGTAATTCTGCACTCGATGTCTGTCCAAACACACTGTCCGCTGAAGTAAGCGTGATCTCTTCCGCTGTCAGCTCTGGTTTTCCCCGAGATCCGATAGAGAACCCTTCTCAATTGTCTCTTATGAGTGAAACGCCTCCTCTGTGTCCTGATCGCGTCGAGTGTCTGTCGAACATCTGCCTCGTCTGACGTCTGTTTTCACTGATAGTGAAGCTTGAACTTCTCAAGCCTCCCGTCTCGGATCTCTAACAATCGGGATCTCTGCTTCCCACGACCCACTGGTACGCCAGAAACACCCAGCACTGTTTATTTGAGATAAAACGCCCAGTGAAGTCAAGATCAGAGAGTCGAGCAGTCAAGCTCCCCTGTTTAATAACTGAACACAGAGCGGTTCTTAATCCAGTCAGAGTCGATCATGGCGTGTTCCCTACATAGACGGTAAAAGGGGTTCCCTAAATAGGCCGCAAAATTAAGTTAAACATTGAGTCGTGTTTTACTCAAAATCAAAACTTGCACGACTGCTCAAAAACGTATAGGGTGCGAAGTTCTGCGAACCATAAATGAGCTGTATACGAGGCAGATCTACTTTAAAGTAGATGGTTTCTGATGATACACACATTTTACATATGAGGGCAGACGAGAAAGGGTCTTGATGTGTGTAAGGGTAATCGCTGAAGGCTAACAACTCTTTTGTGCCAACTGCGGGTAACATTTTACTTAGAGACTTTGAAAATTGATGCAGGATTATGCTAGTTTTTATTATCGTCATATTCTTATTATTATGCTTTATGTGTTGTGTGATCGAAGTTGTGTACTGGCCGTGTCATTTTTTTTTTTTTTTTTTGTCCAAGACAAATTTCCCAGGAATGGGACAATAAAGTATAAAGTAAAGTAAGTAAAGTGAGCAGGTGTTCCTGTCCTCTTTTACAGCAGCCTTGAATTGTTTCCAGTCATTTTTCCCATTAAAAGTCTTTGTTAAAAATCCATGAGGAGAATCATTGCAAACTTTGATTTGAAGCAAAAAAAAAAAAAAAAAAAAAAAATATATATATATATATATATATATATATATATATATATATATATATATATATATACTTCTAAAAATCACTCAAAAAGACAAGACTGCACTTAACGTCTTTAATGAGGGAAAATACAAGAATCGATGTAAAGTCCACATGAAACTGCAGTTGTGCTTCTGGAACAAGAACAAATGTAAGGATCAATGGAACTGACTGGATGGTTGTGGTTTGCTATTGGCTGATCCCTTTGAACAGTTTGCACTGAAACTGTCTTTTGGACCTTGAACCGTTTGGTCCCCATTGAAGTCCATTATATGGAGAAAAATCCTGGAATGTTTTCATCAAAAACCTTAATTTCTTTTCAACTGACGAAAGAAAGACATCGACATCTTGGATGACATGGGGGCGAGTAAATTATCAGCAAAAGTTTTTTGTTAAATTGAACTACTCCTTTAAATGTCCAAATAAAGCATGCACTCCTCTTTAACCCAAATGAACGACTTTCAAATGTTGTATCCGTATCAGGTCAATCACTTCAGCATCATAAACACAACTGTAAGCGATCGCTGTAAACACCAGACCTCTCGTGGGTGGGACGCTAGTTTTTAGGTGAATATTTTATTGCACTGAGGAAATATTTTGTTTGCTCGTATACAGAAAGTAAACAGTTATTTACCTTTATAGAGGATGTGATACACAAAGGCACAACCAAACCGACCAAAAACAGCATCAGTTTGTGCAAATATTTGCGCCTACTTCCTTTTGTACGCTCTCTTCGTCAGAAACGACAGGCAAACTTTGCATCATGTTGAATTATTACGTACGATCTGACATTTGGACCATGACAGTGCTTTAATTGGACCCTGCACAGGTAAAGCGTTTATGTTCACAAACTTACAGCCAAACCAAAATATATTCAGACACCTTCAACATTTCTCACATTTTCAGTTTATTCACTATAGAAAATGGTGATAAATATAAGCAGAACTCAGTTCTCAGATCAGTGGATGTTTGACTGGTTTTGTCCGTCCTTCTGTTGGACTCTCACACATGAATTATGTTGAATATCTGTTCAATTGAACGACACAATTAGATAATACCAGTTTAGCTCAACCAGTGACCAAGCAATGCTTCATGTTGTTCAGTGTGTGTGTGAAAAGAGCATTAGTTACAGAAAACACACTTCAGCAAAACATCATTAGCTCAAAGTGGAGGAATCATATTTGGTCCCAATTTGTCACATGGGTGTAATATGTCTCAGGTACTTTATTTTGCTCTCCACTCACAGAAATGAACTATAATGTCCTGCACACACTAGCAAACAGATATTAAAACTTATATCTGGTGTCTGAATAATGTTTGTTCTGACTGTCCGTCTCAGGCCTTGAGTTGAGTATGAAGATCTGCTTTCGAGATCCACGTCTCTGTGTTGTTTGGAGGTGGTTGAACTTAAACCGTAGACAGCTGCTTCATTTGTGGCTTTGCAGAATTACAAAGACAGTTTGGAACATTAAAGACGTTGTTGACACACTGTACACAGTCACGCTCTCATTACGGCTCCTCTAAATGGCCCACTGTGAAGTTAGAGGACCAGTGCTCAGTGTCTTTTAACTCTGGCTCGACTAGCCTTGCCTGATTGAAAGCAGACCAGATTTGTGAGCTGAAATAAAACAAAATGTTGTTAAAGTCTAAATTTAAAGACGAAATTGACTTTGAACTATTGACTTTTCCTTACCTTGAATGTTAGCCGCTTGACAAATAACTACCAATTTCATAAAACCCGTAATGTAGTCTGCATTCTGATTAAAAAAAAAAAAAAAAAAAATCCAGGATCATTGGGAAAACGTATCATCATGACAAAATTATATTCACTTTCCAAATGAAATGTAAGGGGATTCACTCGGAAATACGACTTTTAGTTAGTTAGTTAAGTTTATTTCGGTCAACTTCAAAAGAAAAGGCAAAAAAGAAAAACAATTTACAAACATACATGGAAACAAAAATGTAATTTGAACTTTATGGAAATAATGTAAAATGGGTCGCCAACAGCAATTATTGACTAACTAATTTACATTAAAGGTACGTAAAGATTCGTTGTCTATTGTGAATAATGATGTCGTTTCTGAATGTTCAAAACGTCCAGTTTTTTAAAAATGTTTTTAAAACGTTTTTTCTTGGTTGCGCAAACATTCCATTTCATTTTGGGATTGTTACTTTTGAACGTTCTCTGTAACGAGTGGTAACAGTTAGGAAAAGGGTCCCCGAATGATTGGACATTATAACATTATTGAAGACCAGGTATCTTTGAATGAGCGTTTGGTCAACGGTACTGGAGGATGTTCTCTGTTAGGCCGTGTGTCCACCAAAGCGTTTTTATCCAGCTGAAAACGCCAGACGCTCTGCTGAAGACGCCGTGCTTTGGGCGTTTGAGAGCGTTTTTGTAGCACAGCGTTTTTTTCCGTTGAGACGTTTCGTTGCTATGATACAGATTTCGTAGATAATTTGCCCAGCTAAAGCCGTGTGTCCACCAAAGCGTTTTTCCACGCACCTGGGGTACGTTTTCAATTCAATGGGAGCTCCGCGTTTTTTATTGTGCGTTCAGTGGGACTTTCGCCCACAAAATTTGGTTAAAACTAGAGCCAGACCGATATATCGGCCGGCCGATATTAGGCATTTTCCAAAATATTGGTATCGGCAGCTATAATGGCCGATAAATGAATATGTCAAAAAGACAATAAAAACGGACGAAACGCGCTTCAATCATCTCTCCTTGGCCTGTTATATTGAAAATGTATCTTTTACAATATGCAGTATGATGTTATCTATTGCTAAATTATGGCTCATCATAGACTAGCTAACCACATCAGTGGAAGACCGCTAACGTTAACATTAATGAGCTTGGAAACCACAATGAACTTTTTCTGCCTAAATAAAGTAATGATTACTGTATTTATAACGAGCATATCTCTAGTTACAGTCCCTGCATTGTAAAATGTAATTTAGACTTGCGATGAGTGAACATTTAGACAGAGAGAAAAAGTATCAAACGTATCTTGTGCAGAAAAGTTAGCTTTTCTTTTACACGCGTGTGAAATCCAACAATATTTAATACAAAAAAAAAATATCGGCCGATATATCGGATTTTAAAACCCCAAAATATTTGTATCGGTATCGGCCTTCAAAATCCTTTATCGGTCGGGCTCTAGTCAAAACAATGGTAAACGAACGTGACTCCGTCTTCAACACCTCTCCCACGGCGTTCTGCGATCTGTCCGTCATCTGCATGTACGGTTACGGATGATGGCTGAGAGCGTGGTTTGAGTCATGCTCCATTTAGCCACGGCTTGCTCAGACTCCACGAGCGCTTTGTCTCGGGTCTGCGTGCGTCTTTGTGTCTGACTCCAGGCAGGGAGTCGCCCTCACGGCAGACAAAAGCCCTCAGGATTAGAGAAACCACTGGAAGAAGTCAAGAACAATTTGCCAAACATCAACGACAGCAGTGTTTCTTCTGCCGATAATTAGGCTCATTTGTAACACGGTGTGCAATTAACTTTAGTTTGAGTTCTGCTTGAGCTGGTCCAGACACACAAGTCTAAACATTAATGATGTCTTGAAGGAGACAGTGGAGATTTCAACGCCGAACCGTCCTCCCATGTGGAGCTCTGATGTTTCCAGAGGGCCATTTGTCACACTATAGATCGCATATCAAAGCAGCTCATAGAATAATTGTGTTTTAAAGCTTTCCATATCATATTCAGGCCTGCGTTTTAATCATGTATATGATGCCATATTTCATTTCCAGAGAGAGTCATCATTCACGGGGTGGTTTGAAATGGTCCAAAGCCAATTTTTATATTAAATCCGTTTTGATCACCCATGTGTTCCTTCTGGGTGTTGCTGTTTCTTCTCGTGCTGCATAGTGGGACTATTCATGCCGTTTTATCTTAAACGTTTCCTGTCTGTAATCTGACAGCTCACCCTCTGAAATACATTCGACTACCTGAAAGGACCTTTTGTGCAATATTGGCCAGCCAAAAACTAAATTCAGACTTTTTCTCACCCCGGCAATTAAAGCGCCGCTGCCAGCAACAGTCCCGCTGAACATCACACCCCAAAGTCCTGCTGTTCATGAAGAATAAAGAGGCGGCCATTGTTACTCACGCCAAGTTCATGCATTAGTCCTTTCTGATATAAATACACACACATGCTTGTATATATTTAAGAAATATTTTCATGTATATTCTAGATTTATATATAAATATAAATATTTTATATATAAATAATTTTTTTTCTTAAATGTACATGCATGTGTTTTTTATATATATACAAAATAATTATACACAGTGCACCCACATATATTACGTAAACACAAACTTTTATTTTGGATGCGATTAATCACTAGAAAAACATACATTTTCCAAAGCCATTTACACTCAAATATGGTTCCTATTTTTAAATCCTATAAGAATTTTCAATATTATTTTTCTTTAGGCATCACCAAACTTATTTCAACAACCAAAGTTATTATAATACGTTAAGATGGGAAGTTGTTGGTATATGTCACGACAACAAAGCTAATTTAAATAACATGTTAAGAAAATTATATCCATGCATATTATATTACTTGAGACCACTATACTGAATATTTGTCATTTTTCTAATTAATTTTGGGGTATTTAGGGTACGTTTAGACAACAATGTACTAAAAACTAAAAAAATATTTTGGAATATTTTTTCACAATCCCTCCCCCTCCTCAGCCATTGGTTAGAAACTCAGATGGCCCCGCCCCAAACCCATCCCATTGGCTGAGTCGCTGTTGCCGTGTCAGGCTGGTCGGATTAGCAAACAGGGCAATGTTTTGATTGTGCCACAGTGTGATCAACATACGAATGCTTTACATGACACCGTTTTCAACTATAAAACTTTGTATGCGTTTTGGGCCATTCGTTTACACGACAACCGCGTTTTGGGTAACTTTTAAAAACATGTTTCAAAGCGCAATAAAAAAAAACTATCTCCATGTAAACAACGAAATCGCGAATCTCTGAAGATGATTACGTCATGCACATGCGTGTCACATGTTCAATCGATAGTTTCATCGCCCTCTAGTGGCATGGCAGAAGAATACATCCGCGGATCCGCATCGTTCTGATAATGGTGTCGTCTCTGTACGGAAAAACGTCCCTGTTTTAAGCATATCGTTGTTGTGTAAACGCACCCTTAGTTGTCTCTGCGCAATAAACTGATATATGAGAAAATATTGTAAGAAAATATATATTTTCTTATTATTATCCCTCATATAAATTCTGGCCTAAAGTCCTGGTGTTGAAAGCGCAGTGCATGCGATGTGTCCTGCAGTGATGCTCCAGAGCAGCGTTTGCCGTGTGTGTGTGAGCGGCACGTCGTCGTCTCTGCTGGAGGTTAAACAGCTGCGCTCCTGCTTTGTCTGTGGGTGTGTGTGAAGTGACGAGCGGACGCTGAAGGTTACCACTGCTCTGAATGAAGTGTGAAACCTTTAGTTGCCGAGTGTTCATGTGCAGACAAAACAAACACGCCAGAACCTTCGCTGATCGTGTGCATGGACACTTCAGACAAAACGGCTAAAAAAATGGCTAAAGTACAACTTTTGGTGGCTTTACGGCGCAATTGTGGGAATCACCGCAAAAAATGCCAGTATATATTTTAATAATATTATAAACATGCCTAAACCCTCAATATCTCATGATAACTGCATATTTTACAGCAAAACAAGACTGATTCAAATGTCTTTGTTTCGTAATCACTGCAAATAATTCTTTTCTTACTCCCAGTCCAAATATCTAAAAATTCTTAAATCAAGATGCATTTATTAAAGTAGTAAAAGGCCATAAGATATTATATCTTGTTTTCTGGGGAAATAAATCAAAATGAAGTGAGTTTTTGTTTTAAAAAAGCTCAATTATCTGCCATTTGGGGTAAGAAAAACAATTAGAACAGAAACAATTGCAGATGGCAGATAATTTTGCTTGTTTTAAGCAAAAACTCACTTCATTTTACTTTCATTTGCTCATTTTATTTCCCTAGAAAACAAGACATAATGTATGGCCTTTTACTATTTTAATAAATGCATCTTGATTTAACAAATTTTAGATATTTGGACTGGAAACGAGACAAGAATACGGAGTAAGAAAAGCATTTTTTGCAGTGATTACGAAACAAAGACCCTTGAATCAGTCTTGTTTTGCTGTAAAATATGCAATTATCGTGAGAAATTGTGGGTTTAGGCATGTTTATAATATTATTATTGATTCATTTGAATGAGCTGTTGGCACAACCACAGTAATTTAAGATATCATTATGCCTGTTCCTGCGAGTTTCTTTGATTTAATTTGTCCATCGTTTAATGTGAATTAATTTAGTCATCATCCGGTGTTTCTTATCTACACACACTCTCGTTATGGTTTCTTATAAATGCAATGAGTCCGGATATTCAATGAGCCTTTTTTGCATCGTTCTGACTCATAAACACTATGGAGCGAAATATTAAAAGCAAAATCGGTCATGCATGGCCGTTCTCTGCTTCCTCTCCGTCCAGCGAGCGACTGGAGTGTGTGTGTGTGTGTGTGTGTGTTTGTGTGTGTGTGTGTGCGTGTGTGAGAGACGTCATGGTGACGGATGTGTTATTTGTGGCAACACAGTAAAGAGAGTTTATCTTTCAGTTATCCAGCTCTCCATGATCAATCTCAACCATCCGTTACTCCACTCGTACTGGTTAAATATTAAATGAAGCCTATAAAGCGTTTTAATTAGCTGCAGACGTACGCATATTAGATTTATGTTGATTTAATATAACGTACGACGATAGACATTGAAACTACACAGGCCTTGTTCATTTGCTCTCACGGAAACACCAATATATATATATATATATAGAGGTCAAAGAACTTTAATTGGACCTTTTGTCAAAATATAGACGTATAAAATACAGGCGCAATACAACACTTTACAAGGCTGATCTTATTGTACACTCTCAGAAAAAAAAGGAACAAAAGCTGTCACTGGGGCTGTACCTTTTCAAAAGGTAAACTTTTGTCCATTTTAGGTCCTAATATGTACATTTTAGGTGCTAATATGTCCATTTCAGGAGCTAATATGTACATTTTAGGTCCTAATATGTAGATTTTAGGTACTAATATGTACATTTCAAGAGCTAATATGTACATTTCAAGAGCTAATATGTACATTTTAGGTACTAATATGTTCATTTCAGGAGCTAATATGTCCATTTTAGGTCCTAATATGTACATTTTAGGTGCTAATATGTACATTTCAGGAGCTAATATGTCCATTTTAGGTCCTAATATGTTCATATTAGGTGCTAATATGTACATTTAGGTACTAATATGTACATTCAGGTACTAATATGTAGATTTTAGGTACTAATATGTCCATTTCAGGTGCTAATATGTCCATTTTAGGTCCTAATATGTCCATTTTAGGTCCTAATATGTACATTTTAGGTACTAATATGTGCATTCAGGTAATAATATGTACATTTTAGGTGCTAATATGTACATTTAGGTACTAATATGTACATTCAGTTACTAATATGTTCATTTCAGGTGCTAATATGTACATTTTAGGTACTAATATGTTCATTTCAGGAGCTAATATGTCCATTTTAGGTCCTAATATGGACATTTTAGGTGCTAATATGTACATTTCAGGAGCTAATATGTCCATTTTAGGTCCTAATATGTACATATTAGGTGCTAATATGTACATTTAGGTACTAATATGTACATTCAGGTACTAATATGTAGATTTTAGGTACTAATATGTCCATTTCAGGTGCTAATATGTCCATTTTAGGTCCTAATATGTACATTTTAGGTACTAATATGTGCATTCAGGTAATAATATGTACATTTTAGGTGCTAATATGTACATTTAGGTACTAATATGTACATTCAGTTACTAATATGTTCATTTCAGGTGCTAATATGTACATTTTTGGTGCTAATATGTACCACTAAGGTACCAATATGCAGCCTTTGGGTACAAAAGTGTACCTTTTGAAAAGGTACAGCCCCAGTGACAGCTTTTGTACCTTTTTTTCTTAGAGTGTATGTGTGATACATAAGTGTGTATATTAGACTCTGTGTGTGTGTGTAGGGAGGGAATCAGCGAGGGAGCGTGGTTTTGCATGACACGAGCTCCACTATTCCTGCTGTGGTTTCTGTCCTCTCAAACGCTCATAAATTCCCCGGCATCAATGAACTGACACATTTATGTTTGACGTTAATGTTTAGTTCTAATATAAAATTTGGTATTTTGAATATTTTGAGTATATTTTTGTCAACTTTGGTATTATTTCAATGTCAACATCGGTGTTATTTAGGTTGGGTGTAAAAGTCCTTGCCAGGAATGCTGGGACGTTCAGTTCCAACAGCTAACCAAATAAAAAGCGTATGCCAAATCTCAGCATGTGTTCATATTTTCATTCACCTTAACATTAGAGCATTGCTAACAAAATACAGAGGAACAATTTACTTGAAGCCTTTGTGCCTTATAAAGCCTTACAATGACCCAATATTATGTTTTCATGAATAATTGGAACCACAGTTATAAGAATACTCGATTCTGATTGGTCATTCACAAGTTTTATAATAGTTTTGTAAGTAAAAATGCTATCGATTTTCTCCTAATTGATTTTTAATGTTAACTAATAAACCACAACAGACAGACTTATGCTGAATTAACCTGCATAATTTCAAATGTTTTTTAACAGGAGAATTACATTACTCCATTACCAATGAATCTCCACCAATCAGGGAATTTAACAAGAAGCGAATGACGTACAGTCCTACACACACGTTACTCTATATATCTTCCCTTTTTTAATTTTCAGATCGCGTTTGCTTCAGATTTAAGTTAGTAATGTCGTGATTCTCCTCCTGTTGGTTTGGTTAATGGCTTATAATCCTCGAATCAAGACTTTTTATGGAACATGAAAGGCATGTAATTGCCACTCCCAGCCAGATTGTGTTGTTTAAAAGCCGTCTTGCATCCTACACAAACTGACTGAACAAAAGAGCTAAACATCTCCGTCAGACTGGACCCCATTATCAAATGGTTAGTGGTTTGGGATATTTTCATTTCTGGCTTTAAGCTCGGGTGAGTGACTCATTAAATCAAAGGTCTTAGTGGTCTGTCCCGCTGCCAGAGGGCTTGCAGATCTCCTCCAACATTGTTTTAAGACCGAAGCCCAGAGAGCGAGTCACGGCGCCGAGGACGGACATCCAGACTCAGGACTCGGGCGTTTGTGACACTGCATTGGAGGATATTTGGCATTTGATTGACATCATGTGTTGGATATTTCCTCCATTGAATACATCAATCTGATCACACACGATTCACTTGAATATATAACAAAGATTATGTAAAGTTTTATTTTTAAGGTTTCCTTTCAGCCGAGTGCTCTTAGACATACAGGTGACACTTGAAAAATTATAATATGGTGCAATTTATTTCAGTAATTCAACTTAAAAGGTGAAACTATAGACTCATTACATGCAAAGTGAGATATTTCAAGCCATTATTCGTTCTAATTGTGCTGATTATGGATTACAGATATGAAAACCTTTTCACAATATTCTAATTTGTAATTTTCATATCTGTAATCCATAATCAGCACAATTATAACAAATAAAGGCTTGAAATATCTCACTTTGCATGTAATGAGTCTATATAATATATTAGTTTTTCCTTTTAAGTTGAATTACTGAAATAATTGCACCATATTCTCATTTTTCCAGTGTCACCTGAATGAATCTACTAGAAAAATTCCTTTGTGAAATCAAGAGCAAACAGAATTTGGTCTTAAAATTAAATTAATGAAACTAAATAATCTGTGTAATAACAAAGCAATCCGTTTGTGTCCTCGTGGAAGGGGGAATTATCTTCATTCACTGGAACAGACAGTAAATAAGACTGTTAAATCCACAGTTTGGGGTGGGGATCCACTTCAAATGTTCACTGCTGTATATTTTTTATTTGATTTATTAGTGTCTGATGATTGGTTGATTGATTGATTGATTTGGTCATATAGCCTATTTCATAAATTACAATATCTGACGATGTCAGTTGTGTTGAAAACGAATTGCCTTGTCCATACGAGTTTTATTCTCTACACCTCAGTATCTGAAACGGCACCGCTGCTATCATCACTATGTGCGATCCAGTAAGCTAGACATATTCAGTATTATATAAGTTTTGTATTTTGCCAGCATTGTTTCCATGAGTCCATTATTTGTCCCCATGCAGTTTATAAGACCCAGATTAAAACTGTAACGTCACACTAAAACAAAAGCACAGCGGCGAGGTTTAAACACCAGTCTGAAACAATTACAGTCCAAATCATTGCATTGTTCAATCCCAGAATGCTTTTATGAGATGCTAACACTGTCTAATCTCAACCTCGTCACATCTGCAGCGCTCATGCTAGCGCTATACGGCTAATGAGTGGCAGTTTTTGAAGCGCGGCAAAGGAAAATAAACTTGAGTTGGTCTGAGGGGCGGTGTGTGTTTGTGATGGCCGAAAGCCCATCTCTCTCGCTCGAAACACACTCCGTGTGTCCCAAGATTACGGCTCTGGCACCTCGCGTCGCTGCCAATGTGAAGTTGCCATCTGGGAAATGTGTTAATGGACAGCTAATCCCGCTAACACCATAAACTGAGACTCGGTAAAATAATCATTTTCAAAATCCACACCATCAAACAATGAGGCAACGGCCGCTCATTTGGACGCTGTGTTGAAATCTAAAACTGACTCAATATTGTGTAAATCCCCCAGCCTGAGCTCAGAAACACAGCGGATGTTAGCTTCCTCACAAACTGTACAGCGGCGTATACTTTTCAGGGGAATGTGTAGGATGTATTCTCGCAAAGTCTAGTCAGTGCTCTGATTAATCTGGTCTTTTTATCGAATTATTTTCACGATTGAGAACATGTCCCCCCAAAATATCACCATTCAAAATGGCCATCAAAAGGCGTCTCTTCTGCTCATCAAGGCTGTGTTTATTAGATAGGCCTACTGTAAAACAGTGAAATATTATTATTTATAATGTAAATCATCAGTTTTCTATGTGAATATATAGTAAGTGTAATGTATTCCTGTGTTCATTACTCCAGTCTTCAGTCACATGATCCTTCAGAAATCACTCTAATATGAGGATCTGATGATCAACAAACATTTATAATTATTATCAATGTTGAAAACAGCTACATTTTTTTTTGGGGGGGGGGGGACTGTGATATATTTTATTTTTCAGGATTATTTGATTATTTAATCTTTTGTTACATAACATTTTACTGTCACTTTTTGATCAATTTAATGCGTCTTTGCTGAAATATCAATATTATGTCCAAAATCGTACTGAACCCAAACTTTTGAATGGTCGCATAATCTTGTGAAGTCTCTTTGGGAAATGTGCTCTTTGTGAAAATGATCCTAAAATGGGCCTTTTCTCGATTTGAGAGTGAAATGTGACTTATCTATATTTTGTGAGTCAATGATCATAAACGTAAAATATTGTTATGATGGCGTTGTGATACTCTGAGAATAGAGCTGGATCCCTCTGGTCGTGGTTGCAGACGCCGGTTCTCTTGCGGTCGGGTCCGGTCCACGAGAGGCCCGAGAACAGCTCGCCCTTTACAGTTCAAATATGTTTCATTCCCAGATTTGGGAAAGCCAGGATGTGGCTTCAAATGAGACAAACCGAAGCAAATTGTCCTTCCCTTTAGCTCATTTTGCTTTAGCATTTGTCGGGAAAACACGTCCTCAGAGAGACCCAGAAGGACTGCATGTGATGTTAAAGCGAGACGTTGGCTCTGGATGTCCTCGTTCACTCTGATTGAACTCATACGTCTCGTTTAATTCAGACTAATTTACAAAAGTGGTTGGGTTTGTTCAGGTCAATAATTTTTTGGATTGTTAATACCACACATTTATTAATTCAATTTTATAATATTCATTCACATTTATTAATTCTAATTCTATTATTAAATTGCAAAATATCGATATCAAAATATTAGACCAAGTGGCATCTTAACTTTTTCAAGTTTTATTTATTTTATTTTATTTATTTTTTTTACCAATTATCCCTTTCTACACTTTTTTTAAACCATTTCATTTATTTTTTTAACCATTTATTTCATTTTATTATCAAAATATCAGACAAAGTGGCATCTTCAAAACAAATGATCCCTTTTCTCATTATTTAATTTAATTTAATTTTATTTTATTTTATTTTATTTTATTTTATTTTATTTTTATTAAAATATCAGACCAAGTGGCATCTTCAAAACAAATGATCCCTTTTCCAATAATTTAATATTTTTTTAATTTTTTTTTCCATTTTATTTATTTAATTTAATTTATTATTTTTATTTTTATTTTTGGAAATATGAAAATATATGAAAATATCAGACCAAGTGTCATCTTCAAAACAAATGATCCCTTTCCCAATTTTTTAAATTATTTTTTATTTCATTTTATTTTTCATTTTATTTATTTCATTTTATTATTATTATTTTATTTGTTTAATCAAAATATCAGACCAAGTGGCATCTTCAAAACAAATGATCAATTTAATTTAATTTAATTTAATTTAATTTAATTTAATTTAATTTAATTTAATTTAATTTAATTTAATTTAATTTAATTCAATTTAATCCTTTATTTGATTTACCTGAATACGAAACAGCCAGTTACTGTAACTCAAAGGTTGAGATAACACACTGCACTGCTGAATGAAGGCCCTGCGGGGACGGTGTGTGTAGAGATGATTGATTGATGGGTGACTGAGATAATTGCCCGTCTAAAGTTGCGTCGAGATTATCTGAACATGATCTGTGCAAGTTTTGGCACAGACGTCGAGGAAAGTCGATCGGTGGATCCGCTGGAATGTAGAAATGTCTGAGTTACAGATTCAGCTCTCTCTCTCTGTGTGTGTGTGTGTGTGTGTGTGTGTGTCCCGAGGCTGTTTTGACATGCACTGGATGCACGAGATCTCAGTGCTTATGAAGAGCACTCCCTCTAATTAAAGACTTTACTTTAACAAGCGTCTGATTGGCTGTGTTTTGATGGCAGTCTGGAGATGAAAGATAAACAGGCTCATCATTTTCTCTTCCCTTGTTTCTTTTTATCCGCAGCATGTTTGTTCCGGTACAACTGGCTGTCCTTCGTCTACCTCATCTACCTCTTGCTGATCCCACTGTTCGCCGAGCCGACGAAGACCACGATGCGAGGTGAGCGCTGCTGATCTACAGTGTGTGTGTGTGTGTGTGTGAGTTCAGCACCAACTGCAACCACCAAAACAGGATTCACAAAAACTTTTTTGGGATATAATTATGTATTTTATTTATCAAAATATCAGACCAAGTGGCATCTTCAAAACTGATTATCCCTTTCCCTTTTATTTTATTTATTTATTTATTTTTTATTTTATAAATTTTTTACAAAAACAGGATCCCCAAAACTTGCAAAGTACAAATCACTATTTAACGATACTAACGTTTTGATTCTAACTTAAATTCTTAATAAAACCTATGTAGACATATAAAAAAAGCCAAAACACACAACAAAATTAATAAATTAATAATAATTAAAAATTAATAAAACATTAAATGACAGAAATTGTAAAAATAAAATGTAATTCAAAATAATAACAAATACTGCAGTAGTAAGTTATATTTTAATAACTACATTTCAATATCATCAGCTTTGGTGTTAATGAATGAATGCATACATTTGGTTGGTATCTTTATTGCCCCGATGGAAAATTAGTTTTGTGCTCACGAATACAGCCTCTGCAGCACCAAACATATAAAACAAACATAATACATGAAAGTAATAAAAAAAAATATAATATTGTATACATATATATAAAGTTAATTTGTATTTCAGCAAAACCAAAACAGTATTTATTCTAATTTTAAGTTTGCATTGAAATCCAATGGTGATGAGTGACATCAGACATCTTGTGATTCAGCGAGTCCCTGACAGAAAGAGCCCGCTACGCTAGTAAGGTGTGTGTGTGTGTCTGTTCACTCAGTGGTGTGCTCTGGTGGTTGAGGGGAGATTCCCTGATATGATTTTAAAGCGTGTTGTGTGTACTGTAGTATATATGAAAGAGCTATACTGCTCGCTTCATTGATTCGTTCGTTCGTCCGTCCGTTCGTTCGTTCATTCATTCGTTCATTCATGTTCTTTAAAAGAGGTTGTGCTGAATGTTGTTTGAGCAGTTTTATCTGCGCTTCAGCCGAGTCTGAGTGAGCGCTCCGGCTTGACCGGGGGGGGGGGGGGGTGGGTGGGGGGGGGGGGGATTTGTGTAAGAGTGGGATAAGGAGGAATGCAGACTCCTCTCTTTTCCCAGCATTCCTCAATGTGTCACCAGTTCACAAGTTCAGCTTTACCTCGTCAGATTCAGCAGATTTTGTGAGTTTGTATGTTCGTTAGTTCGTGAGATTGTGTGTTCGTGAATTTGTGTGTTTGTGAGGAGTTTGTGTGTTCGTGCGTTCGTGAGTTCATGTGTTCGTGAGTTTGTGTGTTCGTGTGTTTGTGAGTTGTGAATTCATGTGTTTGTGTGTTCATGAGTTCGCATGTTCGTGTGTTTGTGAGTTCGTGTGTTTGTGTGTTTGTGTGTTCATGAGTTTGTCTGTTCGTGTGTTCATGAGTTTGTGTGTTCGTGAGTTTGTGTGTTTGTTAGATTGTGTGTTTGTGTGTTCGTCAGTACATGTGTTTGTGTGTTTGTGTGTTCGTAAGTACATGTGTTTGTGTGTTTGTGAGTTCATGTTTTCATGAGTTTGTGAGTGTGTTTATATGAGTGCGTGGTTCTGCTCACACTGACTCTGGTGTGTGTGTGTGTGTGTGTGTGTGTGGCTTGCAGAGGCTTGTATCGTGAGCTCGTCTGCGTTGGACAGCTGATGTGAGCTCGGTTTTATTAGCGGCGCCTGCTCAGACAAGCTTTGCTATTGTTACTCACTCATTTCTCTTCAAACCGTCTGTGGAAGTCAATTATACCAATGATCACTGATGAATGATTTCTTCCTAAATTGTAACTTTGAAACAAGTGTTTTCTGTAAAACGAAATGGATTGCACAGTGCAGTGTTATTTTAGTGTTCTGTATTAATATTAATACAATATTATATTTTATTTATATCTATTTATTACCTCATATATATATATATATATATATATATATATATATACACGTGTGTGACTTTCCTACTGAATACTTTCTTATGCATAGTAATTTATAATTTACAATATTTATAGATTTTATTTCTCACAATTGTATTACTTTAACATTATTCTTCTTGAAACTAATTTTAATTAAAATTAATTTAATTAATTAATTTTTAATTAAAATAAATTAATTTAAATTAAAATAAAAAAAATATAAATAATTATAAATTATTGAATAAATATATAGACAAAAATATGTCCATAAAAAATTACAAAAACACAACAAAATTGCTAAAACTTTAACTTAAATTAAAATGAAAACAGAAAATTTAAGAATTAAAAACTGATTCAAAATTTGAACAAAAGCTATAATCTCCAACTATAATGAAACTAAAATAACACTAATGAGATTCTCCTCCTAAATATTATGACTTTAGTCTTGAAATCATAGATTTGGCTCTGCATTAAAAGTGTCACTGAATTTGCCCATGCCGAACTTTACTGATTAAAGACGTTTGAGCCGTCACTTCCCCACATCTGGAGCCGGTTTATACACAGCTGTTTACTGGGAATCGCACATATCTCATACACACAGCTGCGGGTCAAAGGTCAAAGGTGAGGAGGTCGCCCAGCCCGCGGCTCGACACACTCAGACGTCTCCCGTCTGTGAAGCTGCTTCGTCTTCAGTGCCTGATTTTGACCCCATTGCATGAAGTATATACTGTAGATGTGTGTTCCTGTCTGTCAGTGGACAGGTTTACAGTGTTTACGTCAAGTGTTCTAGAGAAACAAGAGGGTTTGCACATCCTGATCCCAAGATGCTTACAGTTGACTCATTAACACACAATTTATAAGCAGAACGGCACCACCCGTCAAAAGTCTCTTCTGCTCACCAAAGCTGCGTTTATTTGAAAGAAAATGCAGGAAAAATGTGAAATATTATTCTAATGTAAATCATCAGTTTTCTATGTGAATATATAGTAAAGTGTAATCTATTCCTGTGATTTTCAGCATCATTACTCCAGTCTTCAGTGTCACATGATCCTCCAGAAATCACTCTAATATGAGGATCTGATGATCAACTAACATTTATGATTATTATCAGTGTTGAAAACAGTTCATATTTTTGATAATGTTTTGTAACATGATAAATCTCTTTACTGTCAATTTAATGCATCATTCGACGCAGTTTATGCACTAATGTCAGACTTGCCTTGTAAATTTGTCATTAATAATTTTATCGTTTGGTTTTGAGTCAAACTCAAATTAAATGAATAATCCATTGGACTACTAGATATTACAACATGTTAATTTAATAAAAACTGATTTATTAGTTTTTATTTTATTGTAATGTAAATATTGTAAATATTAGGACTGTCAAAACGATTAATCGCGATTAATCACATCCAAAATACAAGTTTGTGTTTACATAATATATGTGGGGGCACTGTGTATAATTATTTTACATATATAAATACACACACATGCTTGTATATATTTAAGAAATATTTTCATGTATATTCTGTATATAGATTTATATATAATTTATATTATATATAAATATAATTATTTTATGTATAAATAATATTTTTTTTCTTAAATATACAAGCATGTGTGTGTATTTATATATATATAATAATTATACACAGTGCACCCACATATATTATGTAAACACAAACTTTTATTTTGGATGCGATTAATCGCGATTAATCGTTTTGACAGCCCTAATAAATATATAATAAATATATCCATTTTCATTGCAAAAATAACTTTGCGATTTAGTTTTGAGATTTTTGAGATTAGTGATTTACAAAGTTACTGTCATATAAAATTGCTCTCAGATTTTGGTAATTTTACCCATCCTGCATTTTTCCTTTTTTTGTGTTGAAATAGTGAACTCTCACACAACATGACTATTACATTTAGCTGTATTTTGAGTTCTTTAGAAACCCTTTATTTCATCATAAACTCCTCCAAAGTTCAGTGTCCTCTGCGAAGTTTAGCAGATCTCATTTCTCCACTTTAGATTTACCGTGAGGAACCGGCTGTTGTGTGTGTGTGTGTGAGGCTCACAGTAATGCGGTAAAGGCTGTTGTGTGTGTTTATGTGAGTCAAACCCTGCCAATGTTCCTCTGCCTCATTACATCCAGATGTTGCTATGAATCACACACCTTTACCTGTGTGTATCCGGCACTGTTGTGAGGTGATGATGTGTGATGGCCCAAGCTGGATTTTAAGACGTTTGTCAGTTTCTTCAGCACAGTCAGACATTTTATTACAGCTCATTAATTATTCTACGACGATAAAATGCTTTGCAATATAACCAGATCATGCTGGAAACTGTGGGTTATAGAGTGAAATCTTCAAAAGATTACGCCATTTGTGTGAAAAAAGAAAGACTTTTCTGTTTTGGAATGAAGAAATTTTGATTTTTTTTTTTTTTGGTGGGGGCTGAAGACTCAGATCTTATAATGAGCGTTTGCTTTCTGACACGTGCTGTAAGCGGTCGACCAATCACAGCAGACTGAGCCGTCTGACCAATCAGAGCAGAGGAGGCTTTCAGAGAGGCGGGGCTTAGAGAGACTGAATCCTTCATTGAATAATTTCAGACACTGCAATGTATGGAAGCTTGTTTCTGCCACTGAATATAAAAGTAAAATAAATAATTTTTATTTTTATTTTATTTTTTATTTGATTTTTTCTTATTTTATTTATATTATTTACATTTTTATTTTATTTTTATCTCACAATTCTGACTTTTTTTCTCACAATTGCAAGTTTATGTCACCCAATTCTGACTTTCTAACACATAATTGCGAGTTTATATGTCGATATTCTTACATCTTTTCTCAGAATTGTGAGATATAAACTCGCAATTGCGACTTTTCAGTCCAATTTTAAGGGGAAAAAGACTTTTTCCCCCCTCAGAATAGTTTAAATCTCACAATTCTGACTTTATATCATGCATTTACAACTTTATAACACGCAATTCTAACTTTATATCTCGCAATTCTGACTTTATATCTCGCAATTATGACTTTATTTCTCAGAATTGCGAGATGGAAAGTCAGAATTGTGAGATAAAAAGTTGCAATTACCTTTTTTATTTTTCATTCTATGGCGGAAACAAGCTTCCATAGAAATGGATATTTTGAGAAAATGTAATTGTTTTTTGACCTTGGATGCATGTAGAGCTATTGTAGGGGAAAACAAAACAAAAATCGGGAACCTACAAGAGTCAAGAAAAAAAGCATAATAGGGGCATATTAAGTTTTTATTTGAGTGACATTGATGTAATGAAAACATTGATCCCGAGAGAAGGAGAAATAGAAGTGCAGGATAAAGCAATGTGTCCTCTTGAGGGAAGCAGGAGGTAAGATGTTTTCCTGAGGAAACAGATCTCAATGGGGAGTTCGTCAGAGAGGAACCGTGACCCGAAGCCCGGCCTCACCCCAGTTCCTCAGGAACGGGTCACGCTTCCTCAGTCCGGCTGGCATCTTCAGTCATTTCTGGAACGTGGTCACTATCAAGAAAATTTTGATCTATCTGACCTCTTTTATAGTTTTGTTATCAACAACATTCAAAACGTTAGATCTGAAGATGTAGCCCTCAAACCGTATTCGCTTTATAGCCCTTAATCCTGTAATTGTGGACAAATGTGGGCACAGAGGACTCAGTTGTGATCATAATTTTTATTTATCATAAATGTTATATCACTGTATTCGATAAAGTTTTGTCTATCCATTTATGGTGTTATTTTTAATTTTGGGGGAATTTTTGAATTTATTTCCTTCAAAAAGTACCATATTTTCTATGTAAATCATGTTTTATTTTTGTGACTACATTAAAATATCATTCCAATAAGTTCTTAGAGCTAAAACCTAAAGATGAAGTGACTTTGCTGTCACCTGGTGTCTTATTTAGGCTTATTTTAGAATGCTCTAAATTACAGTTTTTCCCATTTTTGACCCAAATACAAGATTTAGGATTTTTTTCACCCGATTAACATTGTAGAATTGAGTCAAAAAAAAAAAAATGTGTGTGTTCAGGAGGCAAACTTAGGAAAAGTAGCCAAGTCTTGTACCGCTCAGATCAAGGGAAGTATTTTTAAAAAACAAATCAAAACTATTTTGCCCACATTTGTCCAGAATACGGTAAACAATACAGTAAAAATGTGAAATATTATTCTAATGTAAATCATCTGTTTTCTATGTGAATATACAGTAAAGTGTAATTTATTCCTGTCATTTTCATCACCATTACTCCAGTCTTCAGTGTCACATGACCCTCCAGAAATCACTCTAATATGAGTATCCGATGATCAACAAACATTTATGATTATTAGCTTTTTGCAATTACCAGAATTAGTGGTTTACAGTCAGTGACATCAGTTCTCAAATGGGATTTTGCATTAATTTATGCATGAAAATATGACTTGGATTTCAGTCTGCTTTGGAAGACTGTTAATATAGATGATAATTTTGGTGCTTTATGATGTTTTTTTGGATCTTGGATCATCGTATGGTATTGTGTATGGATAAGAGCGGCTTGAACATTCTTCAAAACGTCATATTTTGTGTCCCACCAAGTAAAGAAAGTCATCTGGGTTGGGATCAACAAAAGTGAGTAATGTCAGGACTTAGATTTTGTGTGAGTGTTTTGGCTCGGTGAAGTTTGAGTTTGAGATTCTCTGCTTTCACAAATCACAGTTATTACGACTCCTCGATCGACTAAAACATCTGTATACAAAACGAAAGGCCGGTCGGATCGCCTTAAAATAAAGTAGTGTTCGTGAATGAGTGATTGGAGACTAAGGAAGAACATCTGCTGTGGATAATATATCACACTGAACCGAGGTTACCTGCGTTTCTGCTGTGTTGTACATGCAAACTTTCCACCACGCTGTAATACATTGTTGTAAAACAGAGTTTGATAAGTTCGTGGCACCAGACCGGATTATAAATAACCCTGAAGGGCTGACGATATATCCAGTGTGTTTAAAGAAGGAAATGTCGCTGAATTTAGTCCAATTAATAACACTCACACTTTAGGAAATGCACCTCACACACACCTCAGATTTGTTCGTTTTTCCCCTTTTTATGTATGATGTGTGTGTATCCGAACGGCTTGGTCTAATACGGGTTGCGATCTGACTGTGAATGCCAGCGAGAAAAGGTCGAGTGGATTTCCTCGAGTTTTAAACATGAATCAGAGGTTATGATGATTCACTCTCCTGACATGTTGTAAACTAGAAACCAGACGCTGAGATAAACACTAACCAAAGGATCTGAGAACAATAAACATCTTTCTAATCTTTCGTTTGGGTCTGTGAAATAAAGCAGGTTTTATTACAGTGATGTGTATCATTTGATGTAGTTTTTGAAAGAAGTTCATATTTGTATTCAGTTAAATTAATCAAAAGTGACATTAAAGATGTTTATAATGTTAGAAAAGATGACGTTTTAAATAAATGCTGTTTTTCAACACTGATAATAATCATAAATGTTTGTTGATCGTCAGATCCTCATATTAGAGTGATTTCTGAAGTGACACTGAAGACTGGAGTAATGATGCTGAAAATCACAGGAATAAATTACACCTTACTATATACTATTCGAACTCGTTCATCAAAATGAACAAATCTTTTTTAGTATCATTTGGTTCATTCAAAGAACAAAATGAACGAGTTGACTCCGGAAAAGATTCGTTCATTTTAATGAACAAGTTCGAACAGGAGAATCACGAACGCGCATCACAGAACAGAGCAAGGCGAGCATTTGAGCTTATAAAACTTAAACTTTGTTATTTATTTGATAAATGAGCGATCATTTCGCTTGATAAGACCCTTATTCATCGTCTGGAATCGTTTAAAGCCCTTTGAACAGTTTGCACTGAAACTCTCTTTTGGACCTTGAACCGTTTGGTTCCCATTGAAGTCCATTATATGGAGAAAATCCTGGAATGTTTTCATCAAAAACCTTAATTTCTTTTCGACTGAAAAAAGAAAGACATGGACATGGATGACACGGGGGTGACTAAATTATCAGCAAAAGTTTTTTTAAAAAAAATAAACTTCTCCTTTAAACAAAGATGCATCGAACATTATTTGAAAGATATTAATATTTTTCATCAGCAAGGATGCATTAAATTGGTCAAAAGTGACAGTAAAGACATGTCATGAAATAATCCAGATAAATATCATAAATGTTTGTTGATCATCAGATACTCATATTAGAGTGATTTCTGAAGGATCATGTGACACTGAAGACTGGAGTAATGATGATGAAAATGACAGGAATAAATTACACTTTACTGTATATTCACATAGAAAAAAACTGGCAAAATATATAAAAAAATGTAGAGTAGGCTATTTTTGATCAAATAAGTACAGCCTTAAATGGTGAGTGGATGGAGGGATGAATGGACTCATCAGGGGAAGAATAATGAGAAACTGTGTCCGAACGGCACACAGACTCGCTGTGTCAGCAGAGACCTCGAGTCCGCTGAATAACAAACACATCTGGATCATATTTGCTCTTCCTCTGCCAGGATCGGCTTTCTGCTTTACACACTCCTCCAGTGCCGATCCACACACACACACCACATCCACTGAACGGACCAATGATGTTCTCGATCTCATCCCTCAGTCGGGAATAAGTCTCGACTTCGACCAGGAGCGTCTTTAATCACACTAATCGCCTGAACGCCAGCAGACCTGTAAAACATGTTCATAATCGTATTTTCAACATCGTAAAATCTGGGCAGACCCGCTTAGTGACGATCCTCAGGTGTTCAGGAATGATTATCAGGTGTTAATACACTGACGGACAAAAAAAGTGTGTTTTCTTCTTACTTCACACACACTCTAAAAAAATGCTGGGTTGTTTTAACCCTACTTTGGGTCAAATATGGACAAACCCAACAATTTAACCCAAACGTTGGGTTAAAAATGTCACTAAAAAAATAACCCAATGGCTGGGGTTGTCCATATTTGACCCAAAGTTGGGTTAAAACAACCCAGCATTTTTGGAGTGTGCAGTTAATGCGGGCGAGCTGAAACCTGATCTCCATTAAAGTGTTCGATGAGCACAATTGATTTCCTTCAAATGTTTTATTAAAATAGCGGTAACGTTTGTCTATAAAACTATGAGATGATGTCGTTTCTGGATCATTTCATTGAAAGGAAAATACTGTATTTCAGTGCCATTTAAAAACTAGTTTGGAGATTTAATGTTTCATTATATAAGTTAGTTTACTACATTAGATAATATGAATGAACAATACACACACTACAAAATGCTGGGTTGTTTTAACCCAATTTTGGGTCAAATATGGACAAACCCAGCCGTTGGGTTACATTTTTAAATTACATTTTTAACCCAATGTTGGAGTTTGTCCATATTTGAGCCAAATCTGGGTTAAAACAACCCAGCGTTTTGTAGAGTGTTTGTTTTACATCATTGTAAAGGTGCTGCTTCCATTCATAATTTGTAATTTAAATATTTTCAAACGAACACCCAGAAAAATATTTAAAGATATGTAACGCAAAATATAATTCTTCGACACTCTAAACAATGCTGGGTTGTTTTGAACCTAAATGGGTAAAATATGGACAAACCCAAATGTTGGGTTAAAAATGTTATTTCAAATTTTAAACTTTCACTTTTAACTGTACATTTCTTAATTGGATTTTGAATCCAACATTTGGGTTTGTCCATATTTGACCCAAATTTGGGTTGAAACAACCCAGCATGTTTTAGAGTGTAGATAATGATAAAACTGTTTTTAGGATTCTACAACTATATATAATATTGACTGTTCTTTTTATGTGTTTATTTAATAAGGTGAACCATTTAGAGACATCAAAAAAATGCTGTGTTGTTTTAACTCATTTTTGGGTCAAATATGGACAAACGTTGGGTTAAAAATGTAATTTAAAAATGCAACCCAATGGTAGGGTTTGTCCATATTTGACCCAAATTTGGGTTAAAACAACCCAGCATTTTTTTAGAGAGCAGCATTTATTAATCTAAGTTAATGTTAATTTCAACATTCACTACATTATTAAAATAAGCAGCTGTTTTTGTATTAACAAATATTATGCATTGCTCAAGGTTTGTACATGTTAACTAATGAACCTTATTGTAAAGTGTTCAATGTTTTCCTCTATTTTTCTTGAGTAGTTACAGAAACATCAGTGTGAAACCCCTATAGTTGTGTGGTTTATCTCCATTGACAGTAACAGGTCCTTATATATTCTGCTGTCTGTATTTATTTGTGAAAGTGTGTTTAATTCCCTGACGAGGCTTCAGGAGTCGACCCGCTCTCCGTTCCTCTGATCGCTTCAATGTGACTGTAAATGTGCTCTTGTGAATTAATAAGCTCTGTGTTTCATCTTTATTAAAAAGCCTTCAGACGTAACCTAAATCCATGCAACCTTTAAAGTTGGGTGAAATTTTATCCCACTTTTATATCCTTTAATTCATGATATCATCTGTGCAGATTTTCCGATTAGATTAAGCACTTATCGGTTTGCATATGACGTCATATCCTCATTTGGGCCGGATGGTTGTGGGTGTTTTTTAACATCCTTAAGCTCATGTTCGATGCTATCGGTGTCATTCCCAGCGTCCCACTGTATAAAGAAGCTTTGATGTCGGACCAAATCCTCCTCTTCTATCATAAAACATGTTTATGTGGCATTATCCATGAATCAACAGTATTTTCGACCGTATGCATGCATTACTCACGGCATTGTTTCATTTGGATCTTTCTGAAAACGGCCACGTCTCTGAACTCACACTGATGTACAGTCCAAACACTGCCAAAAATATCAGTGCTAAATGAATGGAGAGAGAGAGAGAGAGATTGAGTGAGTGAAAGAGAGAGAGAGAGCGAGAGACATCACCTTAAAACTCACCAAAATTATATATTTAAGCATTTTGTCCTTGAAATTTTATGCCTTTATGCCTTAAAATATCTTGAATGTAATTCGACACCCTTGCCTCATTTAGTATGCGCAGTGCTGTGAATATGCAAATGAGCCCATATGCAGAGATCCACTGGTTGACAATCACACGTTGATTGATCTGATTGGTTACGAGGTGGTTTGTGAGGTCAGAAACACCAGCGATTTCAAAGCGTGTTTTTGAGACTGTCTTTGGTTCACTGCAGTTTTAAGGAGGAAATACTCAACAATGATGTCCACTTATCAACTTACACATGCATATTAAAAACACCACATAGACACATAAACAACATCACTGTCAGAAAAAAAGGTACAAAAGCTGTCACTGGGGCTGTACCTTATCAAAAGGTACACTTTTGTACCCAAAGGCTAAATGTTGGTACCTTAGTGGTACATATTACCACCTAAAATATACACATTAGCACCTGAAATGTACATATTAGCACATAAAATGTACATATTAGTACCTAAAATGTACTTATTAGCACCTAAAATGTACATATTAACACATAAAATGGACATATTAGGACCTAAAATTGACATAATAGCTCCTGAAATGTACACATTACCACCTAAAATGGACAAAAGTTTACCTTTTGAAAAGGTACAGCCCCAGTGACAGCTTTTGTACCTTTTTTCTGAGAGTGATTAAAAGCTGGATTTTCATAGTTTTAAGAGCTTGTTTCTCTATCAAGGGTTGAGCAAGTTGACCAATCTCTTTTTTTCTAGTCTTAAAGAATAAAGTGAGAGGACTAGTTCGTAAGAATAGTCTAAGCACTTTAGTCTCAGGCTTTATTTAAGTTGCATCTTATATGCATGTCCGAATGTCAATGTTTTTACTCAGTATTAAAATCAAACCCTTCTTCTTCTTCTTCTTCCTCAGGACACACAGGGCGTCTGCTGAGATCGCTGTGTTTCACCAGTGTGACGTTCCTGCTTCTGCATCTCATCTTCCAAATCACGATCAACAGCCTGATAGCAGGAGACAACATCGAGACCGACTTCAACTGTGAGTACTGACGGAAACTCCGTCTACATTACTGCGGATACATTTGGAAACGGCGTTTTCATTTTAAAACGCTCTCCGTCCACACTGCCGTTTTCTGTGTGGATGAGAAACTTTTGGGAAACGCTAAATTCCCCTTTACTGCGCATGTGTAAAACCTCACACTAGCTCCCAGATGGAGGAATAATAAAGTTATCGCGCAATTCTTCTAGGAGAATCTTCGCTGATCACCCAGGTCGCTCTCACTAACCAAACGCAACGTGTTTAGCCACAGGACAGCGAATGTGTGTGAGCTTTCTGTCATCTTTGCAGGAGTGTGATACGAAGAGTGTGTGAAATCACATATTTTAGCAACGGTGTGAAAGTGAATACCACATAAAAAAAGACGTTACCTGGTTGCCTTAAAATTTTAAGTTCATTGAAATAAAAAAATTGAGTTGATTCAAGGAAGGATATTGGTTTAATCAACAAAACCCAAAATATTATGTTATCTGAACCACGTAAATTATCTACGTTGATTTGATAAAAGAAAAAATTTTTTTTTACAGTGTTTAAACATGAATATCTATTGGTACAATATGTGTCACATGACTAAACTTACGTCATTGTTTTTAAATACCTCCGTTTACTTTTGATAGCCCACCATGTCTAAATAGCGTTTTCAAATGTCAGGAAATCAGGAAATTTTAATTCTGAAGTGAACTACTCCTTTAAAATAATAAACTAGTCATGCATGCACTTGGTTAGCTAGAGTTGGAGAGAATACAGTTTCTCACCTGCTCACTCCAACACAAATCACGTGTTTCCAAACAGCCAATCAGATTTTTGTAGGCAATAAAAACATAGAAAGTAAAATAAAATGTTGCATTGATGGCATGCAAAAGTTCATGTCTGTCTGTCAAATTTTTCAAATAAAAAGGTGACCTGAGGTCGAAATACACGTCTGGCTCATGTTACCCCGACACAACAGCTCACGCAGAGCCAGACCGTAACTGAGCCGTGGCCCGACCAGACCCGCTCAAGCGCTAGCCACTCTCTCCACGCTTAAAGACCACAACATCTGTGTTCAAGATGGAGATAAACTCATTCTCATCGAGGACCGTTCCCGACAGAAGAGCTCAATATTTGCAGCACAAAAATGATGATAGAAGGGGCTCTTGACCAACATTTTACTCACAAATATTTAGTTGAGCTTATTTGCAGAATCTTTGTGTCCAACTTATTGAAGAGAAGTGGAGAAACTGCGCTCTGTTACCGGTAGGCGTGGCCTCCTAGGGCAGGGAAGCAAGTGCATTCTGGGAGTTGTTGTCTTTCATCCACATAAGCCAAAAATACATTTTCTCAGTCTAGAAAGCTCCAAATTCTAAAATAATTTCACATTTCTTCTACATAAATGACCCATTTTAAACACACAATCATCTTTCCAGAGGTGGACTATCCCTTTCCGTTGTATCGTTCATTCTTCAAACATTATTGAAACATTACATTTGAATTTTTCCTGAACATTCTGAAACAAGTTAAAAAAATGTAACATCAATGTCCAACATTTCAGGAAAAATAAACATTCCGTGAATGATGTATGAATAAGGTTTGTGTGCCATGCTTTCAGAACATTATTAAAACCAGATAACTTTGAATGAATGTTCTGGAATAACGTCTGTTCATAACTTTGACTTTGAGAGAACGTTCCCAGTTAGCTGGGACCAAAGCTGCATTTATTTGAATAAAAAAATACAGTAAAAATTCTGAAATATTATTCCAGTGTAAATCATCAGTTGTCTATGTGAATATATAGTAAAGTGTAATTTATTCCTGTGATCAAAGCTGAATTTATCATCATTACTCCAGTCTTCAGTGTCACATGATCCTTCAGAAATCACTCTAATATGAGGATCTGATGATCAACAAACGTTTATTTTTCATGAGTTTTTCAGGATTCTTTGATGAATAGAAGGTTCAAAGGAACTGCATTTATTTGAAATAGAATCTTTTGCAACAATGTAAATACATTTTTTGATCCATAATGCATCTATTTTATCTAAAAATATAAATAAGTATGTACACCTACTTGTACAAAGAAACTTTGAGGTGTTTTGTGTTTCACCAGGACAAGCTTTAAACATGACCACATGTGTTACGCAAACCTTACATAAGCGCTCATGAAAACATTACCCAATCATTTGATATAAAATAACTAAAGCGACTTTTATCAGACGCGAGGAGCGATGAGTGTTGAAGAAAGTGAACACTGATCTTGAGTTTTGTTAGAGATGCTGCCAACAAACCTGATTCATACTGTACGTGCACTATTCATAATCATCTGATTCCTCGCAAAATTTCGCATTTTTATAAAATAACCTTCATCATATTTGTTGCATGTATTGCAGAAAGCCATATGTTCCCTTTGAAGGAGAATCATTTGATAATTCAAGCTCTTTACTATTTAATTATTTCTTCATGTCTTTATGATGCTTGATGCTCCTTTTTTTTGGAGCAAAGCGAGACAAAAGGGCAGTAAATAAAAGTCCTTTAACTTGTTATTTGCTTACAGGAGCTGATATCTTGAGAGCCGAATCTCTGAATCAGTTCAATTTGATTTGTGAAGCGAATCGACTCACTTAAAATAATTCTTTTATCAAAGATTCATTCTCAAATCTTGTTATCTGATCGATTGATTCTTTTGAGCTGATTCTTTCCAACGAGTCAGTTGATTCACAGATCGGATTGACTTGGCTCTCAAGAATATAAACTGATGTTATATGAGGTTTTAGATGAACTCCTTGTTGTACTATATTTGTGAATGAACTTCTCTTATACTGATTGTAGCTGAAACATTGAATATTGCGCTGAGACGTTGACACATGACTGCCACACTTCAGGAAACGGACAGAAACAGAAAGCGTGTGTGTGTGTGTGTGTGATCGCTCAGCACTAAACCCTTGTTTTCTGTGGGTCAGTCGAGGCCGTGAGTGTTGATGCAGTCAGGATGAACTATATCCTTTAAATATGCATTGTTCAGGAACGGCTGACCTGAGATCAGCTCTTCCTCCATTAGCCCTTATTTCCTGTGCTCTTTAATCTGTAAGAACTGACTCTAGAACAGTAGCGGGTGGTCAGGACGAGGAAACACCAGCTGTTCATGCAAAAAGCAAACCGTTCTTCAGATTCAACTCGTCCATATTTAACTTCCTGAATGCTGGAACGCATCCGACAACACCAGCAGTTCACACAGACGAGGATTGGGGTGTTTTAAATCACTCTTGAATAAAAAAATACATCTTAACTGCATTGAAAACAAAATATCAAACCCAAGTATCAAGTAAAAAAAAAAAAAATAAAAATCTAATGCGCTACAAATAACTTTATATACTATAACTGTATTTATATTTTTTTTCATCGGATATTCTAAAGATTTATTATTTTAGTGGCTGCATGAGTTTAGATCATTCTAATATTTTACAACCAAACACATTTTGAATAAATGTTTAACAGTTGTGTATTTCAATGCAACATAACATGTAAATACATAACATTATATTACATTAAAATAGTTTAAATAGTTTTTATTGAATTATTAACAATATGCATTTGTTTTTTCTCATATTTGTGACTTTATATTTCACTGACTGAATTAATGTCACCATTGTGACTATATTTAACATAAATTATAATTATATTTCTTATTTTAAGCTTTATCTCACAATTATCTTTTTATATTTTACTCTTTAATGAAACCTGGATCACATTAATAAGCTTGCTTTATTTTTCCTTTTATGGTGTAAAAATAGAATATAATATAAAATAAAATAATACAGGCTAATATAATATAATATAATATAATATAATATAATATAATATAATATAATATAATATAATATAATATAATATAATATAATATAATAATATAATATAATATAATATAATATAATATAATATAATATAATTAGGGCTGTCAAAACGATTAATCGTGATTAATCGCATCCAAAATAAAAGTTTGTGTTTACATAATATATGTGGGTGCACTGTGTATAATTATTTTAGATATATAAATACACACACATGCTTGTACATATTTAAGAAATATTTTCATGTATATTCTGTATATAGATTTATATATAATTTATATTATATATATATAAATATTTTATATATAAATAATATATTTTTTCTTAAATATACATGCATGTGTGTTTATATATATATATATATATATATATATATATACAAAATAATTATACACAGAGCACCCACATATATTATGTAAACACAAACTTTTATTTTGGATGCGATTAATCGCGATTAATCGTTTTGACAGCCCTAAATATAATATGATAATAATAATAATAATAATAATAATTAATAATAATTCATTACATTTATATAGCGCTTTTCTGGACACTCAAAGCGGTTCACATAGAGGGGGGATCTCCTCAACCACCACCAATATAGTATAATATAACATTATAATATAACATAAAATAATATTATATATTATTATAATATAATACAACATAATATATAATATAACATTATAATATAACATAATAGAATATAATAAAAAATATTAATATAGATATTAATTATTTACTTTTATATATACAGTATTTATATATTTTGAAGTGTGTCTTGAATACTTGTGTGTGTGTGTGACGGAGTAGAAGGACACCTCCTGTCGTCATCACTGGTGTCCTCCTCACGTTTGCTGTGTGTGAGTGTGTGTGTGTGTGTGTGTGTGATATCAGGCCTGAGAATGAGCTCGCTTCAGTGTGTCCCAAAGATCGGCTTCCTCAGGACGAGACCTAAAAATACTCCGCTTCATCACACACTTTCTTTCTAACAAAGACTGTGTAAACCTGTGTTTCCTCAGGGCCGACGAGCTCCATCTGTTCATCGCTGAGGGAGTCACCACCACAAAACAATACACCAGTTCAACAGCAAATCTGTTGAGCAAAGAGGAATTCAGTTGATTGACATCAAAGACATTCATAATAATCTCTCCGAGAGTTTTCATGATGAACTTTCTATTCATCAAAGAATCCTGAAAAATAAAATGTATGACGGTTTCCACACAAATATGAAGCTGTTTTCAACACTGATTATAATCATAAATCTGTCCTGATCATCAGATCCTCATATTAGTGATTTCTGAAGGGTCATGTGACACTGAAGACTGGAGTAATGATGATGAAAATCACAGGAATAAATTACACTTTACTATATATTCACATCGAAAACTGATATGTTACATTGGAATAATATTTCACTGTTTTTAAATAAATATTCAAATGAATGCAGCCTTGATGAGCAGAAGACACTTCTTTGCAACTGAAATGCAGACTGAAGTTAACTGGCTTTAGCAGAACAGCTCCTCTGCTACATATAGAGATATAACACCATCTAGAGTTATGAAATATCATCTTATATTATTATTTATTCCGCAAGAGGATCTGCAAACACACCCAATGTAAGATATTTAGAGCCAAATTAAAAGAGTTATCATGAAATTGTGTTATTTTCAGTTTAAGGTGAAATAACGTGAGGAATGTGCTTCAATTACTATTATTATTATTTATTGATCAAATCTAGTAATAAAAAAAAAATCTCCCCCAAAAATTGCATTACAAAATAGACAAAAAATCATAAAAAATAAATAAAAAATAAATAAAAAATATATTTTTATTTATATTTATTTATATAATTATTTATTTATATAATATATTTTTTATATTTTTTTAAAAAATTAAAAAATTATATAATTATATGATAAAAATGATCAGAATGAACTCAAATCATTTTGGCCCGCGAAGGAAAGATGTGTTGGAGTGCGAGAGAAGGACGAGGATTAAAGTGAAATGTTGACGTGTTTTATGAGCTGAAACTCCTCGAACTGCATTCTCTGATCTCAGTATCACTCTATGACTTGATAGAGGCTTTCCAAATATAACATTATATGTGAACAATCTTACACTAGACATATTTGTGAACTTCTGTCAGGAAAAACCCTCAAACATCTGGTGTCTATTAGCAGTCTGTGTCGTCAGCAGATTGGAGAAAGCGATGTAAAGTGCAGTTATTATCATGAGGATCCACGCGCAGGGCAATATTTGAATTATAGAGATGATTAAAGAGAGCGTCCTCCTGAAACACTGACATTCATGCATCTACGACTCACTCGACCCACTCACAGCGCTTACATTGAATGACATTCTTACTCACGGACTTCATCTGAAGGACACTGGTGTTTCAGTTTGATGTTTTGTTGTTTGTCAGCTGAATCGGCTCATCACTCTTACGTAATATTTCAGTTTGCGCTGTTTTTATGCAGTAAAATCCACACTGAACATCACTGGTGTTCTCCTGTATGGAGATGACCGCTGACTGGACCGCCACTGTGAACCCGAGCAGGACAAACACGGACTCTTGTGCATCACTCAAAGCTAGTCAAAACCGCTCAAAAAGTTTTTGTAATAAAAATAATGTACTATATTTTAGTTTTTGATGTTTTTTTAATTTAATATATTGTTTTTTAAGGGGATTTTATGGTACTAAATTAAAGGTCCCGTATTATGACCCTTTTCACAAGATGTAAAATACGTCTCTGATGTCCTCAGAATGTGTATTAGCTCAAAATACCAAAACAGATCGTTTTTTATTGCATGTTTAAATTATCATTTTTTGGGGGGGCTCAGAAAAATGCGCTGTGTGAGTGTGTGCCCTTTAAATGCAAATGAGCTGCTGCTGCCGCCGGCACAGGGGGCGGAGCTTCACGAGCACGCGCTCAGTCCCTCAGGACAAGTTCACCTCACGGAATGTTGATTGATAATATCAGAAACTCTTATTAACGGTGTTCATTTCCAGTCGGACAATAATGCCTACAGAGTCAGAGTGCTGTATAGAGATGGAACAGGTATAGTTTAGTAGTTTAATTACGGTTATTATAACGTATTTGTCATCTGCTTGTACGTATCCATTGTTTATTAATAGCCGATAGTCTATTAGTCTGCTGTTTCAGACCAGGTCCGAATCCCGAATGATGATCAAACATATACTGATGAGTTTAATAAAGTTTATTGTACTCCACACGTCAGTTTTGCTTCAGAAAATCACCGTTAAAGCTGAGTAAACACAGTAAGTTATGTTGAGGGAGTGTTCCTGTGGGCGGACTGTTCTACTGACGTCATTAATGAAGGAAGTAGAGGGATGAAGTCCAAACGGGCATTAATTAATTGTAATTAATGCCCCAACTTAGTTTACCAATTTATATGAACATTAAAAGTGACTATAGGAAAATAAAGAAATATTGAGGTTTTTTTATGTATATTTATTTAGTTTTTATTTGTATTTCTCTTTTTTTTCCTTCTTCTTCTTAGTTATTTTTGTTATTCCTGTTTATTTGTTTAAACTTGTTTCAATATATGTGATATCTGTCATGTGAATCATTCCTGTTATATACCGTATTTTGTACTTGGATTTATTTCTCAAAAAAAAAAAGTCCGAACGGGCCGTTCGGTGTAGGCTACTTCTGTTAAATAAAATAGATATATAGAATAAAATAGAAATAAAATATATAATAGAATAAAAATTGAGCTTTATAATTTTATAGATATTTTTTATACTCTAACAACAACATTACACACTAACTAAAGTTTGAGACATGGAATCATGAAGAACCTGACCTTTAAATTAACACTGTATTTTTAATCCATTTATTCACTTTTTTGAGAGTAGACCTGGGCTGGGTTTCCCAAAAGCATTGTAAGCTTAAGTAGATCGTAATTGCCACCAATGGTCTCTACGATCAATTTAGGCTTATGATGCTTTTGGGAAACACAGCCCTGAACATTAAATGTCTAACTTAAAGTGTAAATCTATGCTTTTTAGAGTATTTTGACCTTTTTTCAAAGCAGATGAGTGAAACAAGTTTACAAAAGTGAACTTCAAAAGTTTGGATTATGATTGAATAATGCACACTATATGACAGAAGACTTCTGCTCACCTTTTATTTGCTCATACTGTAAAAACAGTGAAATATTATTCTAATGTAAATCATCTGTTTTCTATGTGAATATATATTAAAGTGTAATTTATTCCTGTGATCAAAGCTGAATTTATCACCATTACTCCAGTCTTCAGTGTCACATGATCCTTCAGGATTCGCTCTAATATGAGGATCTGATGATCAACAAACATTTATGATTATTATCAGTGTTGAAAACAGCTCATATTTGTGTGGAAACTGTGTTCAAAATATACATTTGTCGTCACTTTTGATCAATTTAATGCATCCTCGCTGAATAAAAATAAACACTAATGAGATCACGCTGAATAAGTATTATTATATGGGGGAGATATAATGTTTCAGAATCATAATATTAGATAAAAGATAAATGACAACCTGTCGTTTAGAGACGTTTCCCAGTCCACCAGCGATCTCTCCTGACCACCTCGAGCTTCAGCACTGCGTCACGTCGCTTCCGGCAGGGATTGTTACTGACTTTAGTACATATTTATTATTTATTACAGAGTTTGATCCTCCTCTTGTGTTGTTCCTGCAGGTTCGTCGTGGGAGAGATCCATACGACAACTGGGGTTCGAAAGGTACAGGACTCTGTTTTCCTCAAATCGAGAGTGTGTGTGTGTGTGTGTGAGTTGGCTGCAGAAAGAGTATTGTTCGGAGTGTGTGATGTTTTCCTTGGAAGCTTTGAACCACTTGATGACCGTCCTGGACGCAAGATGATCCATACAGCAAAAAACTAAATATTATGAATATTGAATAACAAAAAAACATGTCTGTCTGTTCCCCTCAGAGAATTATGAAAGATACTGGATAATATTTTTCATAAAAGAAGAAAAACAATACACTTGTATACACAGTATGGGTTGAAATATGAACTTGAATGACACACTTTTATCTACTAAAATGACAAAATATCTCTTTAGAGCTCCAGAACGACTGCTATCAGTTTAGTAAAGTTAAGTTTAGTCAAGTACACTTTAGCATATTCTTTAAATTAAATTAAATTATTAATTAAATTAAATTACCTGAACTTTAGAATGTTTTTTTTTGGCCCACTTAAGATTAATCATTTTTATATTTCATAATTCGATTGTCTTTGAGATGTGATTAAAGTGCACCGACAAGCCTTTATGGTAAACTAAAATAGACTTTAATGTAATTTCTATTGAAATTTTATGTCATACATTTAAATACATTTTTAATAACACATGTAAAATATAAAATTGCAATTTAGTACATTTAAGATTAGAAACAAATATTAAGTTTAAATGTAACATTGAATAACACACTGCCGTTAACATTATAATCAAGTGCTTTAGTGTGTTAGTCGACACATCAAAATAAGTGAACTTTCAACTTGTAAATATATTAATATATAAATATATAAGTATATAAGTAAATATATTAATATATAAATATATAACTATAAATATGACTAAAGAAACATGAACACAGTCATGATAGTGTCTCTCTTTAAGTTCACTAAAGTGGCCTTTTATTTAAATATTACATTATCTGATAGTACTTTTTTTTAAATAAAGTACACTTATAGTGCACACTCAGTTTTCACAAAGGTTATTTGACTATTCCTCTACTTTGAGCTGTGTGAATAGCACTATTGGATGTAGTTTTGAATATTATATAATGCCTCTAGACTGGCGCTGGCCTGCGGCACCAGTCCGGCTCTGGCTCGTGGGCTCGCGGCCTCATCTGCGCGGTGTGGGTGGCGTCATCTATTCAAGTCCCTCTTTTCTTTTTCATCTTTGTAATCGTGTTTGTGTTCATTGTGTTCATGCACATGATCCGTATAGTGGTGAGTGTCCGGTCTGGGAAATCAAGATGGCATCAGTTAGCATGCAGCGCTCCACACCATCATGGACTACACACACACACACACACACACACACACACAAAAGTGTGCATTTGGTTACCATCTCTCACACATACGGGGGTTTCTTTAACTTTATGATTTTTCATAACAGAAAGGTCACATTAAAGCTGACGTTTATTTTCAAAAGCTAGTTTTCTTATTTAACAAGGAGACAACAGTGTCAGATAAGATCATGCTTGGGACAAATCAAGGTGAACAGAATATTTGTATTGTCTGTTAATCTGTAATTTTATCAAATTATGCAAAATGTGAGACAATAAACATGCACAATATTCCTCATTATAATAATTCATACGCAGAATAAAGGGGCGGGGCCTGGTTGAGTTAGTCAGTAGTGTGTTAAACTGGCGATTATGGAAAGGGGCGGGGAATTTCCCAAACACACTCGAAGCGCTCGGCCAATCACAACTCACTGATCCGGCTGACCAATCAGAGCACAGTGTGCTTTCAGGAGGAGGGGCTTTATAGAGTCAGGAAGTAAACAGAGCGTTACTGACAGACTGGGACGAGAGGAGCTGCAACAATGGAGAATATGAGGAGAATAATCATGAAACCTGTCCTAGGAGAGCCTGAAACACATCAAGGCTTTGTAAAAGGGCATAAAATGTTCTCTTTAAGATCACATGACCCACAGCTAAAGCAACACCCATAGGCTGCATACATGTGCACATGCTACTGTGTGGTAAACTGACTGTCATACGCTAGATTTCAGGAACATCAAATCTCACAATTAAAACATTAGTGATTTTCAATTTTAAACCTAGCATTTTGATTTCATTGGCCCACTTGGCAAGAGGCTTTTGACAGATTGTGAAAATGCTGACCATCTGAACACTGCAGTCTCCCAACAGCTGGACACGGTTAAAACACGCATGTTAGTCGCGATCTGTATGATGTTATGGACAGACGTGTGTAATTTCCCCGACTGTAGAGGAGAAGCAGTGTCTGGAAGTCTAGCTCAAACCATATGTGTTATGATGAAGAGGCCAGAGCAGGTTATGCATCACAATGCCTGACGCAGCCGTAGTAAAGTCTGCAGTTAGATAACGTGAATCCTCAATAATGCAAACTTTTCACCCTAACAACTGCTCAATGCTTTTAAAAAACACTCAGAACACATACGGCATAGCAACACCCTGGCAACCATCTTAAACACTCTAGCAACTGCACAACAACATGCTTAAACACACTGAACACCTTAGCAACTGCATAGCAACACCTTGGCAACCATCTTGAACACTCTAGAAAAGGGAGAGCTACACACTAAAACACTCTGAATGCCATAGCAACTGCATAGCAACACTCTGGCAACCATCCATAACACTAGCAACTGCACAAGAACATGCTTAAACACACTGAACACCTTAGCAACTGCATAGCAACACCCTGACAACCATCTTAAACACTCTAGCAACTGCTCAACAACATGCTTAAACATACTGAACACCTTAGCAACTGCATAGCAACTAGGGTTGTGTATCGTTTGAATTTGAATGATTCTGATTCCGATTCCTTGTTTCGATTCCGGTTCCTAACGATTCTCGATTCCGATTCTTTTAAGAGGCAGGGTCAAAAAAGTTTAGCTAACCTTGCTAACCAACGGTCTTTCTAAAGGGAAATACTCCTTCTGTCACAAATTTAGCATTTTGCCGAGATTTCGTTATTTTTAGAAAAGTGAAGCCACACTTTGGACCGCCGACGTAAGCTACTCATGTTCGACTCGTGCGGTTATGCCAACACTTCCGGTAGACGCTTCTTCATTGGTTTCTTCTTCCGCTCGGCGGACTGTGAATATCGAAACTAGGAATCGAAATTTTAACTTTTGAACGATTCCGGGAAAAACGAAAAGTTAGTCCCGGTTCCAATCGATACTCGATTCTCGATACCCAACCCTAATAGCAACACCCTGGTAACCTTCCACAAAACCCTAGCATCGTCAAGGCAAGTTTTTGAAGAGGCAAGGTCCTGGTTTTTAGGTCATGTAACCCTCAAAGAGCAAAGCTTCAGTTGGGCTACTATAGAAAAGTCTGATACAATAAAATATAAGAACATAATGAATATAAAAGAAATATTAATAAAGAAAGGTATGTGGAGCTACTGTAACGGGATGTTGGCTCAGACAGTGGAGAGGAAATAACAGGAGTAATTAGAAACATGTGCGCTGAACTTCACCGAAGAGGCCTTTGTTTGCTTTATCATATCAACATTTCATTTCTTGTGCCGAGTTCTGTGCACTATTGTTTTACTAGTTTCCTTCAAATTTACATTTTGAGATTTACAAGCAAGTTTTCTAACCCAAACAAGGCTCTGTTTAGTCTAGCGTCTGCGATTTCTAAGAAACACCAACAATTTCGATATCCTCCGTCTACCCGTGCCTGATCTTCTCATCGTTTACCAGTATAGATTATTGTTCATGTGACGTCCTCTGATAAACCATATCAGGTCACACTTCCACACACAACTTCCTCCAGTAATCCGTCATTAACGTGTCAGAATAACCCGTTGTGTGTTTTCTATGTAAATTGGGCTCGCACGCCATAAATGGTGTGTTTTTCTTGAATGTGTGTGTGTTAAAACACAAGGGAGATTTGAACAGGCGCTTCATTATGGATCCTGAGTCACAGCTCTGACTCGTGTTGCTCTTGGACATCGGAGAAGCGTCTCTTCCCAGCATGCACTGCGTCTCTTCTGCATGCACTGCATCTCTTCTCAGCATTCACTGCATCTCTTCCCAGCATTCACTGCGTCTCTTCCCAGCATTCACTGCATCTCTTCCCAGCATTCACTGCATCTCTTTCCTGCATGCACTGCGTCTCTTCCCAGCATTCACTGCATCTCTTCCCAGCATTCACTGCGTCTCTTCCCAGCATTCACTGCATCTCTTCCCAGCATACACTGCGTCTCTTCCCAGCATGCACTGCGTCTCTTCTGCATGCACTGCATCTCTTCCCAGCATTCACTGCATCTCTTCCCAGCATGCACTGCGTCTCTTCCCAGCATGCACTGCGTCTCTTCCCAGCATTCACTGCATCTCTTCCCAGCATTCACTGCATCTCTTCCCAGCATGCACTGCGTCTCTTCCCAGCATGCACTGCGCCTCTTCCCAGCATGCACTGCGTCTCTTCCCAGCATACACTGCGTCTCTTCCCAGCATGCACTGCGTCTCTTCCCAGCATGCACTGCGTCTTTTCCCAGCATGCACTGCGTCTCTTCCCAGCATGCACATGCACTTCGTCTCTTCCCAGCATGCACTGCGTCTTTTCCCAGCATGCACTGCGCCTTTTCCCAGCATGCACATGCACTTCGTCTCTTCCCAGCATGCACTGCGTCTTTTCCCAGCATGCACTGCGCCTTTTCCCAGCATGCACATGCACTTCGTCTCTTCCCAGCATGCACTGCGTCTTTTCCCAGCATGCACTGCGCCTTTTCCCAGCATGCACATGCACTTCGTCTCTTCCCAGCATGCACTGCGTCTTTTCCCAGCATGCACTGCGCCTTTTCCCAGCATGCACATGCACTTCGTCTCTTCCCAGCATGCACTGCGTCTTTTCCCAGCATGCACATGCACTTCGTCTCTTTCCAGCATGCACTTCGTCTCTTCCCAGCATGCACTGCGTCTCTTCCCAGCATGCACTGCGTCTCTTCCCAGCATGCACTGCGTCTCTTCCCAGCATGCACTGCGTCTCTTCCCAGCATACACTGCTTCTCTTCCCAGCATGCACTGCGTCTTTTCCCAGCATGCACTGCTCGCCATCAGGTATCACTGTTATGTTCCATACAAACAACTGTAAGACTTTACAATAAGGTTTATTAGTAAACATGAGTTAACAACATGAACTAATAATGAACAATACTTCATCTTAGTTAATAGTTTCAACGTTTGCTAATGCATTATTAAAATCACAGGTTGTATTTGTTATCATTAGTTAATGCACTGTGAACATGAACACACAATGAACAGCTGGATTTATATAAACTAATATTGCTGTAACACTTTATTGTACAGTGTCTTTACATGTTACGTATGCTACATGTACTTATCATAGTAATAACATTTAATTATGCATAATTACATGTAACTAACCCTCAACCAAACCCTAACCCTATAGTAGTACATGTAGTTTATAAATATTACTCAATATTTTAATATATAATTACACTACAACAATGGCTTTAAAATAAAATGTAACCCTAATATTTACAAAAATTCAAAAATATTTTTCGCTAAATTATTAGATCATGTTAGTTAACACTAATGTTAACTAATGAACCTTATTGTAAAGTGTGTGTTCATGTTGGCTAACCTCGCTGGAGTTTATCAGGCAACAGGCAGTCTTTGACAGGGCGAAGCGAGCATGACTCAGAGTGTGTGTGTGATTCATGGCTTCCACTTCTGGCTCTCTCTGTCCGCACTCTCGCCGACTCGCTCAGCAAACACAAAGGTCAAATGATTGTGTGTTTGAGCAGGATGGAGCACACACTCGTCTTCACTGCTTTACACAACAGTGACGCTGCGCTTCTCTAGAGGATCATGAGCCAGTGCTGTCAGTAACTCGGCTCCTTTTATAAACTTTACACTGATTTAAAGCGGTTAGTATGGAGCTTTAAGTGTAGTTTGTACAGTATAAAAACCATTATGCCTATGGAGAGTCCCCACAAAGATAGTGGACCAGACGTGTGTGTGTGTGTGTGTGTGTTTCAGGTTGAGGGATCTTGTGTTGAGTTTTTGCAGCTCCAGCAGGACGTCTGGTTGGCGAGTAATTCAATCTAATATTCCTAACGGTGACGTGTGTCATCAGCTCTTCTCAGCAGTGTGTGTGTGTGTGTGTGTGTGATTCATCACTGTTACAAACACTGTTCACAGAAGCCACCGCGGTCAGGCTTTTTACCGTAACAGAGCGTTCACTCTCCGGCTCTGGAATACGGTAAACTCTGCGATGATGCCGTTACCCGAGACTGACCTGTAAAGTTGTTGACGAATCTCTTCATCCGCCCGGACGATTAGAAGCGCTTTAGTTTCGGTGTCGCTCCAGTTTGAAGACATTTGCTGAGTAAACGCGCCATGATGTCATGAACCGTTTCTGCTTCTGATTGGCCCAAATCACTTCTTACGTCAGCGCGTTCGAGGCTGACAGTGTCACTCGAAACGAACAAAAACAAAAGGCTACACACTAGAGCCAGACCGATATTACCGGCCGATATTAGGCATTTTCCAAACTATCGGTATCGGCAGTTATTATGGCCGATAAATGAATATTTCAAAAATAAAATAAAAACGGACGAAACACGCTTGAACCATGTCATGAGTGTTGGAGTTGTATAGTTTGTCCACCAGAGGGCGCTCTACACCGTCCCTGTTGGCAACACTCGTTGTGTTGGTCACGAGACATACATTGCTTGAATAACAATTAAAAGAACATCCCCGTCAGTTCAGTTTTCTTATTAAAATGCTTTATCATATTTTATTTAAAACTCATACATAATTACAAATAACTAATGTTAGGGAAATCTGTCAATGTTTTGTTGCGCGTTTCTGAAAAAAAAAAAAAAATATCGGCCGATATATCGGATTTTAATATCGGATTTTAAAACCAACAAATATTTGTATCGGTATCGGCCTACAAAATCCTTTATCGGTCGGGCTCTACTACAACTATTACACACACACACACAGTCACAGTCACACACTCTCTCTCTCTCTCTCTCTCACTCACTCACACACACACACACACACACACACACACATAGACATAATTCCTGATGTCTTCTCTAGTTTATTCTCTGTAACACTTTACAAGGTTCATTAGTAAGTTATTCTATTAACTAACATGAACAATGAGTTATACATTTGTTACAGTATATTTATTAATCTTTGTTAATGTTAGTTAATATAAATCCAGCTGTTCATTGTGTGTTCATGTTCACAGTGCATTAACTAATGATAATAAATACAACTTTAGATTTTAATAATGTATTAGTAATAGAGTCCGACCGATAAAGGATTTCGAAGACCGATACCGATACAAATATTTGTTGGTTTCAAAATCCGATATTCCGATATATCGGCCGATATTATTATTATTATTTATTTTTTTTATTTCAGAAACACGCAACAAAATATTAACAGATTTCCCTAACATTAGTTATTTGTTGTTAATTATGAGTTTTAACTAAAATAATATGATAATGCATAACTGGTTCTCTCTGCCCGACTCTGGCTGGATCAGCAGGTTGCAGGATGTGTGGCGCGTTATACACGAGTGTTGCCAACAGGGACGGTGTAGAGCGCCCTCTGGTGGACAAACTATACAACTCCAACACTCATGACATGGTTCAAGCGCGTTTCGTCCGTTTTTATTTCATTTTTGAAATATTCATTTATCGGCCATTATAACTGCCGATACCAATAGTTCAGAAAACGCCTAATATCGGCCGATAATCGGTCGATAACCGATCGGTCTGGCTCTAATTAGTAAATATTGAAATGACTATTATCTAAGATTAATAAATGCTGTAGAAGTATTGTTCATTCTTAGTTCATGTTAACTAATGAACCGTATTGTTTTCTCCAACGTTTAAAAGATTAAATGCTGTAACAAATGCATTGCTCATGTCATGCAACCGTAACCGTATTGTAAAGTGTTGCCAGTTTAATTCACGATCCAGTGAATAAGAGTAGTGTGTCAGTCTCCTGCACCGCAGTTGAGCTTTAATACGCCGTATCTAATGCCCCAGAGAGACGTCGTGCCCCAGCATGCGTTCTCTGGGATCAGTAATGTCTCTGTTCAGTTTGTTTTCTGAAAGCTCCTTTGCTTCAGTTTGTTTGGACAGTTTCTTCTTGGCCGCTGTGGAAGCGGCTGATCTTTGCTCCATCTGACTGGTGTTTAAGTGCTGGATTTGGGGAAGCTAATATCTTCCATTTGGCAGAGACACCTGGTGTGACGCCAACACACATTCCTCCTCTGTGTTCACAAGATGACTAACCTCTCACTAATCCAGGAACATCAACATCTCCGCTCACGTTCGAGTCGCATTCAATGGCTTAATTGCTCATTGAGTTTGCTCTTCCCCAAAGCAGTGCCGTCTGTGGGCCTCTCTTCGGCTCACGGGTTTCTCTTTACGAGTCGCTGAGATGAAAGCGTTAGATACAGCGAGACGTCATTACAGTGCATCTGCGCCGTGCGTCTCACACTTGGGCTGTTGTCAGCGTGTCATCTGCCACTTATTACATTTACGAAGCAAATATCGCACTTCAAAGCGATTGCATGGAGGAAAGTCGCTTTGAACGCAGGCATTTTGTCGTAAATGTGCCCAAACATTTTCTTTACGGTGAGTTACGCAATCAACAATTGAGAAAAACAAGCTTACGAAATCTTTGTTTTCGTGCTGACATTTTGGCAAGATGCCGTTATGGATATTCTCCCCCTTCACTCTAAAAATGCTGGGTTGTTTTAACCCAATTTTGGACGAATTCAAACATTGGGTTACAAAATGTAATTTAGAAATGTAACCCAATGGCTTGGTTTGTCCATATTTGACCCAAAATTGGGTTAAACAACCCAGCATTTTTTTAGAGTGTTATCTCAGTGTTTAAAGAGGTCATATGATGCCCTTTTGGAATTGGTCTTCATTACTGAATGTTTCCCCCCCATATTTATAATGCCACTACACTGGTTTCAACACACTACACTGAAAAAAATGTGGAGTAGGATTTACTTGAAAAAAGCTAGGCAACTTTTTCCACTCAGAAAATGCTAGTAAATTTACAAAGATTTGCCAAGTAAAAACCTGAACATATTTATCAGTAGCTTTAATTAGAAATCTTAAGTTAAAATTTATTTGGAATATGGAATTAAGTAAACTTTACTTTAGTTAAGTGAAAGTAACAAAGAATATAAGTAGCTTGGCTAGTAAAAGGTTGATTAATATTGATTTAGTTGTAGTTTCCTTTGCATTACATTTCACTCAAACAATTTTATTGAATTATACCAATCATTTATAGTATGTGTTTACTGAGCCCATCTAAGTCATTTATACTTCATCATGTCAGATGTTAAGCATGATGTGAATGCAAAGACAATACACAATGACGGTAACATTTGATGGATCGTTTTTGTGTTTGAATGTGTCATTTTGAGCAGAAAATTTCCTCAAAATGTCACAAAATGGCAAGTTACTAATCCTGACAACAAAAGAAATGATAAAACAGTGTAAATACAGCTGGAAACCAGTGAAAAATGAACCTCATTAATTATTCAAGGTTCAGTGCATGATGGGAACCCCAGTATCAGAAAAGTAGAGTAATTTTTACTTTATTTTATTGAGTTCATATTTATACTTCATTTCTACTCGCTTGAACTAAGTACTGATATGGAATTTACTTTGTTTTTTTGTTTTTTTATTCTTGCCTGAACTAACTTTTTCTTGTAAATTACATTGGGGTTTTTTTCAGTAGTATTTACCTTACCAAAAATCCTTTTTTTCAGTGTACTAACTAACTCAATCAGGCCCGTCTGCGTATTATTTTATTCTGGATATGAATTATTTAAATGAGGAATGTTGTGACGTGTTCGTTTCAGAAAGAAAACTCAAGACTACAATGGAGGGAGTTTGTGCTTTTGCTTTTTTCCCCTGGTGTCAATACACCCTAAGTCTTTCCCAGTCAATATATATAGTGTTCAATACAAGTTTGATGATTGAATTGTGTCTAATTATAACTTGAATTATATTACAATACACATGCATTATACAGACTCGGTCACAAAGTTGTTGTTTTCCAGATATCAAGTTGCACTGAAAATATACTGAGAATTCCAGAGAGCTGAGTTTGCAGAATTTGCAATATTTGCCCAAACTCTGTATTCAGCACATCTGCAAAATATGTTTATTTGTGAACTATACGGTCCTCTGATCGAGCGCAGCTGAATCGGCTCTCCAACAGTAACTCAACTCTGCTGCGTAAACCTTTATAGATCTGAAAACGAGCATCTTTACAGCCGAGAAGTGGCGTTATGAACGTGTAAGTGTGCGTTTCAGTTTTCAGCTGGGAATGGCCGCTCTGAAGTGTGTTTTCTGGAGGGCTGAATGGACGGGTTTCATGAACTCCCCCGGCCGGCGTCGGCTCTGGGAAATGAGATCCAGACGTGCGAGCGCTCTGAGCGAGGATACTGGGAATCACAGGCTTTTATTGAACAACTCAGTGTTTTTCTGCATTTTTAAGAGGCTCTGCTGCTCATTGGTGCTCTAAGAACACTCGTAAAAACATTTCATCTTAAACGTTACGTTGGCTCAAGAGAATGGAAGCTTGTCTGCGTCACAGAATACACTTTTTTAAGATATTTGTGACTTTTTTAACTCTCAATGGTGAGATATATAAAGTCAGAATTGGGAGATATAAACTTGAAATTCTGACTTTATAACACAATTCTGACTTTATAACACAATTCTGACTTTATATCTCACAATTCTGACTTTATAACTCGCACTTCTGACTTTATAACACAATTCTGACTTTACAACACAATTCTGACTTTATATCTCACAATTCTGACTTTATAACACACAATTCTTACTTTATAACACACAATTCTGACTTAATATCTCACAATTCTGACTTCATAACACAATTCTGACTTAAACACACAATTCTTATTTTATAACACACAATTCTGACTTTATATCTCATAATTCTGACTTTATTTTTGAAATTCTGACTTTATATCTCGCAATTCTGACTTTATATCTCGCAATTCTGACTTTATAACACAATTCTGACTTAAACACACAATTCTTATTTTATAACACACAATTCTGACTTTATATCTCATAATTCTGACTTTATTTTTGAAATTCTGACTTTATATCTCACAATTCTGACTTTATAACACACAATTCTTACTTTATAACACACAATTCTGACTTTATTTTCGCAATTCTGACTTTATAACACAATTCTGACTTTATAACACACAATTCTTACTTTATAACACACAATTCTGACTTAATATCTCACAATTCTGACTTCATAACACAATTTTGACTTTATATCTCACAATTCTGAGTAAATTTTTAATTCTGTGATGGAAACAAGCTTGCATACAAGAGCGACTTACACATTTCTAGCGAATTTATTTATATATTTAATGTTTTCTATGCTTATATATTTTCTCCTTTCCCAGTTTAATATACAACTGCAAGTAAAGCATGACTTCCCGAAGAGTATAAACACTGTGTGACGCTCGACGTGTCGTCTCCTGCCTCAGCCGGTGGTGTGAGTTAGGATGATATAGATACACACTCTCACATCAGTCTGTCTGTGTGTGTGTGTGTCTGCAGTGTCCGAGGGGCAGACGCCGGGAACGGCATCCGCGTGTTCATCCCGGACATCGGCATGTTTGTGGTGGGTCTGGTGACGTGGCTCCTGTGCCGGAGTCTGGAGAACCCCACGCTCAAGGACCTGCAGCACAACAGCCACGAGCAGGTGAGGAACACACACACACACACACACACACTCTCAGACCTGCAGCTGGATATAAACCGCCTCATCTCCGACTCAAACACCGACACTGACGAGCGCTCTTAGTCTGTGTGTAAGGGAGACTGTGTGTGTGAGAGAGTGTGAGAGTGCATGTGTGTGTGAGAGAGAGTGAGTGAGTGTGTGTGTGACGCTGTGTGTCACTCCTCTCGGCTGCACAAGTAAACCAGTGGAGATTCATGTGTGGTAATTGACTTTGGAGAGATCGTTCTCTCACTCACCAGATCTAAATATATACAGAACACTTTAAATATATAATGTGTGTGTCCAGTCCATAGGTCGAGACAGAATACACATATTTTTAGTGTATTGATTTTCTCTAAGTGCTCGCTTTGAATTTGATCTTCTGCCATGAAAGATCCTATGAAAACATCTCCATCCGCTCAATATATATATATCATTTCTTCCTATAGATAATTAGTGGAAATGAGGCGAAACAGATCACATTATAAAAACTAAAATGAAGTATAGATGCAAGCAGAAATGATTTATGTTTTGTGCGCTTGACTATAATATTTCTGCTCAGCTTTGCTACGTTTAACTTCATATTTCGTGTGCGAGTGATTCATGTTTTTAATAATTTTACTTAAAATATCAAATACTGTCGTGACTTTTCAGACCCTCCTCAAATAGTATCACATCTCATAACTTTTTGGCATACAGTCATGAGGGCTGCCATGGAGAAAGCAGAATAATAATAATAAAACTAACTATAGGAGTTTATTGCATTACAGAAGTGCAAAGAGTCGCACAAATCACCAAAACAACACATTTCTCTCAAAAATGAATTATGGAATTTGAATGTTTTCTTTTAGCCTTTTCTTCTTTAATCTTCCCAGCCCTAAAATTATATTCATTTTTGTCCAGAAAGCTTATTTTGTTTCATTTATATATATATATATATTTAAATATATTTCAAATGCACTTTTTTAGGAGATTTTTTCTTTTTTCTTTTATTTACCTTTGAATTGCGAATTTAATCAATACTTATTAAATAATAGTCATATAGAAGTACATTCCTCACATTCAATTCAATTCAAAATAACTGCATAACTCTTAATTCAGCTCTAAATATCTTACATTGTGTGTTTGCAGATCCTCTTGCGGAATAAATAATAATTTAAGATGATATTTCATAACTCTAGATGGTGTTATATCTCTATATGGAGCAGAGGAGCTGTTCCGCTGGGTCTTAAAGCCAGTCAGGTTCAGTCTGCATTCACACACACATCATAACATCATTTTTTGGTAATGTTTTTAGCATTTTTAGTTTGAATTTTGGCATTTTTAGTTTTTTCCACGTGTCCTGAAGCATTCCTCACATTCCGTTCATTCCTAAATGTTCCGAATGACACGATTTTTGACTTAACTCCTTGAATCCATTCAAAACTGTTACTGTGTGTTCGTGGTTCAAGCGCGACAGAAGTCGTGACGAATGATGAACACTCACGTTTAAAAAAAAATAAATCTGAACAGTTTGGTTAAAAATTAGTGTAAAAAAGAAAGTTACTGTAAAAATCTAGATGTTATAACATATTACATTAATGGATTATTAATCATAATTGATTTCCCTGTATGTCTCGTTATTAAACTCATTAATCCACACTGCCTGCACATGTTTGCTGATAATGAGATCATAATCTCTACACACCGAAGCGCTGATATGAAATCACGGTGTGTGTGTGTGTGTGGGAGAGAGAGAGAGTATGTGTGAGTGAGGGAGAGAGAGAGTTTGTGTGTGTGTGTGTGTGTGTTTGTGTGAGAGAGAGCGTGCGTGTGTGTTCGTATATGTGGATGAGTGAGAATTGTGAGTGTGGGGGTGTGTTTGTGCGTGCTTGTGAGAGCGTGTGTGTGTATGTAATATGATGGTTAGCTGGACAACTTGTGTGTGTGTGTGTGTGTGTGTGTGTTCAGCAGGTTCACATCTGGAATACATTTGCTGGTGTTGTTTTTTCGGTGGCAGTGCTAGAGTTACCAACCCCCCCCCCCCATCTCCCTCTCTCTCTCTCTCTGATCTCATGTGTGTATCTCTCTTTCTCTCTCTTTCTCTGTTATACAGTAGTAGCACTCGCTCGCTCTGATGTACAGTAGTGTGTGTAGAGTAGTAGCGCTGGTGTGTACAGTAGTGTGTGTGTGTGTGTGTGTGTGTTGCTGACGGTGGTATAGTCCTGGTATTCTCCCTCACACTCAGACCTTTATGGATCGTGACAGGCAGATAATTAATACCATGCTGTAAGTGTTTAAAGGTGTGTGTGAATGAAGTCAAGTTGTTTTAATTTTATTATTCTTATATTACAGAATCCTAGAATAACAGCTAGCGGTAGTTCTGCAGGGCAGTGTGTAAACAGTGACAGGTGACCATAACACACACCGCTGAACAATAAACACCAGGACAATTACTGAGAGTGATGGACTAACACATTATTTACAGTGGAATGCAGAAGTGATAGTAATATGTACAGTGCCCTCCACAATTATTGGCACCCCTGTTTAAGACGTGGTCGAGGACTTCTAAAAATTCTTCCTTTTTTTTAAACAACATTGAACCCAAATGCAAAAAAGGAGAAAATTCCAACCTTTTATTTAAGTACATTACTTTGGTGGTAAAAAAATAAATAAAAATTTAGAAAAAGAAAAACTTCAAATCATGTGTCCCACAATTATTGGCACCCCTGAAGTTAATACTTTGTACAACCCCCTTTTGCCAACAAGACAGCACTTAATCTCCTCCTATAACATTTCACAAGATTGGAGAACATAGAGAGAGGGATCTTTGACCATTCTTCTTTGCACAATCTCTCTAGATCCTCCAGTATCCTGGGCCCTCTCTTGTGCAGAGGCCATCAGGTTTTTATTTCAAATGTCCAGGTAGTTCAAAGTGTTCATAATGCCATGCACCCTAACAAGGTTCCCAGGGCTTTTGGAAGTGAAACAGGCCCACAGCATCACAGATCCTCCACCATACTTCACGGTGGGCATGAGGTACTTTTCAGCATACTCATCTTTTCTTTTACACCAGACCCACTTAGAGTGTTTGTTGCCAAAGAGCTCACTCTTAGTCTCATCCGACCAAAGCACACGATCCCAGATGAAGTCCCAGTGCCGCTTGGCAAACTCTAGACGTTTACGTTTGTCAGTGTTAGTGAGAAAAGGCTTTTTCCTTGCATGCCTCCCAAACAGCTTGTTGGCTTGTAGAGTGCGTCTGATGGTTATTTTGGAGACTTTGTGACCCCAAGATGCCACTATTTGATGCAATTTAGTGACAGTGAGCCTAGGACATTTTTTAACTTCTCTTATCATCCTCCTCACTGTGCTTTGTGGCAAGATAAACATGGGACCTCTTCCAGCCTTGTTTGTCACCTTTCCAGTTGTTTTAAACTTGTTAATGATTCCTCTGACTGTAGATACGGGCAAATTAAGGCGAGTGGCTATTTTCTTGTATCTTATAAAGGTCAACACACATCTGCCTTACTTTGTATAGTGTGTTCTCTTGTCTTTGCCATGTTGACAAATGGGTAAGAGAATTTGGCCTCTGTGTCATGTCATATTTATACCCCGGGGAAAGAGGGAGTCTTGAATTACTAATTAAAAGTTTCTAGATATCCTGACCAACTTTAGCAACTACAGAAAATATGTTTAAAAAAAAATCAATTACATTTTTCAGCGGAATTGTTAGGGGTGCCGATAATTGTGGGACACATGATTTAAAGTTTTTCTTTTTCTAAATTTTTATTTATTTTTTTACCACCAAAGTAATGTACTTAAATAAAAGGTTGGAATTTTCTTCTTTTTTGCATTTGGGTTCAATGTTGTTTAAAAAAAAGGAAGAATTTTTAGAAGTCCTCGACCACATCTTAAACAGGGGTGCCAATAATTGTGGAGGGCACTGTATATATATATATATATATATATATATATGGATATGTATTCATTACTAAAGGCTATTGAGAAATATAAAAATGAATGCATTATTTACTTATTTTCAGGGCTTTCATTTAACTTACACTCACCAGCCAGTTAGGCTACTAAATTAAGCTAAATTAAATTAAGGAACAAATGTCGTTAAGGTTAACATTTATCATTATAGAATATAGATTAGTGAACTTGAAAAAAAAAAAAAGATGCGCCCGGATCAATTGTTTATAATAAACACTTCAACAAAAAAAAAAACCACAAACCACCTTGGGTACCCTAGCAACCAGATAGGAACACCCTAGCAACCACCCCAAATATCTTTTTAACCACATAGCAACACCTTAGCAATCACCCTGAGTACATTAGCAAACCACATAGCAACACACTAGCAACCCCCTAACAACCACCCTAAGTACTCTATTAACCGCATTGAAAATCCCTTGCAACCACCCCAAATACCTTAGCAACTGCATAGCAACACCCTAGCAACCACCTTGAGGACCCTATTAACCGCATAACCCTAGCTACCACCCAAAGAATCTTAGCAAACACATAATAGTACCCTAGCAACCACATAGGAACACCCTAGCAACCACACCAAATACCTTTGCAACTGCATAACAATACCCTATCTAATTTTTTAAATCTATATATTAGGGCTGTCAGTTAAACGCGTTATTAACGGTGTTAACGCAAACCCATTTTAACAGCGTTAATTTTTTTTATCACGCGATTAATCGTCAGCCTCTCGTCGATTACGGTGATCAGCTGGAGGTGTTACACTCGTGGAAGTGTGTGTGTGTTTTCCCGGCACAGACTCTCATTCATGCTGGGAATATGGTAAATATAGCTGAGGGAAGCACTGTCAGTTTTTTGTTTTCACAGCGAAGCGAGACTCCTTCAAACACACACCTGATTTAGCTCAGCTTGTGTTATATGAGCGGAGTGTGTGTGCAGTGCAGCGCTGAGAGAACCAGCCCATCACAGCAACATTTCAAGCCTTTATTTGTTATCGTTTTGATAATTATGGATTACAGCTTATGAAAACCTATTATTTGGGGGTTTCATATCTGTAGGCCATAATCATCACAATTATAACAAATGCAGGCTTGAAATATCTCACTTTGCATGTAATGAGTCTATATAATATATTAGTTTCACCTTTTAAGTTGAATTACTGAAATAAATGAAGTTTTGCACCATATTATAATTTTTCGAGTTTCACTTGTTTGTATATATCTATATGGTTTAGGGCTGTCAAACGATTAATCGCGATTAATCACATACGAAATAAAAGTTTGTGTTTACATAATATATGTGGGTGCACTGTGTATAATTATTTTGTATATATTTAAATACACACACATGCATGTATAGTTAAGAAAAAAAAATTATATGTGAAATATTTATAATATTTATATATAATGTAAAATAAATAAAATATTTATATTTATATATATTATATAAATTATATATAAATCTGTATATACATTAAATATTTCTTAAACATATACAATATATATGTTTAAGAAATATAAATATATATATAAGAAATAAATATATATATGCACCCACATATATTATGTAAACACAAACTTTTACTTTGTATGTGATTAATCGTGATTAATCGTTTGACAGCCCTAAAACCATATAGATATATACTGTATACACACAATGAAACTCAAAAAATGAGAATATGGTGCAAAAGTGTTATGTGTAAACAGACTTTTATTTTGGATGTGATTAATCGCAATTAATCGTTTGACAGCCCTAGTTTATGTACATTTTTAATTCAGTTTTAATAATTAAGTTAAACTAAATGTGAGTGAGAAATGTCGCCTGAACACTCTAGCATTGGTTTCCACAGACAAACACTCACTCACTTTTGGTCAAACTTGTTTTTCATTGTTCCGAATGAGAAATAAAGAAGTTTCCCTCATATTTCCTTCCATAAACGCTTGAAGAGTGACTCTAGACAGCGCCGTCGGGATTTAATCAAGCCCTCAGACCTTCATCCTGTTCTAGTCTTTCTGGACTCATTTAGCCTGTGTTAACTTCGTTAGGAAGGAGAACGAGGCGCTCTAATGCCTTTTATAAAGAATCCTGGAGTAATGGCCGTTATTGCCATTCAGAATTCAGGCTTTACAGTGAGGTTTAGTGTATTCCTTTGAGGCAAAACGCATGATTTCTTACGTTTGTTGTTGTTGTTGCATGTTTTATGTTCCATGCACCGGATGTAATATGACATCAGCGTGAGATCCCGGTGAACATCTGGACACACCTGGGAGTTTTAATCAGATTGTGCAACCGTATACCACAATAATGAGGCACTCCTGACCAATCCAAGCATTTTATAGGCCTAAATGTTCAAATGTTCTATGAATATATGATACCAGTTTGAGGTTGGTACGGTTTTTTTTTAAATGTTTCTGAAAAGACTCTCTTCTGCTCACCAAAGCTGCATTTATTTGATCAAAAATACTGTAAAACAGTGAAATATTATTCTAATGTAAATCATCTGTTGTGAATATATAGTAAAGTGTAATTTATTCTGAATGTTCAGCATCATTACTCCAGTCTTCAGTGTCACATGACCCTTCAGAAATCACTCTAATATGAGGATCTGATGATCAACAAACATTTATGATTATTATCAGTGTTGAAAACACTTTCATATTGTTGTGAAAACTGATACATTTAATTTTTTTCAGGATCCTTTGATGAATAGAAAGTTTAAAAGAACCGCGTTTATTTGAAATTTAAGCTTTTGTTACATTATAAATGTCTTTACTTTTTAGCAGGTGTGTGTGCGCGCACAGGTGAAACTGGGAAAAATTAGAAAATCGTGCAAAAGTTAATTTATTTCAGTAATTCAATGTAAAAGGTGAAACTAATATATTATATAGACTCATTACATGCAAAGTGAGATATTTCAAGCCTGCATTTGTTATAATTTTGATGATTATTATTAATAAATTAGACTATTGTGAAAAGGTTTTCATATCTGTAAGCCATAATCATCAACATTATAACAAATAAAGGCTTGAAATATCCCACTTTGCATGTAATGAGTCTATATAATATATTAGTTTCTCCTTTTAAGTTGAATTACTGAAATAAATGAACTTTTGCACCATATAAAATATTTTTTAGTTTCTCCTGTATGAGCCATCTGTACAACCATTGGATTTAGGTAAAATTACGAAGTTTAAGAGAACAATTTAAACTCGTACTTTCCGTAACATCCATTGTCATGTTTCAGGAAAAGGAGGATGAAGAAGAAGACAAGAAAAGTGAGCAGCTTGAGGACGAGCTGCTGTTCGAAGACTTTGAGCTGGGCGATGAAGACTGTGCTCTTCCCGAGGATGAAGAAGACGAGGAAGAAGAAGAAGGAGAAGGACTCGAGGAGGCCGACGTCGAAGAAAGTACCAAGATGAAGATCCTGCGGCAGATAGCAGACGTGGCGTCCAAACTCAAAGAGATCATTGGCAATCTGATTACCACTGCAGGAAAAGTAGTCGTAACCATATTATTGGGCCTCACAGGTGGGTAGTGTTGAGTCCCACATCACTCACCACATGCGGTCCATACACAGCGTTCATTCATGAGCCGAAGATGAAGTGTGTTGTTATATCCCAAAGCTCAAACAAAAAGAAATATGTGAGGGATAATGTGCATCCAGATCACAAAACAAACCCCGACAGTGTGTTCAGGACCCACAATAGGGGACAAATTCAGGACATACAATAAAATGTATGGGAACAATAAAATGTATCGTTCCCAAACATAAAAACAATGAAATATATCGTTTTTGATTGGACGGCTGGGACAAAAGTGATAGTCATGAGCGTTGCGTTTTATCCAAAGAGCATTTTTCAACTGTCGGCGCTTCAGCGTGAAAAAAAAAAACGATTAGTGCCTCGCTACACTCATGCCGTTCTAAAAAAAAGCGGCGCTCCCATTGAAAACAATTGAAAACATACTTTGGTGGACACACGGCCTTAGCCTTAAAGGGATACTCCACTTTTTTGGAAATAGGCTCATTTTACCACTCCCCCAGAGTTAAACAGTCGAGTTTTACCGTTTTCGAATACATTCAGACGATTTTCTGATATTTAGAAGATTATCAATAGGGTTGGGTATCGAGAATCGAGTATCGATTGGAATCGGGACTAACTTTTCGTTTTTCCCGGAATCGTTCAAAAGTTAAAATTTCGATTCCTAGTTTCGATATTCACAGTCCGCCGAGCGGAAGAAGAAACCGCTGAACAACACCAACGAAGAAGCGTCTACCGGAAGTGTTGGCATAACCGTGCGAGTCGAACATGAGTAGCTTACATCGGCGGTCCAAAGTGTGGCTTCACTTTTCTAAAAATAACAAAATCTCGGCAAAATGCAGAGTATTTCCCTTTAGAAAGGAGTATTTCCTTCAGAAAGACCGTTGGTTAGCAAGGTTAGCTAAACTTTTTTGACCCTGCCTCTTAAAAGAATCGGAATCGGAATCATTCAAATTCAAACGATAACTAACCCTAATTATCAATAACTAGACCGTTTCTGGTCTCATTGACTTCCGTAGTATATTTTTTTCCTACTATGGTAGTCAATGAGACCAGAAACTGTCTGGTTACTGATATTTTTCTAAATATCAGAAAATCGGCTGAATGGATTCGAAAACGGTAAAACTCGACTGTTTAACTCTGGGGGAGTGGTAAAATGAGCCTATTTCCAAAAAAGTGGAGTATCCCTTTAAAGTTGTGCATAATTAAGGGCGTGGCAACTTGAGTGACAGGTGGATTGCCTCTGCTGTCAATGCTAGTGTTAGTCTGCTGTCTGTTAGCGTCACGTCACCTTAGCTAATTTCGCTACACATTTTGGGTTATCCGTGAGTGATGGCGACGGCTGGCTCCGCCCACTTTGGGCTTCAAAAATGCTCTTCAGAAACATAATGGGTGACACTACTTCCATACTATTTTTTACAGTCTATGCAGTGCACTTTAGGAGACTCCGCCCACACGCTCTTCTGATTGGCTGTGATTTATGTTTGATCTCGTAGTTGTGTTATTTGTCGCTGGAATCTTATCACATTATGTCTGGTTAGGACACACTGCAAACTCCTTTCCTCTGCCTTCTCCCGATGTGTGTCAGGTATGATGCTGCCGTCTTTGACCTCCAGTGTGTATTTCTTCACCTTCCTGGGCCTGTGCACCTGGTGGTCCTTCTGCCGCTCCTTCGACCCGCTGCTCTTCAGCTGTCTGTGTGTCCTCATGGCCATCTTCAGCGCCGGACACCTCGTCATGCTCTTCCTCTACCAGTTTCAGTTCTTCCAGGAGGCCGTTCCACCCGGGAACAGCTACGCCAGGTGAGACCCGGGGTTTAAAGTCGTATTTGCGATCGTCTTCTCTCCTCTATTGTGTCGTATATCGAGTGAAACGCTTCAGGAACAAGAACACATGTGGGCGGGGCTTGATTGTGTCTGTGTGGAACTGATTGGATGGTTGTGGTTTGCTATTGGCTGATCTCATGTGAGTGACAGATTATAGCCCCGCCCACATCATCAGAGAAGAGGAACTGATTCTCATTCAACATTACCAGGAACAGGAATTTAACACAATAATGATCAATAAATCATTTCTAATAAACACTGCAACATTCCATAATAATAAGATTTCATGGTGACTTTAATGGGGTATGTAATGAAGTTGGGTCAGATTTGCTTACTTAGTATTTTTGTCTTGTTTCCAGTCCAAATATCTAAAAATTCTTAAATCAAGATGCATTTACTAGATGAGTAAAATACCATGAGATATTATGTCGAGTTTACTGGGGGAAAAAGATCACAATAAAGTGAGTTTTTGCTTAAAACAAGCTAAATGATCTGCCAATGGGATCAGAAAAATAATCTTAAAGGAGTAGTTCACTTTTCAAAAAGCTTTTGCTGATAATTTACTCACCCCCATGTCATCCAAGATGTCCATGTCTTTCTTTCTTCAGTCGAAAAGAAATTAAGGTTTTTGATGAAAACATTCCAGGATTTTCTCCATATAATGGACTTCAATGGGGACCAAACGGTTCAAGGTCCAAAAGACAGTTTCAGTGCAAACTGTTCAAAGGGCTTTAAACGATTCCAGACGATGAATAAGGGTCTTATCAAGCGAAACGATCGCTCATTTAATAAATAAATAACAAAGTTTAAGTTTTATAAGCTCAAATGCTCGCCTTGCTCTGTTCTGTGACTCTCCTGTTCGAACTCATTCATCAAAATGAACAAATCTTTTTCGAGTCATTTGGTTCATTCAACGACCAAAACGGACAAATTGACTCTGGAAAAAGATTCTTTCATTTTGATGAACGAGTTCGAACAGGAGATTCACGAACGCGCATCACAGAACAGAGCAAGGAGACCATTTGAGCTTATAAAACTTAAACTTTGTTATTTATTTATTAAATGAGCGATCGTTAACACCCTTATTCATCGTCTGGAGTCGTTTAAAGCCCTTTGAACAGTTTGCACTGAAACTCTCTTTTGGACCTTGAACCGTTTGGACCCCATTGAAGTCCATTATATGGAGAAAATCCTGGAATGTTTTCATCAAAAACCTTAATTTCTTTTCGACTGAAGAAAGAAAGACATGGACATCTTGGATGACATGGGGGTGAGTAAATTATCAGCAAAAGTTTTTTTCAAAAGTGAACTACTCCTTTAATTCGAACGGAAACAAGATATTTTTGACCCCATTGCTGGATAATTTAAAGCAAAAGCTCACTTTGTTTTGACCCCCAACCAGAAAACAATACATAACATCTTTTACTACTTTAGTAAATGCATCTTGATTTACAAATTGTTTTGATATTAGAACTGGAAACAAGACAAAAAACACTATGAAAATCTTTTCTTTGCAATGAACATGTATTCAGGATCAGTTTTGCCCTTTTAAAGCTTGCCCTGTTGAGATTGGCTTGAGTTTGTGGATGTTGATGCGAGCGGGCGAATGCTGTGATGTATGCTGCGTTGCACGTATAGCCCGCGTGCGGCCGGATCCTCTTACTCCGGCCAATGAGATTACAGAGCGGCTGAAAACCAAACGCAAAAGGAGAATTCGATTAGAGCGATCCGACGAGCGGGAATCCTCCATATGAGCTCGCCTGTCTGCTGGCCGCTGGCTCAATCACGCTAATCTAGCGACCTAGCCTGTTTATTAGCCTGGTGGCGTTACAGCGGCTGGCGTCCGGTGTCGATCTGATCCTGGCTTTGAGGTCAACCCGTCATTAGCGTGATTAAAGGAGGAACATTAATGGACAGTTCTGGTTCTGGATGATCATTGATGATCACTGAGATATAATTATAGTTTCATTCATATTCATATTTTGAAGCAGTTTTTATTTTTAAATAAAGTTTTAGCAATATATTAATTTTTAGTTATTTTAGTACAGCAAACTGAACAAATCTTTTTTCGTGTCATTTGGTTCATTCAACGAACGAAACGAAAGAGTTGACTCAGGAGAAGATTTGTTCATTTCAAACAGGAGAGTCACGAACGCGCATCACAGAACAGAGCAAGGCGAGCATTTGAGCTTATAAAACTTTAACTTTGTTATTTATTTATTAAATGAGCGATCGTTTCGCTTGATAAGACCCTTATTCATCGTCTGGAATCGTTTAAAGCCCTTTGAACAGTTTGCACTGAAAGTGTCTTTTGGACCTTGAACCGTTTGGTTCCCATTGAAGTCCATTATATGGAGAAAATCCTGGAATGTTTTCATCAAAAACCTTCATTTCTTTTCGACTGATGGACATCTTGGATGACATGGGGGTGAGTAAATCATCAGCAAAAGTTTTTTTGAAAAGTGAACTACTCCTTTAATTATGATTTGCTAGCATGTATATCTCCGTTAGAGGAGGCTGTTGCCCGTCCGCTCTCCGTCATCATTAGTGTTAGTGTGCATCTCAAACCAAGAACGACCTACTGTCACTCTCTATTTTAAAAGTTTGATTTAAAGAGTCAATATTGGTGTTGCTTTCAGAAATCTGGGTTTAGTTCTGTGTTGTGTATGGCTTGTGCCCAGAGTTCAGCTCCAGGAGAGTCAAGTTCAACAGACTCGAGTCTCAAACTCTACACTAATGATTTTTTGTATTTGTATAAGGCTTCGGGTTCATGGAATATGAGCTGCATATATTAAGCTGGACGTTCTTGATCACTTTTAAACCCTTTAGGTCCGATGTTTTGAGTCGACTCCATTTCATAGTCATTCACTAACCTTTATGTTATGACTTTCATTTTATATGTGGAGGTATTTTAATGAATGTTGGAATATGATCGTTTTTGCAATGATGATGTGAAGCTGTGAACGATTATGCATCGATGCATAAAAACTAAAGAATCGATTTCAAAAATGTAATTAAATAGGCCTATCATACATATTAATATACTGTTTTATTCTAATAAAATAAATCTCTCATCATACATCAATAAAAAGTTGCGTATGTCCTTTAGAAGCGTCTGATATCTACAGTACCCACTTGAAAGCAGACATATAGAAACACAGAATTATTGCAGAATATCGGCCTTGGCGAGGATCGTCTTCATTGAATATAAAAGGTGGAGGAAAAAATCTGATATTAGATCCATACCTAAGTACTTAATATAATAAACCTGCTGTTATTAATGTTAATAAGGTTTATTATTGCACTTGACGCACGTTTGAGCTTCCACTAACCATATAAGATGTGCTTTATGTGCTTATATGTGAAAAATGGCTAAATACATAATTATTAGATCATAAAAAGCAGCCGACCAGCTGTGGCGCTGAACGCAGATCACAACAGAACCGGAACACAATACAATGCCGAATAAAGCCGCAGTTTTTTGTTATTTTTGGACCAAAATGTATCAAAACATTGTAACTAACCCACCGATGTCACATGACTACTTTGATGATGTCTTTATTTCCTTTCTGGACGAGGACAGTAGACCGTACACACATTTCCAATATACTAAATCTAAAATATCTTAACCCTTCTATTATCTTCATTTGTGTCTACACTCATTATCTTTGGGGTCTCCAGGGACCCCAGACAATAACATTTAATTTTGAAGCAGTATAATATTTTTTTTTTTTACAAATGTAATTTTACTCTATTTATTAATGTTTTTACTCAACATTTGTGCAGTTTTTGGAGGATTTTTGAAATCTTTTAAATTTCTATAAATTAATAAATACATATTTATTTAAATAGGCTTTTTACAAAAAAACGGCATTGTATGTAAAATTCACTTTATGAAAGACCCAGATTTCTAATTATCATTCATGGAGATAACATGGATCATTTAAAATGGTTTAATGAAAGATTTTTGACAATTTTTTGGAAAATGCACTTTTAAAATAAAAAAGTATCACTTTAACCACTAGATGGCCATAGACCTCCACTATAAGCTATTTGCTATTTGACTAACCAAACTATATTTATTTCACAAGTTTTTCCAGTTGGATTCATATCTAAATATTATAAAATCACAATTATAACAAAAAAAAAAACTTTTTATCAAAGTTAAGTATTTTTTGTCCTGACAAAAGTTTTTTCAATAATGTTACATTATGATTAGAATCAAACCTGAACATGATGTTACAAAGAGAAATGTTGGAGTCTTTAGATTTGATCATTTATTTCAATTATCTGTTTTTAATATAATTCTATAATTTTAAATCAATGTTTCAGTTACGAACTGTAAAAGAAAAAAAAATTAACAGAAATGAACAGTTATATTACATGTTGAAAAAAACCACATGCAATGAACTGAACAGCAATAACAAATGAGAAAATAAAGCAGTAAAACAAATAAAATCGTTGTAATAAATAAAAGATTTCCTAAAAAAAATGATTTTCAATCATTTTTTTTTGAACAATTAGGAACAAAAACTGGTGGTGCACTGGAGGTGTTTACTGTTTACTGGACGTGTTGGTATTTGAAGTGTGTGTGTGTGTGTGTATGAGTGTGTGTGAGTGTGTGTGTGTGCATTTTGGATGTTTTTTGCATTGTTGAAAGTGTGCCACTTTATTTCTGTCTATGTGATCTGCGTTGTTTCTTCGTTGTTTCTGATTTAATGATGAATTTTACTATGCGGGGTCTCCAGGGACCCCGAAGATAAAGAGTGCTGGCATTTTTTTCATGCTAATATAAAGACAGACATCATTCCAAAATATTTTTTTTTGGTAGATCATGACAGTGTAAAGAGTTGTAGAAAGTTTCATTCCATTTGGAAAAAGAGAACATTTTTTTTAAATTGACCAAAAGTCATTTGCGGGTCAAAAAGACCCCAAAGATAATAAGAGGGTTAAACTGTGTTCCGGAGATGAACGAGGTCTGACGGGCTTGGGCCGACATGACGGAGAGTCATTAATGACATCATCTTCATTTTTGGGTGAACTGACCCTTTAAGGTGTTTTATGCAACCGTGCACGTGTGTTTTATAGGCCGCTGTCACTTTAAGAGCGAACGCATGAATCCGATATAATGTTACACATCCGATTTCTTTCTCAACTGTTTATGTTCACTTAAGACATAACCGAAGAATACTTCCCAAGACGTGTATTTTAACTTAATTTTATGTGCGAGCGCAATTTGTCTGAAAAACCTTGAATGGTTTAAAATCGTTTAAATGTGTAAATTTAGCAAGAAAACACATGCAACTGATAAACTTTCACTCTGTGATTGTTAAACGTGCCGAACCGCCGGCCTGATCCGTCGCGCCGCTAATCGTTATCGTGGATCGATATTCCCACAGGCAAACGCTTGAGAACGAAACCCGAATCCTCTGGTTGTGGTGTTGCCGGCGACCCCAGGTGTTTCTCATTACGACAGGACGGCTCTTGGCCCGCGCTTAAATTACACAGCTGGTTTCAGGGAGCGCTGCTGCGTGTGAGAGAGGAAAAACAATCAAACGTGACTCGAAAAGCCTTTGAGTAACGTACACGAAATTCCTCTAAACGAAGCCTGGAGTGGCGTCTCCAACGGTGGGCCTGTGTTGTCCTGACACTAATGTTCGCCCTCAAAAGAGCCATTAGCGGCGGATACGAGACTAATCGTGCAACTGTTGTGTCTCGTTAGGGTGGGTTGCGAAGATACAAACTCTAGACAACAGCTTCGGCAAACACTACACACAAACAATCGTCCTGACCCCTGGAAGTCCCATTTTAAAATCGTAACTCTGCTTATTTGGGTCCAATCCACATCCTGAAACCTCATCCGCATTCAAAGCCTCCATAAAAGACATAGATACTACAAATATGTCAGATGAGGTTTGAGCCGCGCTCAGAAAACACACGGCGAAATGAAACGAGCCAAGCCAAACACACAGACGTGCGGAGGAATCCTGACACCTTTCCGAAATACAACGTGCGGGAGAAGAATAAAAGGGGCAAAGAAAGCAAAAATATGGGAGTCGTGAGCGAAGAAAGATGCCTTACCCAAACCCACATAGAATTAAGTGTTTTTTTACAGGATTTAGCAGGATCTCTTTCTCAAACAGAAACTGAGAAACACCCTAGTAGAAAAACACTGGGCGATTTGCGTCTGGACGAAAACAAAGAGCTTCTCTTTGACAATCACATAAACAGCACAATCGCTCGCAGCTTTGATTACACACTCGCTGAACTTAAACATGTGGAAATGTGGAGAAGACTCTATTTAGGGGTGAACAAATGTTCATTTAGCAAACCCAGAGATTAGAACCAAATGGTTTTATGTGGGTTTGTCTCCGCCACCAACGCAGAGATCATTGGAAGTCGATGGATGCGTCATATTTCATTTAAATACAAAAAATATATACGAAAATCACAATTGTATTCATTTAATTGATCAAAAAAGTCAGCACATTTGTTTCTAATATTACAAAAGATTTCTATACCAAATAAATGGTGTTCTTTTGAACTTTCTATTCATCAAAGAAAAATATCAACATTGATGATAATCATAAATTGGTCATCAGATCCTCATATTAGAGTGATTTCTGAAGGATCATGTGACACTGAAGACTGGAGTAATGATGCTGAAAATAACAGGAATAAATTACACTTTACTGTATTTTCACATAGAAAACAAATGATTTACAGTGGAATAATATTTCACATTTTTGATCAAATGAATTATTTCAGAAACATTAAAAAATCTTACCTACTCCAAACTTTTGTGCACATAAAAATAGATATGAATGATACAATAATAATGGATTTAGGTTAAAAATATAGAGCCATAACATTAATATGTATAGCAGACATAAAAAAGAAAGAAATGTAGACTGTAAAAAAATAATTGTAATTTTAACGGTAAAAGACCGTGCAAAACTGTTAATTGGTACTATATACGATAAATAACTGTGAAATAATTCTGCTGTAAAATACCGTTAAATGTACAGTTTTTGAAAGTGAAAAAGAACAACTTGAACTAGACAAAGTTTAAAGTAGTTGGAAGTTTAAATTAGTTTGAAATTTAAAGTAAAGTTTAAATTAGTTTGAATTTTAAAGTAGTTTGAAGTTTAAATTAGTCTAAATTTTAAATTAGTTTAATTTTTAAAGTAGTTTGAAGTTTAAATTAGTCTAAATTTTAAATTAGTTTGAATTTTAAAGTAGTTTCAAGTTTAAATTAGTCTACATTTTAAATTAGTTTAATTTTTAAAGTAGTTTGAAGTTTAAATTAGTCTAAATTTTAAATTAGTTTGAATTTTAAAGTAGTTTAAAATTTAAATTAGTCTAAAGTTTAAATTAGTTTGAATTTTAAAGTAGTTTTAAAGTGAAAAAGAACAACTCCTTGAATAATTTACAATGAAAAAAAATTTAAATTGACATTCCCACAATTCCCTGCGTCACACTTCACATTTGATGTATTTTTGTTGAAATAACAATGTTTCTTTATAACTTTCTTGTTTTTTTTTCTAATCAGTTATGTACATTAGGGTTTTATGTTACATTTAATGTTGTTCAATTAATGTTTTTTGCATTTTTTATGGTGTTTAATGTCTGTGCGAATGACACTGTGCAGCTTCTTTAAATGAGTTATGGAAGACAACATCTGATGAGCTTTGATTGCTCACGTAACTCTCATCAATACTGTGATGATTGATGGCTGTCAGTGTATTACAATGGTACAAAACAGAAATCAATTTTTCAAAAGGTTGGTATTGGTAAATTAAATACGGTTTGTTACTCTAAAGGTGTTTACAGTTTTAACGTATTTTTTTACAGAATTGTTCTGGCAACCAATTTTTTTTTTCTTTTCTACAATGTAAGCAAAATGCAGACGCTGGCGAGTTTGAGGCGTTGTTCATATCTCTGAATCTGGAGATTTATGAGCTCTAATAGTTGTGACTAAAGATCTTTATGATTCGTCTCTCCACATTTTTCTACTTAAGTGTGTGTTTATTATGACCTGGCATCTGCATTATTAATAGCAGCTCTACTCTGTGCTTAAACTCGTTATTTAGGACTTGGATGTCACGCTTAGGGTTTGGATGATTCATGAAAGGCGAGATATTCTGACTTCATATTTTCTCGACGGCATGAGGTAGCTGCGAAATGAACATCTGGCACACTACAGTCGTTTAACTAACGGCAGCAGAACCATAAAACCCAGCGAGTGTGTGTGTGTGTGTGTGTCACCTCCTCCTCTAGCTGCGAGAAGCTGCCGTTTTACACATCTCATCAGCTCAATATGACTGTGTAATTAATGTAAGTTACATTCAAAAGCCACGTCTCTTGATCCTGAAGGGGAATGACACTCTAATTAATAATGTTTATAATGTTGCTGTACTCCTCTTTTCTCTTTATTCATCCTTTTTCACTTTTACACCCCGTTAAACAGGCATCTGCTGTTATTTTCTTCCTCAGCCGTCCACTTTTGCTTCCACTGAACGAGAGAAAGTAAAAAAAGGGAAAATAAACACAAGTTTAACCCTGAGATTTAATCTGGAGTCAGTTAGCAGATCTTTTACTGTTGTTCTCTGTTGAAAAATGTAGTAAAGTGCTTTTTGATTGGGTGATAATCTTATTTTTCTTTCCCAGATCATTACACACACACACACATGTATATACACTACAAAAAATGCTTTTCTTACTTAGTATTTTTGTCTTGTTTCCAGTCCAAATATCTGTATATTTAATGATTGAATAATTGTCCTGTTTCTCCTCAGTCTGTTTGGCATTTCTCCTGTGGTGAAGACCGACTGCTCACACACCTGGATGTTTAAAGTGAACCCTGACCTGCCCTGGCACCACTTCGTCAATCCCATCATGCTCTTGGTGCTGTATTACACCCTGGCCACACTCATCCGCCTCTGGCTTCAGGACTCAGAGGACATGGTCTGATCACACTCCTTTTCTTCTTCATTATTCTTTTTCACTTCGGTATTTACACTGTTTTACGTTGAACCGTTCCTGATAATCGTTTCCGGCAGTTCAGAATCACTTCTTTCGATCTTTGAAACTTTGCAGAACTTTTACATTCGCAAACAGCTTTATTACACACTCCAAAATAAGCACTTTAAAGGGAAAATTCATCCACATGTACAGTCAAACCCAAAATGATTCAGACACCGGATAACTTTTAATATCTGTTTGCTAGTGTGTGCAGGACACTATAGTTCATTTCTGTGAGTGATGAGAGCAACATAAAGTAAACTATGGAAGCTTGTTTCCGCCACTGAATAAAAAAATAAAATAAATAATTGCGACTTTTTATCTCACAATTCTGACTTTTTTTCTCACAATTGCGAGTTATAAAGTCAGAATTGTGAGATATAAAGTCGCAATTGCGAGTTATTAAGTCAGAATTGTGTGTTATAAAGTCAGAATTGCGAGTTATAAAGTCAGAATTGCGAGTTATAAAGTCAGAATTGCGAGATGTAAACTCGCAATTGCGTGTTAAGTCAGAATTGTGAGATATAAAGTCTCAATTCTGAGAAAAAAAGACAGAAGTGCGACTTTTTATCTCACAATTCTGACTTTTTTTCTCACAATTGCGAGTTTACATCTCGCAATTCTGACTTTCTAACACATAACTGCGAGTTTATATGTCGAAATTGTGACATCTTTTCTCAGAATTGTGAGATATAAACTCGCAATTGCGACTTATCAGGCCAATTCTAGGGGGAAAACAAGACTAGTTTAAATCTCACAATTCTGACTTTATATCACGCAATTGCGACTTTATAACTCGCAATTCTGACTTTAAAACTCGCAATTCTGACTTTATATCTCGCAATTCTGACTTTATAACTCGCAATTCTGACTTTATATCTCGCAATTCTGACTTTATTACTCGCAATTCTGACTTTACAAGTCGCAATTCTGACTTTATATCTCACAATTCTGACTTTATATCTCACAATTCTGACTTTATAACTCGCAATTCTGACTTTACAAGTCGCAATTCTGACTTTATATCTCGCAATTCTGACTTTATATCTCACAATTCTGACTTTATATCTCGCAATTCTGACTTTATAACTCGCAATTCTGACTTTATAACACACAATTCTGACTTTATATCTCGCAATTCTGACTTTATAACTCGCAATTCTGACTTTATAACACACAATTCTGACTTTATATCTCGCAATTCTGACTTTATAACTCGCAATTCTGACTTTATATCTCACAATTGTGAGAAAAAAAGTCAGAATTGTGAGATAAAAAGTCGCAATTATTTATGTTATTTTTTTATTCAGTGGCGGAAACAAGCTTCCATAGTAAACTGAGACATATTACACCCAAATATTCTTCAAATTTACACAATTGTGGGACTAAAAATGATTTGAGCAGCGAATAACCTGTGGTGATGCAAGAAGTGTGTCTGAATAAGTGTTGGTTTGACTGTATGTGAAGTTCTGCTTGTGTCTGATCATCAGCAGGAGAGAGAGAGAGAGGGAGAGAGAGAGGGAGGAGAGGAACCCGCGTCTCCTGAGAGCGATCCCGCCGTTCACACCGCGGACACGAAGAGGCGGCTCTGGAGAATGGCACACTATCGCACGGACAAGAGAAATGTACGAGTCTTCGTCTCACTACCAAACACTTGACCATTTCCATATCTCATATCACTCATTTTCATGTTTACTATTACAATTTTCCACCATTTAACCAATTAAAATGCTTGTTTGTGTGGCAATACTCCAAATTGTGAAAAATTGTAACAAATAAAGGCTTGAAATATCTCACTTTGCATGTAATGAGTCTATATAATATATTAGTTTCACCTTTTAAGTTGAATTACTGAAATGAACTTTTGCACCATATTCTAATTTTCACCTGTATATAAATAGTCGTCATGAATTGTTCTTGTGTATTTTTCAGCTGCTCACCACACAGGACGGCTACAGCTCACCCGAGGTCTGTTTCAAACCATAGATCATGACTCAAGCCTGTCGGTAATGAGAGCCGTGTATATACTGGTGTTATAGTGCTTCTGAACTCTCTCAGGTGTTGGTCGTCACTAACGGAGCTTCGCTGGACTTCACGGCGGGTCCTCGTGAGAATGGACCGAAGTCTGTGGATCTCTACTCAACCCCTCATTATAAAGCAGGCCGACCCGAGTCTGATCCACGTACGTGTTCCTCTGTCCTGTCACAAACTAATGCTCTGGAGAGGATCAGTGTTATGGGGTCACATGGTTTCCAGAAAACAACAACAACAAAAAAACTGACTATACTTTTCTTCCAAGCAAAAGCATCTTCTTTTATAGCATCCCAAGTAGCTTCGATCAATTGCAAAAACTCTTTTTGTAATTAAACAATATTATCTTATTATCCTGTAGAAATCCTTACAATAAATCTTTGCTTTAGATGCAAACTGACAACAAAAGAAAAATAGTATATTTACTGTATATATAGGTGAGGCTAATGGGATATATGTCAGATCCAGGTCATGTGCTGCAGATCTTAACGTGATAGGAGCCTAATAAACCTGATTCACTGATGTCCATCATTCATGTAAACCAAAGAACAAAAGGATGGATGGATGGACGGATGGATGGATGGATGGATAGATGGATGGGTAGATGGATGGGTAGATGGATGGATGGATGGATAGATGGATGGATGGATGGATGGATGGATGGATGGATGGATGGATGGATGGATGGATGGATGGATAGATGGGTAGATGGATGGATGGATGGATGGATGGATGGATGGATGGATGGATGGATGGATGGATGGATGGATGGATAGATGGGTAGATGGATGGATGGATGGATGGATGGATGGATGGATGGATGGATGGATGGATGGATGGATGGATGGATAAATAGATGGGTAGATGGATGTATGGATAGATAGATGGGTAGATGGATGGGTGGATGGATGGATGGATGCATGGATGGATAGATAGATGGGTAGATGGATGGGTGGATGGATGGGTGGATGGATGGATGGATGCATGGATGGATAGATAGATGGGTAGATGGATGGATGGATGGATGGATAGCGGCGCTGTGTTACTCGTCCGGTGTGTGTCCCCCTCTACACAATTATTCTTCTACAGTAAATCTCTGGTTCAGGGATGTTTATTTATATTTCCTTGAAAACAAGACCAACATACTGATATAGATTTGTGTTTGCGCTGCACATAAACATGTACTGATCCACCACGTACATAATTTCACAGTTTTCCCATAAACATCTGCACTCTTATTTCCTAAACATTTTCCATACATTTCGGGATTTTTTTTTCAATTCTTTGGAAATGCTGTGCAAATTTTCCAGATATATGCAGAATGCAAAGCCTCCATTCATGTTCAAGAGCGAAGATATTAGATGATTCACAGAATCCAGCTCTGATGTTTGACAGTCTTGTTCTTGAATACATGCTTCTTTTCCAGTGAAAATGGACTGCGGTGTTTACAAGATGGACTCGGCGTACGTTGAGCTTCCCGAGGTCCCGCAGCCGTTTGGTGTCGTGCGTGTGAACTCGGCGGTGAAGGCCTTCCGGTTCATCATGAAGCAGAGCTACATCTGCGCCCTCATTGCCATGATGGTGAGTCCTGCACGACAGTCCTCCCTTTCAGAAGCGTCTCCGACTCCTGACCTCTCCTGGGGGGCATTGGTCATTACCCCACAGATCTGCACAGACAGGCTAATGTGTACCATGTGCACAAACCCTCAACATGGAGGAGGAGGTCCATCCTGTTGGTGATCTTTGAGATGTGATGTAAAGTATGGTTGGACCTCACATGCCTCATTCATTTAAAGACTTTATTTTAAAGGTGTTAAAGTAAGGGAATGGGCTGATACTGCACGTGTACTCATATAAATACTCTGAGACTCTAAAAACACTGGGTTAAAAACAACCATATTTGGGATATTTTCAACCCAAGTTCTGGGTAAATATAGGACAGAACACATGTTGGGTTAACTTCACCCAACAACTTGGGTTGTTTGTTTAACCCAGCATAATGGGCACATTTAACCCATCATACTTGGTTGATTCATTTTTACTATAGTACTAGCCTTTTTTTACTTGATACATGAATTAATGTTTATGGATTAACTTAAATCTTCTAATCTAAAAAAAAAAATCCACACAACCACTGGTTTGCATGATAATTCCTTTATTTTTGATGTTTTTTTACAATATTGCTTATTATTTAAGATATTATTATATATCTTCTTTTAATACACTCGTTTATTTGACTCACATTGCGTCCCTGTATGTTGCTTTTCAGAAAATTAAACAATATACAGCACAATAATGAATTTACAGATGAAATAAAAAGTACACAAAATCAAAAGATACTGATATAGATTAGTATTTTTATCAGTATAGATAAAGAGATGGGTAGGATTAGGGGTGGGGTTATGGATCAGGGGGCGGAGATGGGTAGGATTAGGGGTGGGGTTATGGATCAGGGGGCGGAGATGGGTGGGATTAGGGTGGGGTTATGGATCAGGGGGCGGAGATGGGTGGGATTAGGGTGGGGTTAGGGATCAGGGGGCGGAGATGGGTGGGATTAGGGGTGGGGTTATGGATCAGGGGGCGGAGATGGGTGGGATTAGGGTGGGGTTAGGGATCAGGGGGTGGAGAGTACTTTTGATTACTTGGGTGAGTAAATCATGGGTGAATTTTCATTGTTAAGCAAATTACTGGTTTAATTTCCCCTGCCCTTCCTCCCAGGCTTGGAGCATCACGTATGTGAGCTGGCTGACCTTCGTCTTCCTCATCTGGTCGTGTACGCTGTGGATGGTGCGGGACCGGAGGAAGTACTCAATGATCACCTCTCCATTCATGGTGTTTTATGGGAACTTGCTTATCATCCTGCAGTACATCTGGAGCTTTGAGTCCCTCCAACCAGTGCCTGGACTCTTCCTGAAGAAAGAAGTGCCCTTCCGGGAACTGGGATCGAAAGTAAGACCAGCTTATGTGTTTTGTATATGCGCATGTATTAGGGCTGTAACGAGATCTCGTGCTCGTTAGTTAGGAGTTCACACACAGCCTCAATCGGAAGTTCTGGAAGCTCATATTTAATGTTTAGACTCATGTTCAATCACACAGGAGAAAAGCCAGTCAGTCGAGTTTGTGGCAAAACCCTTTACAGTGCTTATATACAGGTGAAAAAAAAGTCCATTTATTTCAGTAATTCAACTTAAAAGATGAAACTAATATATTATATTGACTCATTACATGCAAAGTGAGATATTTCAAGCCTTTATTTGTTATAATTATTATGATTATTATTCAAAAATTAGAATATTGTGAGAAGGTTTTCATATCTGTAAGCCATAATCATCAAAATTATAATAAATAAAAGCTTGAAATATCTCACTTTGCATGTAATGAATCATCTTCTCTCCTCTATTGTGTCGTTTATCCGATTGAAACACTTCTGGAACAAGAACACATGTGGGCGGGGCTTGATTGTGTCTGTGTGGAACTGATTGGATGGTTGTGGTTTGCTATTGGCTGATCTCATGTGAGTGACAGATTATAGCCCCGCCCACATCATCAGAGAAGAGATGCTGCAAGAGGAACTGATTCTCATTCAACATTACCAGAATTACAATTACAACATGACTTTAACACAATAATGTGCACGAATAAATCATTTCTAATAAATAATAGAGTATTCCATATGAATGACAGTGAAGCTTTCATATTAGCTATCACAAAGTAATTACATATTCAAAACAAGTACTCAAAACACGCAGCGACTCGAGAGAGCATGCGGCTTTGGACACAGCTAGACTCTCGAGAATGAATAATCTGATTGTTTGACTTGAGTAATGTGAAGTGTGTGTGTGTGTGTGTGTGTGCAGACTCTGTGCCTCCTCAGTTTCTGGCTGTTGCTCAGACAGTTTCTGACTGAGCGGAGAGAGAGAAAGACGGACGAGACGCTTCTGTGTGACGTCAGGGTGGAGGGACACACACTCGGTGAGAGAGACAGTCAGAAACATCCTCTTCACCACTTTTGTGTTGTATTGCTGTCCATGAAATGCTTATTTTGTTCTGTTTCTTTAATAAATGCCATAAACATGGGATAGTTGGTCGGATTGTCTAACTTAACTTGTTTAACTTTGCGATTAAATTCAGTCCACAGTTCCTCCAACTTAATGATTTGGCTAAAACGTGTGTTTTAAGCCCAGCTTCCATCCACACATTGACAAAGAGAAAATGTTAAAAACCTTTACAAACATCCAGAGTGTGTTTCCATCAGCTGATAATGCGGAGCGCTTAAGATATCATCCTTAAACACACTGATTGTTGCATAGCAAAAGAAATCTGCCTTTGAGCCGTTTACAAAAATGATTTTGTGTGTATCATAAATTTGTTATTTTTTGCATCCCAGATATCCCCAAATATTTGTAATATGGAGAGTAATGAATGATGAGAGTAATGAATCATACTCTAAATTAATTTCACAAATAATGTAATATATATATATAATTTGTATATATAATCAATTAATATTTATATATGAATATTTATTAGGGCTGTCGAACGATTAATCGCGATTAATCGCATCCAAAATAAAAGTTTGTGTTTACATAATATATCTGGGTGCACTGTGTATAATTATTTTGTATATATATATATATATAAAAATACACACACACATGCATGTATATTTAAGAAAAAAAATATTATTTATATTTAAAAAATTTTATATAATATAAATTATATATAAATCTATATACATGAAAATATTTATTAAATATATACAAGCATTTGTGTCTATTTATATATATATATAAAATAATTATACACAGTGCACCCATGCGATTAAAGGATAATGGATGCGATTAACCGTTTGACAGCCCTAATATATATAAATATATATATATAAATATATATATATATAATCTGGTTTCTGAGTTCCAAGGTCTCCTTCGAAAGGGTTACCAATTAGAACAAGATACTTGGCGGTTGATAATTTTATTTTTTTATTAATAATGAGAGTACATTTTGCTAATAAGCTTTAAAAATAACAATCAGTAACGTCAAATAAATCACTGCTACTTTGCTTTCGGACAGATTTAGTTTTAACATTTCATTTGTGTATATTAATGTTTTTTTAAATTCTCTAAAAATTCTAGAATCCTTTTAGAGCTCCTTTAAAATTTAATGAAAACATTTTCAACAATTTCATCAATAATTAGTATTTCCATCAGCTATATTGTTAACCATTTTAATGCTCTAAACCTTATTTCACCAAAATCCTTGGCTATAGTTACAATATGAACTATACAAAAAATAGCAATAGACTGTTATGATGATGTTCACATATATTTATAAAATCTTCGTGTGTGTGTGTGTGTTGCAGAGGAGCACGAGGCCGGTGGACACCGAGAGATGATGGATGTGCTGGGACGGACAGTCATGGCCATGTTCAACAAATACTGGATCTACATCTGCGGAGGAATGTTCTTCTTCGTCAGCTTCGAGGGACGCATCGTCATGTACAAGATCATCTACATGATGATGTTCCTGTTTTGCGTTGCACTTTATCAGGTGTGTGTTGAGCTCTGACAGCGCACAGCAGCTCCAGTGCTCCCTCTCTCCATCATATCTGGATGTTTAAGCGCTGTTGTATATTAATGACAGCGAGAGACACCAAATAGAAATTAATAGACTATAATCAATGCAGATTTTTGTTGTTTTTATGTCTATTTTGTCTACTGTCGTTTTCTTTGTCATCTGTTTGTTTTGTTTGTCTATCATCCATATATTTTTAGTTTGTTTATTGTCCGTTTGTTTGTTTGCCTTTCATCAATTTCTTTTTGTTTGCTTTCATCATTGTTTTTTGTTTGTTTATCATCCATTTCTTTTTTTCCTATCATGTTTTTGTTTTTCTATCCTATTTTGTTTTTTTATCGTCCATTTGTTTGTTTTGTTTGTATATAATCTGTTTCGTTTTGTTTGCCTCATCTATTTTTTTTATCATCCATTTGTTTGTCTCATCGATTTGGTTTTTGTTTATCATCCATATTGTTTCATTTGCCTATAATCTTTTTTGTTGGTTATAATTCATTTGTTTTGTTTTTTTTTGCCTCATCTGTTAGTTTTTGTTTTGTTTGTTTACCATCTAATTGTTTTTTGTTTGTTTTTTCATCCATTTGTTTTGTTTTTCTATCATGTTTTTGTTTTTCTATCCTTTTTTTGTTTTGTTTTATCGTCCATTTGTTTGTTTTGTTTGTATATAATCTGTTTTGTTTTGTTTGCCTCATCTATTTTTTTATCATCCATTTGTTTGTCTCATCGATTTGGTTTTTGTTTATCATCCATATTGTTTCGTTTGCCTATAATCTTTTTTGTTGGTTATAATTCTTTTTTTTTTTTGCCTCATCTGTTAGTTTTTGTTTTGTTTGTTTACAATCTAATTGTTTTTTGTTTGTTTTTTCATCCATTTGTTTGTTTGCTTTGTCTCTCATCTGTTTATTTTATTTATTTATGGTCTGTTTGTCAACTGTTACTGTATCAGCGTTGGTTTTTTGGTTTGTGTCATTTATGTTTGTCCCTTCGACTCGTTTCAGTTGCACTATGAGCGGTGGCGATGGATGTTGAAGTATTTCTGGATGTCAGTGGTGGTCTACACCATGCTGGTGCTCATTCTGGTCTACACTTTCCAGTTCGAGTCCTCCATAAACGTGTGGTCCAACATGACTGGCATGAGCAGAGAGAAGTAAGCATTTAACACAGTCAAACCAACACTTCTCACATCATCACAGGTTAATCACTATAGACAATGGTGATAATAAACATGAGTAGAACTCAGTTCAGTGGATATTTGACGGTTTTGTCCGTCCTTCTGTTGGACTCTCACACATGAATTATGTTGAATATCTGTTCAATTGAACGACACAATTAGATAATACCAGTTTAGCTCAACCAGTGACCAAGCAATGCTTCATGTTGTTCAGTGTGTGTGTGAAAAGAGCATTAGCAGTTAACAGAAAACACACTTCAGCAAAACAGGAATCATTTTTGGTCCCACATGTGTGTAAATTTGAAGAATATTTGGGTATAATATGTCTCAGTTTACTTTATTTTGCTCTCCTCACTATAGTGTCCTGATCACACTAATAAACAGATATCAAAGATTATATCTGGTGTCTGAATCATTTTTGGTTTGACTGTGCGTGGGCTAATATTTGTGCCGTTATGATGCTGGTCTGGTGTGTGTACAGCATGTCTGACTGTGGTGTGTTTGTAACTGCGCAGGCTGGAGGATCTCGGTCTGGAGAAGTTCTCGGTTCCGGCTCTGTTCACTCGCATCTTCATCCCCACCTCGTTCCTGCTGGTGTGTATCCTACATCTGCACTACTTCCACGAGCGCTTCCTGGAGCTCACCGACATCAAGTCAGTGGCCGACAAACAGAAGAGCACGATCTCCAGGTACAGCCGTCACAAAAATAAAGTATTGGACGGGTCGTGACAGATGAAAATAACGGTTCTTTCAGGAAACACACCTCTGTTTACTTCCTGTTTTTATGAAGCCCCTCCTCCTGAAAAGCACACTGTGCTCTGATTGGTCGGCTGGAGCAGTGTGTTGTTATTGGTCGAGTGTGTTTGGGAAATGTCCCGCCCCTTTCCATAACCGCCAGTTTAACACACTACTAACTAACTCAACCAGGCCCCGCCCCTTTATTCTGTGCATGAATTATTATACTGAGGAATATTACATTTAAATGTGTACATTTTGTGCCCTTGTGGCCCTGTAGTTGTGTTCCCGTTGTTCAGACTGGAGATTGTGAGTCGACAGCCCTTCTCAAGTCTCCAGGAGATTAACAATGTTGCTTTTAAAGCATTCCTGTGTCTCTGGAAGCTTTCGCCTCATATTTCCAGTTTCTGAAAAACAGATCCTCTGATGATCAAAAGACTCGATGTGGATTTTATCGTTAGGCCTGTCATGATTATGATACAATTAATTCTCATACAAATAAATGCATTTTTTGTGTCACTTTTTATATGTAGCTAATGTTTTTACTTAGAATTGTATATAATAGGCATATATGATTTAGTTTAATGGGTTACACTTTATTTAAAGGTGTCATTGTTACAGTGCAATTGAAGAGTTCAGATGCAAAAGCCTCTAAATGCCATTTGAAATTTTCTTCTAAAATGACCATTTTTATCAAACTTGTATATTTAAGTTCAGTAATTTCACTTAAATGACAATTAATAGGTAATCTTCATTGCCATTTAAGTGAAATTACTGAACTTAAATATACAAGCTTGAAAAAATGATCATTTTAGAAGAAAATTTCAAATGGCACTTAGAGGCTTTTGCATCTGAACTCTTCAATTATTTAAATACTGAGTAATATTAATAAACTACATGTATTTACTATAGGGTTAGGGTTTGATTGATGGTTAGTTGTATGTAATTATGCATAATTTACTGTTATTACGATGATAAGTACTTGTAACATAACAAGGACACTGGAAAATAAAGTGTAACCACTTAAAGCTACAATATGTAACATTATTGGCCACAAGAGGGCGCCGTTTCCAACAATAACAAAGGCGTATGTATGTGACGCAGTGACGAGCTGAATGATGGAACTTGCTGTCAAGCTGATGGATCTAATAATGTTTAAGGATTAGTGAAAACACTCATGTTTTTTAACAGTACAGTGGTATGAAGCAGGTCGCGATTGCTAATAAAGATCACACGCGAGTCCCGCGGATATAAAGGAATAAGGAAATTTGCTGGATTACTCACACAGGTCAGTTTATTAGATGAATTAAACTTGTGAGGGAAACGCAGCGCTGTTCCACTTGGTATAACGTTACACTATCACACTAAACGGCATTTAAATGTGTGTCGAAAGTTATAATGTTATTCTACGTCTTACTGTAATTCGTTTGCTATACGAAACTAGCCGCTAGATCAACATGAGAATAACACACTGACCATATTCTAACATTTCATCATGTCAAGCTAACGTTATAACATTGATTTGTTTTAAATACTTCTGCTCACCTGTCTAATAAAGCTGTAAAGTCGTGACTCGTGAAGTTCTGCCAAGTCCAAATTAGTCACGGACGCTAGCTCTCTGTCGAGGACGCTACAGTAGCTCTCGGCATCTCAAAAACGTCACGCTGATATTGATCCTCATTCCAGTTCTCCTTGTTTAACCCAAAGTCTGCTTGCCATGGTCTATGTTTGAACGGAACAAGAACCGCGTGCCGCTAAACATTACTCACTACGCAGTTGTCCGCGTCTGTCGCCATGGTTACGTCATGGCTATGGCAATACGAGCGGAAACCAGGATAGCCGAGGATATTGCGTCAATAACAGGCGAGATTTTTTTCCGTGACGGCCACTTATTTAAAATTGTAATTTCTCTGAAATAAAAGAACTTTGGAGACTTTTGGGATATTGTAAGTACACAACTGCAGGAAATATATCATCATGGATATTTTATTACAAAATCCTTACATATTGGACCTTTAATGCTGTGGAAATTATTTATTATTTAAAATATTATTGCAAATTATAATATAATAATACAATAGTTTCTTATTGTTATTATTCTGGAGGGTTTGCTAATCTAATAAAATGATTTCTTATCATTATTATTAATGGTAATATAATCATAGTATAATAAATATTATCATAATCAAAATAAAATGATAATTGATGAATTCTTTCTTTATTACTTACTTGTTAGAGATCTTTTTCAGTCTATTTCTGTTGATCAGTTTTAAACATATACTGTTCAGTGCTTTTGGTTTTAGCTGGATGTGAATCAGGGCGTAGTGTCATCACTTAAACAGATGATCGTCCTTGATTCCAGGCTGGTGCATCTGGACGGCAGTCTGGTGGACATCTCCATGGTCAAGCCCACGCTCGACTCCAGCGCCAGCCCAGGCGAGGTAGAGGAGACCGCAGACCTGGAGGAAGAGGAGGAGGAGGAGTTCAAACAAATGGATGAGGAGGAGGAGAAGTCTGAGCCACACATCATTCCTGAGAGCGACACCTGCCCGATGATGCCGGACCAGGGGTCAGGTACTTATGACCTCCAGAATGTGTGTGTGTAGTGTGTTTAGTGTCTCTATATGAGTGTCAGTGTTCCTGAACTCCTGAAACGCCTCCATTGTAGTCTTGAGTTTCTCCCGGGAACGAACACGTCACAATATTCCTCATTATAATAATTAATGCGCAGAATAAAGGGGCGGGGCCTGGTTGAGTTAGTTAGTAGTGTGTTAAACTGGCGGTTATGGAAAGGGGCGGGACATTTCCCAAACAAACTCGAAGCGCTCGACCAATCACAACACACTGCTCCAGCCGACCAATCAGAGCACAGTGTGCTTTCAGGAGGAGGGCCTTCATAGAGACAGGAAGTAAACAGAGCGTTACTGACAGACTGGGAAGAGAGGAGCCGCAACAATGGAGAATATGAGGAGAATAATCATGAAACCTGACTGACTTTGTAAAGAACTCTTTAAAATAAGAAAATCAACCTTTTATACATATTCATGTACAAGTGAATGCAGTAAAACCAGAGCACATGGTGTCCTTTAAACATATTAAATTAAATTACAAGACCAAATAATACTTTATATCCTGGCTTTTAATGAAACGCTCTATAAAAATCTGAATTCATATGGGTTGCTCTCACTGCAGCAATACAACTGGATCAGGCTTTTATTGGCCTGACGGCAGGACAGAGTAAACCGAGCGGGATGAATATGTCTAGACTTGTTTAATGTGTAAACACTTTTACAGTCGGCCTGAGGAAGAGCCGACGTGCCGTCGTTCACACCGGCGTGTTCAATTCCTGCTTATAACTGGACTGAGCAACATTATTCAGAAGGGGAAATAAGCTTTTGATTTCCAAACGTTCCTCTGGAGTTTTGGGAGCTAATTTATGTTTCTTTTGTGTGCATTATTATTCTGTGTGTAGCAGCTGTGTGTGTGTGTGTGTGGAGTAACACATTCCACAACAGGTCAAACGTTGGTTGTCTAAAGTGTAGTTACTCAAACACTTGTGCTTTATGTATTTCATAAACACGTCAAAAGCATGTCGCTGTGATTCATCCATGTGTGTGTGTGTGTGTGTGTGTGTGTTTTATGACTGTTTCGAGATTGGAAATATTTTAGGCATTATTGTCTGTTTTGTGGATCTGGCCGCAGTGTTTGCGCTCAGCTCCTGTGTCGTAATGTTGGTGTGTGTGTTGCTGTGTATTTCCTGGAAACATCCCTGCCTTCACAGAAGTGTCTGGTTAATGTGATGTTTTCTGCACATGTCAAGCACAGTTGCATTATTTAACTAGTGTTTATATATATATATATATATATATATATATATATATATATATTTATTTTTATTTATTTTTATTTATTCATATTTTAATTTGAGTGCTTTTTTATTTCGTTTTTGTTTTATATATTTCTATGAAATTTTATTTTCTTTGTTTTATTTTAGCACTTCAACTTATTTCAGATAGTTGTCATTTTTTGCGTTTTTTTAAGTTTTCATCTAATGTTTCATTTTATTTCAGCTTGATTTTAGTTAATGAAAGTAATAAAAAACAGTTTTAGTTATCAAGTTGTATGCTATTTCAACGTCATTACGCTATTTCTACATCATTACGTTATTTCTACGTCATTAAACTATTTCCACATCATTACGCTATTTCTACGTCATTAAACTATTTCAATGTCATTATGCTATTCGCTATTTCTACATCATTACGATATTTCAACATCATTACTTTATTTCAACGTCATAACAATATTTCAACATCATTACGATATTTTAACATTGCGCTATTATACACTACAGTATCGAAAAGTCTATATTTTTGCCAACACTACATTGCACTTAGTTTATTATTTCAGATGTCTTATTAAATGCCTATAATTGAAAAATGTATATATTAGTGTATATGTAAAATTCAACCCACTAAAGAGACTAGTAGGAGTGATTGCGTTACACACCACTGCTGTCACACACACACATTTGGGTGATTGGCGGGTGTTAACGTCAAGCCCTGATCCTGAATATTTAACATCAATTTAATAACCTTTAAAACTCATAAGGTATTGACTTGCTACTTTTACCTTTTGTTCGACTAATACTATGCATGATCTTAATGCATGTGTGTATTTCTTGTGAAGCGCTGAGGAATAAGTGGCACCTGGTGGTGGAGCGTCTGACGGTGTTGTTCCTGAAGTTCCTGGAGTACGTGCAGAAGCTTCAGCTCTTCATCTGGTGGCTCCTGGAGCTCCACATCATCAAGATCGTCTCCTCCTACATCATCTGGGTCTCGGTCAAAGAGGTGAACGCCGCAGAGCAATGCAAAAAGAGCTCTTATAGGCAATAAAGAGCTCCCAAAAATAAAGATTGGCCCATGCCTTTCAGCATCATTACTCCAGTCTTCAGTCAGTGTCACATGATCCTTCAGAAATCACTCGGATTTGATGCTCAAGAAACATTTATGATTATTATCAATGTTGAAATTTTTGTGGTCACTTATGCTTTTTATTTTTCAGGACTGTTTGATGAGTAGAAAGTTTATATTTGAGAAGAAAGCTTTTATTTGCACGTTTTATCCATTTAAAGAATTCTTTTCAAAACAGAAATGACAAAATGTACATTCATATATTTTATTCATGCATGTTTGCCGAATTTGCTAAGATCTGTCGGTCAGTGTCGATTGTATAGTGTGTAAAGGGTTGATGATCAGCAGAAACGTGTCGTTGTCAGGTGTCGCTGTTTAACTACGTGTTCCTGGTGAGCTGGGCCTTCGCTCTGCCGTTCTCCCAGTTCAGATCGCTGGCGTCGAGTGTGTGCACCGTCTGGACCTGCGTCATCATCGTCTGCAAGATGCTGTACCAGCTGACCTCCATTAACCCTTCCACATACTCAAAGTCCTGCAGTATGGTGAGACTCCTGCACCCCTCAGTACATGCGTGAGGTGCACATGCTCATGCTCATGCTCATTGGCTGCGTTTACATGCAACCAAATCATCCGTTAGGAATGGGATTAATCCGATGGACAGAACATGTAAACACTGGATTGGATTGAAAACTGAAACTGAAAGGACTGTGCATGTGCAATAATGTAGAAATGGCGTAGTGATTTAGAAATAGCGCAATGATATAGAAATAGCGTAATGACGTTTAAAAATAGTGTAATTACGTAGACATAGCACAATGATGTAGAAATAGCGTTATGACGTTTAAATAGCGCAATGACGTAGAAATACAACAATGCTATAGACCATTTCAAAAGATGTAAACAACACTGGTCCAGAAGCACTTCCTGTTTCAGTTTGTAACGGTTTTCTTTATTTCACATGTAAAGAAAACTTCTTAAAGATCTTTGTTTAACTTTTTGATTCAGTTTTAAATGTTCTGTTGGTTGTATTTTATCCCAGCTTTTATTCAGTGTTAAAAAACTGAAACAGGAAGTGCTTCTGGGCCAGTGTTGTTTACATCTTTTGAAATGGTCTATAGAAATAGTGCTATGACGTTGAACACTGTATTGGATTGAAAACTGAAACTGAAAGGACTGTGTACGTGCAATGATGTAAAAATGGCGTAATGACGTAGAAATAGCATAATGATGTTGAAATAGCGTCTCTTCTGAAATATCGTAATGATGTAGATATAGCGCAAAGATGTAGAAATAGCGTAATGACGTAGAAATAGCGTAATAATGTTGAAATAGCGTAATGACGTAGAAATAGCGTAATAATGTTGAAATAGCGTAATGACGTAGAACTAGCGTAATAATGTTGAAATAGCGTAATGATGTAGAACTAGTGGAATGACGTAGAAATAGTGTAATGATATAGAAATAGCATATTGACGTGGAAATAGCGTAATGATGTTTAAAAAATATTGTAATGACGTAGATATAGAGCAATGATGTAGAAATAGCATTATGACGTTGAAATATCATAATGACGTAGAAATAGTGTAATGACAGAAATAGCACAATGATGTTGAAATATTGTAATGACGTAGAAATAGCGTAATGATGTTTAAAAAATAGTGTAATGACGTAGATATAGCGCAATGATGTAGAAATAGCGTAATGACGTAGAACTAGCATAATGATGTAGAAATAGTGTAATGACAGAAATAGCGCAATGATGTTGAAATATTGTAATGACGTAGAAATAGCGTAATGATGTTTAAAAAATAGTGTAATGACGTAGATATAGCGCAATGATGTTGAAATAGCATTATGACGTTGAAATATCATAATGACGTAGAAATAGTGTAATGACAGAAATAGCGCAATGATGTTGAAATATTGTAATGATGTAGAAATAGCGTAATTATGTAGAAATAGCATAATGATGTAGAAATAGCGTAATGACGTAGAAATAGCGCAATGATGTTGAAATATTGTAATGATGTAAAAATAGCGTAATGACGTAGAACTAGTGGAATGACGTAGAAATAGCGTAATGATGTAGAAATAGCGTAATGATGTAGAAATAGTGTAATGATGTAGAAATAGCATAATGACGTGGAAATAGCGTAATGATGTTTAAAAAATATTGTAATGACGTAGATATAGCGCAATGATGTAGAAATAGCATTATGACATTGAAATATCTTAATGACAGAAATAGCGTAATGACTTAGAAATAGCGTTATGACGTTGAAATAGCGTAATGATGTAGAAATAGCGTAATGACGTTAAAATATCTTAATGACGTAAATAAATTATTTTACCCAATTATGACCAGAAATGATTAAATATCAAGTCTAACGTTTAAAACCAATAAGGAACCGATGTAGGAGAATAGTTATTATGCGCAAACAGCGGGAAACTGTATATATGTGTGCGCATGTCAAAAAAATATATTCAGTTTTGAAGCTTGTTACACATAACCGCGCACACATGTTCAGCGTTGATGTAAACACCACACTCAGAGTCATCAGTTGTGCATGTGAACGAGCCCGTGTCTGTTCTCTCCTGAAGCCTAATAACTACACCGAGGCGCAGAGGTTGGACATGGCCAAGTCTCTTCTCTACAGCGGCCCCGTGGACCCGGCCAACTGGATCGGCCTCAGAAAGTTCTCTCCACTGCTGGAGAACCTGAGGGTACGTACACACACTCAAAGACACACATCAGAAGTGAATCCATCACCCGTGTATTCATGGACACCATACTTCATGAGAAGAGATTCTTCATTTGTGTTCTGAAGTTGAACGAAAGTCTTACGGGGTTGAACAACATGAGGGCGAGTAATTACTGAAAGAGTTTACATTTTGGGGCGACCTATCCCTTTAACATCCTTAACCCTAAAACTGTATTCTGGACAAATGTGGGCAAAATAGTTTTGATTTATTTTTATAAAATACTTCCCTTGATCTGAGCGGTACAAGACTTGGCTACTTTTCCTAAGTTTGTCTCCTGAACACACACAATTTTTTTGACTCAATTCTACAATGTTAAGTGGGTGAAACAAAACTCCTTAATCTTGAATTTGGGTCAAAAATGGGCACCCATAGAAATGAATGGGAAAAACTGTAATTTAGAGCATTGTAAAATAAGCCTAAATAAGACACCAGGTGACAGCAAAGTCACTTCATCTTTAGGTTTTAGCTCTAAGAACTTATTGGAATGACATTGGTTAAAAAATAAATAAAATAAAAACATAAAAATAAGCAGAATTTACATAGAAAATATGGTAGTTTTTGAAGTAAATAAATTCAAAAATACCCTCAAAATAAAAAAAACCACCATAAATGGATAGACAAAACTTTATCGAAGACAGTGATATAACATTTATAATAAATAAAAATTAGGATCACACATTTGTCCACAATTACAGGATTAAGGGCTATAAAGCGAATACGGTTTGAGAGCTACCCTTTCTTTTCCCCACACAGAATAATTTATTGATGTTGGCCCTCTTGGCGTTCGAGGTGACGATTTACCGTCACCAGGATTTCTACCGAATGAAAAGCAACCTCACCCCTCCAGTCACCAGAACCATCTTCCACAACATCACACGCCAACATCTGGACGACGGCATCGTCAACTGCGCCAAATATTTCATCAACTACTTCTTCTACAAATTTGGTCTTGAGGTAATTCCATCATTATGCTAATCAGAGAGTAAATACACGTCCTTTAACCCCTTACCTGTCACCCCCTTTTTGAGAATGGGCTTAAAATGCACTATTCACACTTAAATGGTTATAATTCAAGAATCCTTAGGAATATATACTCAAGTTTGGTCTTGTTTGAAAGGAAACACTCAGCAGATTATTGCTGAAGTGAACACTTCAAAATATGAAAGTGTGAAAAAGTTATGCAAGTTTAAGTTCACATTAAATCAAATATACTGTACTATATATTTTTTATTTTATATTTACAAAAAACGTTTTACTCTAAAATTACTATAAAATCAAAGCCATAAATCTAACCAAGTCATGTTCCAAATTTGAAGTTGATATCACAAAAATTGAAGTTTGTTTAGGCGTAGTACCAAAAATTGCCACCGGGTGCCATTGAATTCCATTGAATTTAGTTGTATACATTCTGCTTAAACAAATTAATAAATTTCTGTCCAAATATCAATTTTGTCTCAAAATGTGGAACCTTGATGTGGACTCAGACCAGGGTAATGGAAACGCAGCTCATGTTTGATGTCCTACTTGACAGAATGATGTTCATCCCTTTAGGGTCCAGTTTTCGTTCTGTCCAGACACCGTCTCTCCTGATGGTCTCTAATAGATAATCTGCCGAAGCTCAGACTCCTAACACACTGTTCAGACCGATAAACCACAATATAATGCATCAGGGATACGTGATGGATATTGAATTTTAATTTGTGTGTAGTGATCTTTGCAACGGAAGTGAATCAATCGAAACTAACTTTAGCCGGACAGTAACTTTATTCTAGAGCCAAAACAATCTCTGTTACTCTGTTAATCACGTTAAAGCTGTTTAAAGCAGTCTGTATTGTTGAAAGCGCTGTATAAATGAAGGTGATACTATCAGATGTACTCATTATCATCCTAACTTGAATTCTCCAGACCTGTTTTCTGTTAGCGGTGAACGTGATTGGCCAGCGGATGGATTTCTATGCCATGCTGCACGCGTTCGGTCTGATAGCGGTGATGTTTCAGCGGCGGAGGAGAGCCATCGCTCACGTCTGGTCCAAGTATTGCTGTTTCCTGGCCTTCATGCTGTCCTTCCAGTACCTGATGTGCATCGGCATCCCTCCCGCCGCCTGCACAGGTGAGCGTGCTTTAAATGAAACGTCCTTTATTCTCTATTGTGCCCAGGGTTTGACATTAACACCCGACAAACGCGTGTAAAACTCGAATCTGACTTGATCTGTCCATCTAAAACACGTTTGTGGTGATGAGGATGAAAGAGGAAGAGAGGAGATGCTGGATGACAGGACTTTGTTTGACTAAGAAATTAAATCCAAATTTTATTTTATAAGCTGTGACGTAGTTAAGCTGGTTTATGTCTTCTCTTTTGTTATTTTTGATTTATTTTTTTGGCTAGTAGAAGCTCTGAGTTGCCAGTAACTTAAACATTTAAGAAGCCAAATTGGTCTCGGTGAGTGAAAAAGTTCATTTCAAACCCTGATTGTGTCGTTTATCCGAAAAATAAAAAAACGAGAATTGCCTATTTTGATTTCATGGTGAATTCGAAGGTAAGTTCCTCAACCAGCAACAAATTCAGGTCTTACATGATGGATGTTTTATTGGTACTTCCTGTGAATGTGTTTTATTGCTTTGCACTAAAAATGTTAAATAAATATACACTTGAATAAAAATAATAATCCAGGTCTTGAAGATGAGCATGGCTGTATTTGTGTGTGTGTCTGCTGTGTTTGTTCAGATTACCCGTGGAGACGCCCGTCGTCCAGCATGGACTCCAACGTCATCAAGTGGCTCTACTTCCCAGACTTCCACACCAAGCCCAACTCACTCTTCCTGCTGTGTGAGTAAAGACTTACGGCTGCTCAGACTTGTGTTGAAATGAAATTAGATTTCTCCCAGGGTTATTATCATTAACTAAAATAAAAAATAATTAATTTAAATTAAATAAAAAAATATTTTTTAAGCTATTTGCTAAGGCATTTCTGCGTTCTCTTGCAGAAATATTTGCGTTTTCTCGCAAAACGATGGATGGATGGATGGATGGATGGATGGATGGATGGATGGATGGATGGATGGATGGATGGATGGATGGATGGGTGGGTGGGTGGGTGGGTGGGTGGATGGATGGATGGATGGATGGATGGATGGATAGATAGATAGATAGATAGATAGATAGATAGATAGATAGATAGATAGATAGATAGATAGATAGATAGATAGATAGATAGATAGATAGATAGATAGATAGATAGATAGATAGACATAAAGATAGATAGATAGATAGATAGATAGATAGATAGATAGATAGATAGATAGATAGATAGATAGATAGATAGATAGATAGATAGATAGATAGACATAAAGATAGATAGATGGATGGATGGATGGATGGGTGGGTGGGTGGGTAGGTAGGTAGACGGACGGACGGACGGACGGATGGATGGATGGATAGATAGATAGATAGATAGACAGACAGACAGACAGACAGACAGACAGACAGATAGACAGATAGATAGACAGATAGACATATAGATAGATAGATAGATAGATAGACAGACAGACAGACAGACAGACAGACAGACAGATAGACATATAGATAGATAGATAGATAGATAGATAGATAGATAGATAGATAGATAGACAGACAGACAGACAGACAGACAGACAGACAGACATATAGATAGATAGATAGATAGATAGATAGATAGATAGATAGATAGATAGATAGATAGATAGATAGATAGATAGATAGACAGACAGACAGACAGACATAAAGATAGATGGATGGATGGATGGATGAATGGATGCATGGACGGACGGACGGACGGACGGGCGGGCGGGCGGGCGGGCGGGCAGTTAGACAGACAGACAGACAGACAGATAGACAGATAGATAGATAGATAGATGGCGGTTCATAAAGTTTTATTTTGAACTTGTAAATAAATATAAAGAAATACATTCACTGCTTAGTTGAAGGAGTTCAGTAAAGTTGGGAATATGGACTTGTTTCTGTGGTGTAAGTGTGTTTCTGTGCGTAGACGACTTCTTGCTGCTGCTGTGCGCGTCGCTGCAGGGCCGTGTGTTCGAGGAGGAGTGTGTGACGGCCGTTCAGATGCTGGCGGGTGATAATGTGGAGATCTGTCGAGACCTGGACGCCGCCAGCTTCAGCCAACACAACCCTGTGCCCGACTTCATCCACTGCAGGTCAGACCGTCTCTCGCTCACTAATACATTTCTAGATTCATAATTATACAGTAACTTCTTACTTATTGCCCTGATGGTCAAAATGGGATTTTTGCTATTTTTCTTACATCCACTTCTTCTAATGTCGACTACTGTATAATATATAAGCATGACGTTTGATCTTTGCAGGTCGTATTTGGATATGCTGAAGGTGATCATGTTCAGCTACCTCTTCTGGTTCGTCCTGACCATCATCTTCATCACGGGCACCACACGCATCAGCATCTTCTGCATGGGCTACCTGGTCGCATGCTTCTACTTCCTGATCTTTGGAGGCGAGCTGTTGCTGAAGCCAATCAAAAGCATCCTTCATTACTGGGACTTCCTCATAGCGTACAACGTGTTCGTGATCACCATGAAAAACATTCTCTCAGTAAGTATCGGTAAAGATCCGCTGAAGGCAAGGTGTATAGAGAACCCAAGAGCAGTTTATTTATCAACTGAACTAAAGAAAAACATGACATGATGCTTACCGATTACATTGACATAAAACTTGACAAACACATGGCTAACATGAGGACTTAAAGGAGTAGTTCACTCAAAAAAAAAACTTTTGCTGATAATTTACTCAACCCCATGTCATCCAAGATGTCCATGTCGTTCTTTCTTCAGTCGAAAAGAAATTAAGCTCAAATGAAAATATTCCAGGATTTTTCTCCATACAATGGACTTCAATGGGGTCCAAACGGGTCCAAGTGAGAGTTTCATTCACCCTCAAAGGGCTTTAAACGACACCAGACGATGAATAAGGGTCTTATCAAACGAAACGATCACATATTTAATAAATAAATAACAAAGTTTAAGATTTATAAGCTCAAATGCTCACCTTGCTCTGTTCTGTGATGCGCGTTCGTGACTCTCCTGTGCTAACTCGTTCATCAAAACGAATAAATCTTTTTTCGAGTCATTTCGTTCATTTTGTTCGTTGAATGAACGAAATGACTCAAGAAAAGATTTGTTCATTCAGTTTCACTAGATAAGACCCTTATTCATCGTCTGGAATCGTTTAAAGCCCTTTGAACAGTTTGCACTGAAACTGTCTTTTGGACCTTGAACCGTTTGGTTCCCATTGAAGTCCATTATATGGAGAAAATCCTGGAATGTTTTCATCAAAAACCTTAATTTCTTTTCGACTGAAGAAAGAAAGACATGGACATCTTGGATGACATGGGGGCGAGTAAATTATCAGCTAAAGTTTTAAAAAAACAAAAAAAAACAAGGGACACTTGTAAACAATGAACAGACGATTAACCAATGACAAGACACATGGCAGGATCAAATGACAAGCAGGGAATCACATGACATGAGCGAACAAAAACATGACAGACAAGACCAAATCGTGAGAGTATCTCATATATTTGGTGTAATAATATATCCGTGGGCTGAAATAAATGATAACGTCTGGAGCTCTGAATGAATGAAGTGAAAACAAGTGTTTTATTAATTAATTACACACTTAAGGGTGACAAACGGAAACTGTTTCCTATTAACAAACAACGATGTTCTCTTTCAAAGAGGTTCGTCCAACATTTGAGATCCACAGAAATGCTGTTTCTGCTGTGTGTGATGATAGTTTCGGTTGTCTCGTCTGTCAGGTGGCGGCGTGTGGATATATCAAAGCGCTGGTGGCCAATCACTGCTGGCTGATCCAGCTCTTCAGTCTGGCCTGCACTATAAAAGGATATTCAAAACGTAAGTTATGCTTTCATTTCCTCGCTGGTTCAAGGATTTGAATGCTCACTTTCAACATTTATTTATTACACTTTTGTGTCCCATGACTTCCACAAATCCCATGTTTTTCATGCTGAACTGTGAAATCTAACCTTGCGTGACAAATAACACAAACTATAAACTAAAAAAAATGCCTGAAAAGCTTATAAAGGTTAATTATTAGCTCATTTTAATATCACTTTTTAATGTGCCTGCACTGTAAAAAAAATATTTTCAAGATTTATCTTTTTTTTTCTTTTGTCAAATCAACTTAAGTAGTTTATTTAGTTCAGATAACTTATTATTTTGAGTTTCTGGTGATTAAATCAATCTCCCTCATTGTATTAACTCACTTTTTCCATTTCAGTCAACTTAAAATTTTAAGGCAACCAGGTTAAACCAACAATATTTTTACAGTATTAATAATAATTAATAATAATAATTAGTGCCGTCAAACGATTAAAATAATCGCGATTAATCACATTAATGTCATAGTTAACTCACGATTAATCGCACATTTTTATCTATTCTAAATGTCTCTTGATTTTTTTTTTTTGTCCCATTATTTTTTTCTCATTTTAATAACGCATTTAACTGACAGCCCTAATAATAATATACTTTTAAAATGTATAATAATTTTATATGCCTGACGTTTGATAGTGTGTGGGTTTTCCTTGTATTTGTGGATCTTTGCCCCGCCTTATTTGCTCCTGCAGGTGTGCGCTGATGACTGCCAATAATATCCATTTTAATAAGAGGTCATGTTGTGATGATTGTCGTGTGTCCCGCAGCGGAGCAGAACGCACACAAGCAGTGTGAGCTGCCGAGTGACGAGGCGGGCATCATCTGGGACAGCATCTGCTTCGCCTTCCTCCTCCTGCAGAGACGGGTGTTCATGAGCTACTACTTCCTGCACGTCGTGGCCGACATCCGGTCCTCGCAGGTCCTCGCCTCCAGGTACGACACGGGCTTCCCTCGGGTCTGCAGACATCCTTCACAGTCTGTGATTCAAGAAAAAGAAAATTTAGAAAAGTTTTGGAAAACAAACATACACAGATCCGGGAAAGTTTTCTGGTAAAATGTCCATATTATTCCCTCCGGTCGGATGAGTGTTATTCCGACAACACTTTCAAGGCCTATGCGCACTAGCTTGCTTGATTTACGTTAGCTACACGCGTTTACACCTTACGTTAAGTGTTTCCCGCGTGAGGAACGTCAAACCATAAAAAATGCCTTTATTACTTAGTATTTCTGTCTTGTTTCCAGTCTAAATATCTAAAAATTCTTCAATCAGGATGCATTTATTAGATGACGACTTAAAGGAGTAGTTCACTTTAAAAAACTTTTGCTGATAATTGACTCTTCCATGGGGGTGAGTAAATTATCAGCAAAAGTTTTTTTTTTTTTTAAAGTGAACTACTCCTTTAAGATATTAAGTCCCTGTTTTCTAGGGGAGTTAATCAAAATTAAGTGAGTTTAAAAAAGCTAAATGATCTGCCAAAGGTGTAAGAAAAATAATATTAATACAAAAAGCTTATTTTTCTGACCCCATTGGATTTTAGATTTAGATTTATTTATTTAGAGAAACAGGGACAGCGTACAATAAACATTAAACTCAAAGGGGAAGATGCATTGTACCGGGTTTTAGCTCAAGAGCTAGTTTTCACCCGTAGTCCCTGGGCAGGCTGATGTTAAGTTAAGATACACAAAAGACATGCATGAATAATAAGATGTACAATGACAAAAAAAAAAAAAAAACCTTAGGCTTAAAGCACACACTTATATATACACACATACATACATCTGGTCACATATGGGAACAACATTGATTTAATAAAAGCCATTTCTTTGCCTGGCGTGTGAATGTGTAAAAACTTGTGCTTTTAAACAACTCTGTAGGTAACATATTCCACTGACGAGCGGCCACACCAGAAAAAGCAGAGTTTCCAAATGCTGTCCTGCGTTTAGGGATCCTGCATTCCCCTCGCACTGTAGATCTAGTGGCTCGAGTTGTTGATTCAGAGCCCAAAGAGATAAATTGTTTTAGAGGAGGAGCAGCGTTGTCATAGAGGATCTTATACATTAAACACAGATTGGTATGAGTTATCAAATTTTCAAAGCTGAGAAATTGGTATTTTACAAGAATATGACAGTGATGAAATCGTCTGCTTTTCTGATCGTGAATCTTTAGAGAGGTTTTATATAATGACTCAAGTGGCTTGAGAGCAGTTTTAGTAGCCTGTGACCAACTTGTCATACAATATCTAAAATGAGGAACTATCATTGCATTCAGATAAACTCTTGAGGCCTCGATTGTAAGGGAATTTCGAATGTATCTGAATTGTGCCATATTAAATTTTATTGTATTTGATAACTTTTTTATATGTTTTTTAAAGCCTAAATTAGGTTCCAGTATCACACCTAAATATTTTACCTTTTCTTGATTTGAAATGATTTGTCCTTCAATTAAAATATTAGGGTAGATTTGTATTTTAGAACGATTTCTTGGCAGATCATTGTGTTTGTTTTAAGCAAAAACTCACTTAATTTTTAATTTATTTCACCAGAAAACCCTGAATACAATTCACATTTATTTGTTTTCACAATACACATCGTTATAAAGCAGCTTTATAGAAAACGTATGAGTCAACATTACAATTTACAGTGATCTGTTATCAGAGGAAACTCCTAAATGATGTATTTCAGAAATGTACACACCACATACAAAATCACAGTAAGCGAAAAGGTATTAATGTAAACAATGTAATAATTTAATGCAGAAACAATGAGCTCATTGAAGTAATAAATAAGAGTTCAGATGCAAAAGCCTCTAAGTGCCATTTGAAATTTTCTTCTAAAATGACCATTTTTATCAAACTTGTATATTTAAGTTCAGTAATTTCACTTAAATGGCATTGAAGACTACCTATTAATTGTCATTTAAGTGAAATTACTGAACTTAAATATACAAGTTTGATAAAAATGGTCATTTTAGAAGAAAATTTCAAATGGCATTTAGAGGCTTTTGCATCTGAACTCTTCACTTGTTTGTTAACACATGTCAATGTAACCAGAATAGTCTGTTTTTTTATTATTATTATCATTAATGTCTAGGAAATATTAAGACCACATGACCACTGCATAAAACAAACAAATGAGACATACAGTCAAATCAAAAATGATTCAGACACCAGATATAAGTTTTAATATCTGTTTGCTAGTGTGTGCAGGACACTATAGTTCATTTCTGTCAATGAGGAGAGCAAAATAAAGTAAACCATGACATATTACACCCAAATATTCTTCAAATTTATACACATGTGGGGCCAGAAATGATTCCTGTTTTGCTGAAGTGTGTTTTCTGTAATCGCTAATGCTCTTTTCACACACACACTGAACAACATGAAGCATTGCTTGGTCACTGGTTGAGCTAAACTGGTATTATCTAATTGTGTCGTTCAATTGAACAGATATTCAACATAATTCATGTGTGAGAGTCCAACAGAAGGACGGACAAAACCAGTCAAACATCCACTGATCTGAGAACTGAGTTCTGCTCATGTTTATCACCATTATAGCCAATAAACTGAGATAATGCGAGAAGTGTGTCTAAATAAGTGTAGTAAGCACATCTCGACTCTTATTTGAAACTGCTTAATATTCCAGAATGTGATGATTTGTGTTACGAGGGCCTCGGGAGTTATTCCGCCTGTGTGTGTGTGTGTGTTCATTGTTTCTCTGTCAGAGGAGCGGAGCTGTTCCAGGCGACCATCGTGAAGGCGGTTAAAGCCAGAATAGAAGAAGAGAAGAAGTCCATGGATCTGCTGAAGAGACAGTGAGTTCATGAACGGCTCCGTGTGGGACTCACAATGTCTCATTGTTCACTGCCAACCGCTGCATTCCTCCTCATACAGTCCGGTCAAATCATGAGATTCTGTATCGCTATTGGTTATCAGAGGACCTATTCTGCTCTTTCCATCTGTGTGTAGTGTGTAGTGTTGCTGTTCGAGGATGAAAACTTCCCTATATGAGTGTCAGTGTTTCTGAACTCCTGAAACGCCTCCATTGTAGTCTTGAGTTTCTCCCGGGAACGAACACGTCACAATATTCCTCATTATAGTAATTCATGCGCAGAATAAAGGGGCGGGGCCTGGTTGAGTTAGTTAGTAGTGTGTTAAAGTGGGAGTTATGGAAAGGGGCGGGGCATTTCTCAAACATACTTGAAGTCCTCGACCAATCACAACACACTGATCCAGCCGACCAATCAGAGCACAGTGTGCTGTTCAGGAGGAGGGGCTTCATAGAGACAGGAAGTAAACAGAGCGTTACTGACAGACTGGGAAGAGAGCCGCAACAATGGAGAATATGAGGAGAATAATCAAAAAAACGAAGACGAGCAGTGTTATCTCAGACACATTCTCAAACTATTTTTCTTCAATTATACTCTGATTGTGTTAAGCTAAAGCCCAACCCTGCTCTGTTTCCGTCAGGATGGACCGCATCAAAAGCCGACAGCAGAAGTTTAAGAGAGGGAAAGAGAGGATGTTGTCTTTGGCTCAGGACAGTGGGGAAAGTCACTCAGTGGTGAAGGAGGAAGAGGATGAAGATGAAGGTATGTTTACATTAATCTTGATTTGAATCACCACTGCTAACTCCATCCAAAGACGCATTAAATCCATCAAACGTGACAATAAAGACATTTATAATGTTACAAAATATTCTATTTCAGATAAATGCTGTTCTTTTGAACTTTCCTGTTCATTAAAATAAAATCTATCGCAGTTTCACACAAATATTAAACAGTTTTCAACACTGATAATAATCATAAATGTTTGTTGAGCATCAGATCCTCATATTAGAGTGATCATGTGACACTGAAGACTGGAGTAATGATGATGAAAATCACAGGAATAAATTACACTTTACTGTATATTCACATAGAAAACTGATGATTTACATTAGAATAATATTTCACTGTTTTTAATGTATTTTTAAACAAGCTTTGTGACCAGAAGACTTATTTTAAAAACATTGAATGGCAGTGTATGTTTTTCATTATACTATACAAAATTGTTTTTTTTTTCAGTATACTATAAACAGAATTAAATTGATCACATGTATAATTCATTATCCAGTTAATTATAATTTGAATAATTCAATGGCACACATAAATTGGAAAGTTTCCTGAGGATAATCCAAATATATTAATAACTAGAATGCTTTTAATTCACATAAACCCGAAAATAAAAATGTCTTAAATTTTGACAAAAGGTCGACACACATGTTTGAGTGTATCTTTGTCAAAACACACACTTTAGTCCAACATCAGTGTCTGACTGAAGATGTGTAAATTCCACAAGTGCCTGCGCTTAACAGCGGCGTTAAATGCATTGCAATCAAATCTAAAACACATGAAACGCGCATACCAGACCGCACAGTAAATGTGTGTGTGTGTGTGTGTGAGTGTGTATTGATGGAACAATGTTTCTATATCACAGGAGAGGCCAGTAAAGAGAAGAAGAAAGGCCAAAGGAAGCAGTGGTGGAGGCCTTGGGTTGATCATGCATCCAGTCAGTATCTCTCACTCTTCTCATCCTCAGAATTCAGTTTACAAGACCCCAATGTTGATTATGATATCATGTACATGAATATTGCACTTCAGTTTGTCAGATGTGTCTCCAGAGAAAAACACACTATAGTCTCAGAGATCTCAACAATTTCTCAGATTGAGATTCGCCAACAGAAATATCACAAAAAGATGCGTTTCACATCGGAGCATCATTTGTTTCAGTTTTTAAATTGGAATTTAAATTTAAATTTTTTAAAAAATTTAAATATTTCTCAATTTAAATTTAAAAAGCAATTTATTCAATTTAAAAAACTTTAATACATGTGTCAAGAAAAGATTGTGTATGTGCATATCTGTTTTTAAATTGGAAAAAAATATTAAAATTTTTTAATTTATAAATATATAAATTTATATATTTATATATTTTTTAATTTATATATATATATAAATAATATTTTTTTTTCTATAATATACATGCATGTGTGTA